>OU744736.1:55699949-56299949 GCA_916613615.1 Steromphala cineraria
TAAGCGACGGAGTACACTGCGAAGCAGGGATCAACAGTAGATTTCATACAGTTTGGTTGTTCAGGACCCCAGTTGGTGTACGTGACTGAGCTTCCGTCCTCCCATTGGTAGTGGCCAATATACCTTATATACTCCATCCCTATCCAGTACCGGCTGCCGGTAGAAACTGGAGTAAAACAAAAGTAAATGAAAGAGTTTTAGTCGATGATGGCAAATATTTTTTTATTATATAATTAGCAAGAAAATATTGGATGATTCTGTAAAAATTTAATCCATATCTTAAATAAAGCAGTAGAAAGTAATATTTTCACTGCAGTGAGAAAAGTAGGACCAAAATATAACCTATGTTTGAAACACGATCGGTCGGCGTTGGTTACGATTGAAGAAGAAGGACTAGGATTAAATTAAATTAGATATGTTTTTAAAATCGATTTATTTCAATCTAACTTTTTTTTCATTGTGGACATTATGTAAAAGATATATATAAAACATAGACTATTGGCGAATATCAATTCTATCTCATTTTGTGAAGTAAGATAGAAATGATATCCGGCAAAAACGATGAGAAAGTCTTTTTGTATTGATTGATTTCTTTGAGATTTCTATGACTGATAATTCTCATCAAAATTACCTGGATAAAATGTATGCTAGATTGATAGGTATTATTTTAGGTCTTAAAGGGGCAGTAGCACGTTTTTAGGGGGAATTTAAGGTGTTGTCAGGAAAATTGAAAGACAATGTATTTAAACTTAATGGAGCAGTAATAATTCAAATATATATTGTAAAGTTTAGCCATGCGATTCCTTTTTCTTACTCAAAATGAATTAAAGGTGTTCACACAAAAATGGCCGCCAATGGATTTCATGTGAACCTTCAAACTTTGTCCTCTGACTATGGATGATTGACTTGTTTAATGAGATTTTTGACACTGTCAATATAATACATTTAACATTAACTTACAATTATCAGTGAAAATTTTAAAATATAAAGTTATCAAAAAACGTGCTACTGTCCCTTTAATGTTCCTCCTTGTTCACTTACCTGCGTGTTCTAGTGTAAATAACATGTAATTGTGTATGTCTTTGATAACAGATAATGTTACAATTTCATTTCCTAAGTAAACATTTAGTTTAAGCTAACATTTTCGTATGACATACCCAACAAACATATTTGTTAAAAATCTGGCAGGTCATTGAAGTGAGGGGGAGGGTTTTGGGGGGCAAAATTTCTAAAACTATATGCTTCATAAGTTATCAACAGGTCTAGATGTAAGTCATAAGTTTTCCTTTGCACCAAGGCTGTATTTATTGTACTGACTATTATGTTATAAAATTTATAGGGATTATTTCAATCAAAATCTGGATTTCACAAATATTACCCCTTCTGTCTAGTTGACCATGCCAACTATCGAAATTCAGCACCGGTGACGAGACGATCCCCAGATATGGTTTATATGTACATTGATATGGTTCTTGTATACATAGATAGTTAGTGATACTTTTTAAGTGCCCCCTATGGATGTCAAAACCCAACCAAATTGCATTATATTTGCACAATCAAGTGAACAAACTTAAAGTACGTGGCTGTATAGGAAGCACTGCAGGTGTATAGGAAGCACTGAAACCACTTCGCCGTATTTAATCAAGACACCTTAAGACAACATTTAAGACTCACAATCTTTCCATTGCGTGAGGAAATTGTCTTCTGCTTGAGAGTTCACCGACACGAGATCACCTCGATCATTCTGGCAGGTGCGTCTTGACTCAGTGTAGTTTAACGCTGTTTGATGTATCTTATAGCAGTGTCCTGAATACTCAGTGTACTGTGGAGGACATACTGTAGAGAAACAGCTGATTTAGAGATTTATCATACGTATTTTACGTACATAGGTTGAACATTTATACCTACATTTGACATTTAGGCGGCGCTCCGTAAGTGGTAAGAAGTATCGACAGTTTACAGAAATATGATTCTTGAGCCAATTGACGTTGTATATCAACTTTGGAAAGTCAAGATTAGGGTCAAAAGGCGGACAATGACGCCCGTAAATCAGCCAAAAATCATTTTGAAAACTCATAAAAAGCGGCCACAATGACAGTTAGGGTTTCCATGGAAACCAGAAAAAAAATACATTCAGAATAACCAAAATAGCAAAGGCAGCATTCCACCACTAGATCTAACCAAATACCAAGTTTCGTATACAATATTGACTGGTTCTGGAGATCTGGCCCGGAAGCATTTATGGACCTCAGGACCACAGAACCACGGTACCAATGAACCACGGAGTGACTTATCAAGGTATAACACACGTCAGTTTGTGTTTGAATAAGCGCATACAAAGATGTTAAAATAATTTCAGATATCTTATCGAAATTTAATTAAAACAGTTGTTTATTTTTTTGTCAATATGAGCTATCCATAACGTTTTCAAATCATAAGTTTCAAAAGAGATTTCATAAAAATTTGAAACTGATATGCTAATTAGTTACATAACGTAGTGTTATAGGGGCACTTTCATATCATATCATGTTTCTCACATCCACAATGCGACATTATTAAACGTTAATTAACATGGACATGGTTTTATTCGTCTTGTTATAACCTTGGCGGGCTTGCCGAGCTGATTATGCTAAAGTTTATATTACGAGCTTCAAACAGGTTATAACCGTGTGGACAACTATATTATGAAATTCATTTCTTATAAATTCCCACTTTGTATTTAAAGCCAAAAGTTGTTTTTATATCATTCGAAATGCGATTCTGTAGTAACTTAGCTGCTTCTCGCACTGACCTAGATTTCAGTTAGACCAAGGCGGGTCTCTATACCGGGTTCAAGCGCATGCAAAAATAGTTCATAACAAAAATGGAAAAGATGCACTTTTTTATTCTACAAATAATCATGTTAATAACAATAAAATGTTTTTGGGAAAAAACTAAAAAAAATATGTAAAGTTTGATTTGAATATTCCAAAACAATTTTCACTCGCGTTTTGATACTGTCCTGTATCCACTGTAGAGTATCAGCTGTTAGAGCTCGACGTGTTTGGGTTGTTGGTTTGACAATGAATGTAAACATAAAGTTCTTTAAAGTCCCTCAAGACATAATGCCGATTGCGGGCCCGCCGATGTTAGACACTGCCATTGACAATGACGAGTACATGTTTTCAAACACGGCGACATCGTTTTGATCATCGGGGGCCTCGAAACTGTCAATGAAGGCAGAGAGTGTGCCACGACGCTAGATGTGCATGGAATTGGGTGCCTTGAAACTGTGTTGTCGCCAGTCAGGTCATTCAGAATGGAGCTCAATTCATGCTTTTGAAATGATGTACATTACCTTGTTTAATTACGCCCACTTTCCTCATTTCTGTGACCGGAGAATACATGCAGGCCTACAACTTAATTTATTTGCAACTTAATGTTGATTCTTCAATCATCAAATACAGATTATTAAGGCGAGTGTTGCTAATAAAACGAAAAATAACATTTGCAAAAAGTGAGTCTAAGTGATGACTATCAAGACTGGGGTCAGGATTGAATGTGGCTGTAAGATCAGGAGAATCCCCGAGAAATGCAGTTCCGGTACGACATTGTATAAACTTCATTTACTGAAAGTTATTTTGTATAACCTGCAATTTAAGGTTCATTGAAATGCATACCGATCACATGACCTTGTTAGATCCAATCAGCATTTCGTCTACATTTCAAAGTCTGAATTTATTTGGTGTTAACGAACACATTCCGACATTAGAAAGCTCATTGGTTCAATCTCTGTTGTTACCGACCCTAAACAAATGAAGCTTTTCTTTGTCACTGTCAGAGCTGATGGCTCTGAACACACTGCTCTTGTATGTTTTTGATCGCATCAAGCGAACAAATCCTACCTGCAAGTGAATGAACCGTTTTCAAACGTTTTAACCGTCTGTCGGTAAAAGGGTGTCAACTTTAGTAGTCTAAATACCTCGCAAATTTGATCTGTTTTCGCGCTCGTTGCATTGAGTTCAAGATTCAAGTCCCTTGACGATGGAATGATACAGATAGCTTGGCAAAGAGTCTATGGTATATCAAAATATTCTATTCATACGCATACTTGTAGATGAAAAATAGTTATATCCCATAACAAATAACAAAGGCAGAAATTCAAGAGCAAGAATCACAGTTTAAAAAATTGATGAAATCATCTTAAGGGATACTTTTATTCCTTGAGATAATTTAATGAGCTGTTAATACTGCGATACAAAGGGGCAGATTTTAAAAGCATAGAATTTCAAATCATTTTGATCCCACTGAAAAAGCGTTTAATAATTCATAAGATTTAAACATTGGGAGGATCATCATTGCCTATGTGCAGGGTAACCTGTTGTGATGTTATCTCGAGGCAAGTTTCGAGATATTTAGGTTTTGGGTTTCAATGTCAAAGACAAACTCTCAAGATAAGATCACTTGGACTTCAAACAACTAAATACAAATTATGTTGCTTAAACATTTTTGTTTCAAAATTACACTTAGCTCTACATTATCCACGTGATAGATTAATAGATAGATAATGATTAGCTCTACTGAAATAAATATCAAAAGATATGTCACGCAAAAATGCAGATATACCTGTAAGATATAATTATTGAGTCTCATCTGGAGGGTAGATACAACTTTGATTAGTCGATTATCAGAGTTCAATATTTTAAAAAGTAATTTTACTGTTTTCCTTGTAATTTTTTGCAAAATTTTGCGACCAACATAAGGAAAACCGGACCAAAATTAAATATGAGATAATTTACCAAAATTACAGAAACGGCAGACGACATAAAGGCGAATCATGTGATGCCATCTCACAACTTCCGGTTGCTAAATATTTGCTTGAAAACCGTCTTTGTCGCACACAACCAGATTTAATTTTCTTTTTCTCTGAATTAAGGATTCGTCTCTGCCAAAGTTGATATCAATCGAACACAATTACGGTAGTTGAGAGACGGTGTAAATCCTACACGCATAATGATTACGTCACCGAAAACGGGTTCGTTCAATGGTATGCCCTTTTTACAGGGGGTACTGTGCTCTTGGCGTCGAAATAAGTATGTTATTGTTGATAAAATAATGTAAATGTGTTATCAAAATAATCAATGAAACATTTTTCTGCAGAGTGATGTATTTATATTCTCAATAGCTAAATTTCATCCCGAATGTATGATAATGAGTCTTTAACCTTCAAAGAGTAAAAGGAAAGAAATAGAGATTATTAACCTCGTATGTTTCCGTATCATTAATATCATACAATAGGAATAAAATTTGTATTATGCGAGCCTTTGGCGAGCATAATACATATATTTTTATTCCTATTATATGATATTAATGATACGGAAACACACGAGGTTAATAATTTCTTTATCATATAAAGTCATTTTGAAATAAAAGGGTTTTAACGAAAATATGATTCCTTTTTTTACATATGTTTGACCTAGATTTCGCCGAGTAATTGCTTTCACAATAAACCAAGGTTAAGGTCATATTGTCGGCGATTTACAGTTGTGAACAGTCTAGAAATATTCCTTCATGAAATGATATTTTCACGGTGATAGAAACACCTCCTGCAATCATTTAACATTTTCAGTCTGATTCCCAGTGAACGAGTATATAAATATTGTATTTTGTTATAACACAAAATGTGCAAGAACTCCTTGTCAACGTCGCTACAACAGAGGAAGTAACCCTAACTGCATTTTGAAAAGCTGCATTGTCATTGTTGATCTGATAACATGTTTACAAGATGGGTTTATTGCACCGATAACACTATCCATTATATGATAAAAGCTACATAAGTTTCAAACCAAACCTGAAGAGTCTGTTCTTGTTATCTGAATCAACAGAACCACCAGTACACAGATCCCCTCCATTGGAGACAGGCTGTGTATTATCAAAGCACACAAAAGTGAACAGCTGCAAATGAAGACATGAACTCATAACATAATTGCCCTATATTGCGTATGATAGCCATGTCGAAAATGTGATATATCAGAACTATCTTACGCTGTTTTGGGATTGGCTGAAGCACTCCTTTAACAATTCGCCATGCATGTTAAATAAAGTAGGGTAATATTCGATTTATCTGAAATCGTATTTGGGTATATTTTCTCAGTTTTTTAATTAACTCACTTATATCCCAAAGCCCAAATTGTTTTCTTTGTTTTGGCTCACAACAAAAGACTTTTTCTTTTTTGGTCAGTTCAGCCTTGAATAAAACATCATACCAATTTTGAAACAGAATCCCTTTGATATAAAAAATGGCTTACAGATCTTGACAATATCAACTGATTTTAATCAGAAATTTAACTTACCTACGGTGTCGTCACCAGGCGATAGCAGTCGGAAAGTATGTCTTGCCGTAGCAAGACTTTGATCCTGTCTGTCTTTTATGACACGTGCACGAATATTTTAAGATCATATAAACATATTGGTTCCACTAACAGCTGCTATCGGATAGCTATGTGTAGCGAAAATATCTGAAGGGTGCTGTCATCCGGGATGTGCTGCTATTCACGACTTTCAGGCGGTGGTCATGTTTAAACTAAGGCTAGGAACGGTTTGAAAGTAACAGTGTCTACCTATTGAGTTGGCGAAGAGACTGCGAGGACTTCCTCAATCGAACATATGTTGAAGAAAATCTTTATTCATTTAAAATTATATTTTGGAATTAAGTTTTAATTCTTATAGAAGTAAATCATTTCTGCGTATTTTTTTTAAGAAGTGCAAACCTTTGTATTCGAAATAGTAAGATACCCTTCAATATTTTTAATATCACTATATATCTATTTATTATAAACTTTTGTTCTGAAAATAATTCTGAATTTGTGTTTTGTTTGTGAAAGTCTCTTTTAAGGGAAACTTAAAGACGTTTCAAAGATTGTTTATAATTTTCCTTTGATAAATAAGATATATACATTTCTTTTTCACACGATAATAATGTATGATTAACACATTCAAAACATATTTTAAGAAAAATTCACAGGTATTGAGTTAATTTGACGTACGTTTCTTGAGATTATATATTTTAGAGAGTCGAAAAGGAAATCGCTTGTGTGTCGTTCTACCTCACAGCTTTTTATGCCCCCGCCATATATGGCATGGGGAATATTGGATTACCCTCGGTTGTTCATCCGTACGTATGTACGCACGTAACCACTAAATACAGGGTATCGTGTACCCACTTCACCATAAAAACTGTTCAACAGATTTAATTGAAATTGCACACACGGCTTATAGGCATTCTAAGGGTGTGCATCTCATATTTTGTTTTTCAATTTTTGAATTGTTTTCAAATTTCTGACACTTGAACTTAGGTAGACTTTGGGGCAAGTGAAAGCTCATATTGGTATGGTAAGGGATGTTGTTTATCTACTTCTCCTCAAAAAGCGTATTACCCGAGGGAGAAGCATACAACGTATTTATCTTACCGTCATGTCAGAAGAAAATATATCTATTTTAGTTTGACTGCCGCTAACGTATGAGCCATCACCGCATGAACAGCCTTGACCCTAAATGTAAACAAAATGGCGTCGTCCAACCCGACTGCAATGTTATGAATCGTGTTACGTAAAACTATTACACTAAACATGCTGAAAAACTATTTGATTTTAATCCTATAGCATGTGCAAGTAATGCAATGCAAAATTTGGTTCCAAACAAAACTTAGAATGACGAGAAAACAAATCTATAATTAATAATCACGAAAACAGCTGATCGAACGTATGTAAACTCTGGACACCGCGTGCATCATTTGGTAACGTCATCTTAACCCTATGCGACACCTCTTCTCGGAGAGGAGCTGTTGCTATGGCAGCGGGGTACATGAAATTTGTACACCGTGAGAGGTGAGACTCGCGGTGTACATAAGATAAAACGAGTCGATCGTCAGCCAATCAAAAACGAGGATTTTACTGTAAGGTAAGATAACACCTTATATCCCCCCTAAAAACGTGCTACTGCCCCTTTAAGGTGTGCATCTTATATTTTGTTTTGGGAATTGTTAATTCACTACATTTTAATGGATGTTTGAACTTAAATGAATCTAAAGGTGTGCATCTCTTATTTGTTTTAAATTCTATGGGTGAAAACATTCAGGGCATTTTTTACAAGCGAGGGCATCTGTGTCCCATGGACACACATTTTCTAGTTCAATTTTTGAATCTTTTTTCAATTTCTGACATGTTGAACTTAGGTGAATTTTTTTGCAAACGAAAGCTCATAGTGGTGTGATAGGAAGTGTTATTTATCCACTTCTAATCAAAAACTATTCGACAGATTTAATTGAAATTGCACACGTTGCTTATAGGCATCTTAAGGGTGTTATCATGTGGTAGAATATCAGCTTATAAGTCATAACGATATATGCATATGTCAGGGTATTGTATAGATCGAAAATTATGACTCAGAGGAGAGTGGGCGAAATAATTTGCTAACTTGGGCCCTTGGACTAAACTGGACCTTGGGATAATTGATTGACTGAACACTTAGGGATCATCCAGCATTTTTAGTGAATGTTGTAAGAAATGTTGTAAACATGATATTTTCAATCTAGGTAATAGTTATGCAATAGATCACAGACAAAAAAGTCCTCATCATGAAAAAAACAATTGTGAACGACATAAACGACTAATGTTATAAAAGTTCTATAAGGAAAAGTAACTGCTCCCTAAGACGTCCACATTTCTGCTAGTATAATACCATAAAAGAAACTTTCGGGAGAAGACAAAGTTTCCAGCTACCAAGTCAATGATATGTAAGAGTACTTAAGGAGAAGGAGAGAAGAGCGCGAGATCACTTGAATGTATATAGTGATTGAAAATACATGATTGAGGACCTGACAGAGTTGTGTCATTGTTGATGTTGCATCTTGTGAGAAGAGAGTGTACAGAGTATCTACCAATGAACTACATCCCCAGTATGAACTCAAAGTGACAGAAAGGAGCCTGTAATATAGTGTGTATCTAATATTTTGTTTTTCAATTTTTGTTTTTTTTTTCAAATTTCTGACATGTTGAACTTAGGTAGACTTTGGGGCAAGTGAAAGCTCCTATTGGTATGGTAAGGGATGTTGTTTATCCACTTCTCCATAAAAAAAAGTACTGGATAGACTGGGCTAATCTTTATAGGTATCCTATACAAACATTGAGGTTTTTTTTAGCGGGGGCATCTGTGTCCTATGGACAACAATTGTCTAGTTTATACAATTCGATGCAATTAAATTGAATGTTTTAAGTTAATATCATTTGAGTAAAATCTTTTGTGCGTAAGCGTATTAGTGTCACGGTGAAATACTTTAGTAAAACTATAGTATCTCCTACGTAGGACATAGTATCTCCTACGTAGGAGATAGTATCTCCTACGTAGAACTTAGTATCTCCTCCGTAGGACTTAGTATCTCCTACGTAGGAGATAGTTTCTCCTACGTAGGAGATAGTATCTCCTACGTAGGACCTAATTTGCATGAGATATTGCTCACTTAAAGGGGCAGTAGCACGTTTTTTGATAATTTTATATTTCAAAATATTCACTGATAATTGTAAGTTATTGCTAAATGTATTATTTTGACAATGTCAAAAATCTCATTACACACACCAATCAACCATAGTCAGAGGACAAAGTATGGGGATTCACATACAATCCATTGGCGGCCATTTTGTGTGAAGACCGTTAATTCATTTTGTGTAAGAAGGAATCGCATGGCTCAACTTTACGTTATATATTTCAATTATTACTGCTTCATTTAGTTTAAATACATTGTCTTTCAATTGGAACCATTAATTTTCATTTTCCTGACATCAACTTATAATCCCCCTAAAAACGTGCTACTGCCCCTTTAAGAGGGGGGTTTTGTTCATAGGCTGGTGTATTTATTTTTTCTATTATATATGTTAATGTTTATATTACATATTGTTAAAAGATTGAATAATGAATGAAGTAATTGAAAGTTTTGTTTTGTTTGTTTGATGGTCATAAATGGGATATGTATTATTTTTCTTACTAAATTGGGTCATTTAACAAATTATATAATACAAGGTTGTATGGATAGATAGAAATCATCGAGACACAACTAAATAATGTAAATTTATACCATTAGTCAAAATGAAAATGTATATCTATATGCAATGATATCGCATTAAGACAGTATAACTTTTATCACTCATCTGTAATATAATTCGTTAGTATTTGTAATATGAATTAAACTTAGGGTTCTCTTTCAACAGTTGGCCTTAACAAATTACAAAAACTGCTTTGATTAAAAAGATGAAGCTTTCAGAATATTTTTTTACTTTTCTGATTTTATTTTAATCATTTGTGTGCAACATTCTCATCTGTTGTTTTTAGATTGTTCTTCAAATAAGCCTATTGATTGATCGACAAACCTAAATAAAATGTTTCCAAACCTGGGCAAGACTATATCGAATCGCACATTTAGATATTTGCTATTGTCCGTTTTTCGATCAGATGTTTCTATCGAAGGAAGCACTAATCTATATTTTATTCTTAACCGAGTTGTTCCGCTTTGAATCACATTTTTATTTATCCCAACATTCATAAGTAATTTAAGGCAAAAGTGTAGATGACATAGAGAATTACGTCAACTTATGTGAATCCACTTGCTGTATACATTGCTTGATTATGAATTTTTGGAAGTGCAATACTAACATCTTTTCAAGATATTTTCGTCAGGAATCCTTTTTTATAGACGCTGGCATAAACTTTGTGAATGAAGTTGCAAAAGTTGTAAAACTAGTTCTTTATGAAGTTGAGATTTTGTAACATAACGAGAAATACGGCTTTCTAAGACAAATGTCTTCAACTTTACATTCTAGGTTCACCAAACTCCATACACTTATCAAATATAAACCCTAGATGTGCCCTTGACGGTTAGATAAACGTACGTTTTCTTTTTTTGCGGTTTCCATGAATAAAACAGTGACTTTACGACCATGTCCTTTTTCAGGAGCATAATTATCTCCTAAACTATTTAATAATAATAATAATAATAATAATAATAATAATAATAATAATAATTTGACAGTTACTCAACATAGGTAATTTATTCCTTAGCAAATATTTAAGAATTTACTGATAGCGACATCAATCTTGAAACAAAAATCAACCATTGTCTCTAGATGTACCCTTTGTAAAACCTTTTTTTTAATTTAGTTTTGTGGTTTCAGTGGAAACATGACTCTTTAGAATTTTATACTCAACTTTTATGCAACTCCAACTTAAATTTATGAATGTTTGAAATCTCTGAACAAAGTAGAAAGCGGAATATGGGAGCTCTGTTTCCATTGTCACATTCTAATACATCATTCTCGCAAATGACTTTTCCCGGGGTGCACTTCGAATTCTTTTGCTTACAGGCATATCAGCCGCTTTAACTTGTTGTGCTTGGCAAATTGGCACTATTCATTGAAATTTGTTCCAATGAACAACACCATGTTCGAGAAAAAATCAATTGCTTACGTGCGTATCAAAACGTTCCGTGTTTGTACATTGATCCACATTACTAAAATAAAAATGATAAAAGCAAGCATAGCAATAGAAATATAATTGACTTGATTCATGACAAACATATTACTCACAATAACTACAATACACATTCCAATATAAGAAATAGTATTTAATGTATCATTTATGCTAGTTTCTTTATAGGACTGATGTTGAATACGCTATTCAGCGTAATCAAACAGTACTTCTAAGCAAAAACACACACTAAAAGTCAATCTATATGTTTCAAACATTGTAAAAAAAAATAAAGAGAATTTTATTTGTATTTGTAATTTTTGAAGCGTACAATAAGGCAGTCCCTTGCCCGCACATTAAAAAAAGATATGGAAACAAAAATCCGACACCAAAACTTCAATCAAACTGATTACCGTTTACAAGTTACTGGTTACTTTTGCTTATAATTTAGCGAAAAGGTTTAAATATGATTGTCTGTTAAGTTGCCTGTTGCTTTGTAATACTGTCTTATGCGATGCTTTGATTGAGATATGTGTCGATTATATATAATACTATAGCTGCATTCAGATCAATCATCCGAGATTGAGGCGACAATGAATATCTTGACAATACTATATCTTGAGTCTGTAACCTTTGAGACACAGCTTGAATTGTCATATTATAAAAATATTTGTTATTTCGACGAGTAAGGAGTCCTTTGAATCAATAAGGATTGGTAAAAAGGAACTAGTTTATACCTTTTGAGCCGGCCTCCCTTTTGCTTTTGTATAGAAACACAAGTTTGAAACACTTCCTTCAATTCCAACCTTAATAATATATTAATATCAACATATATTCAAACAACATTACATGGTATGATTGTTTAATGACCCCTCTAAAAGAAAAGCAAAACGTGACAGGTTTTGAGAGGAACAAACCTGATGAGAATGATCTTGATATATGAACCAACAGCAGTACGAATACAATTCTGATTCTCTTCATACCAAACAGGCTGTGTATTTTTCAAAGTACATGTACATGAAGTATAAGATAAGCAAACAGCTGTAAGTATAGACATGTACTCATTTCACGTGTGCCCTTATTTAACATTTTAGTTACGCTTAAAGTATGCCATTGATAAGACTAATCAGAAATGTATTGTGAAAGTGATATATATACGCATCTAAAATATATATCTAAAACAACTTTTTCATGATGACTACTGGCTTTAAAAAAGCCAGTGAATACAAAAGTTACTTCATTGGGAAATTTTCTTCTAATCAATTTCCTTGTGTTTTACCATTTACATTTTTATACATAGATGAGTAAACTTCAAAATTAACGTTTTCGTGATTGTTTCTTATTTTCTGCAACCATCGTCAACACATAGTTCTCCAATTATAATCTGAACTCTTCTTCATGGAAAATTATTAATCAATTCAAGTGTATATGACATGTTGACAGGACTTGGGTGCGACGTTCTAGGACGATGATTGGATTTCAGTGAATTGTTATGGTGTATCTTACATTGTTTTTCCCCACATTCCACCTAAGATTTACTCAAAAACGATGTGATGTTCACAAACACAGCAAACAAGACTTCACTTGTCATACAAATGTACACTGGATTATTTTCACAATAGATTGTGTTTACCATTGTGATGAACAACATTCTTTACATGATCTTTTTGTTTTTTTGGCTTCTAAACATACGGACTGACAAGTTGGTGCATTCATAATGTTATGAATCTGTTTCAGTGCCAACTGTCGGTGTTTAATGGTGATTATCTTGGGTAAAGACGTTTTATTCATTTCAATTTTTGAAAAATCAGATAGCGCAAGGAAACAAGGTACAAGGTGTCGACCTTTTTACGTGAAAACAAATCCTATCTTATTATTTGTCTTTGGATTATGACTACAGTTGATATTGAGTAATTATGTCATTCCAATGAATTTTGTGATTGGATGCAATCAACATCATTTTTAATTCTTTTCTTATTAGGTAAATGCCACTGTGAATATTACTCAATACTTAGAATTAAAAAGATTAAAAGAAAATTGATCATTCAATGTTTTAACCACTGAAGATTTGTTTACACATTGATATACATGGTAAAAACATTAGTGCTACGAAACTACGAACACAACTTTAAAATTTGATCAATTAGCCAGCGACTAGATTTTGATCTTGATAATCTGTGGGTTTCCTCTTTTTGTCATTTATTCAAATGGTCATTGATAGATGATTTCTTTCAAAGACCACAAAGATGAGGTTTTTATTCAAGGAAATCAAAATCATCTGAATGCATTTTCTGAAAAAACTTACTTTGTGAATTGTGTCTGTCTGTCTTTAAAATGGTGATTCAAATGCCTCTTAAAAAATTAAAAAGGTGAAAAGCTCAGGCTGCTACTAATAACAATCATAAACTTTTCAAAATTAGGAAGGTTGTTTAGATTAAAACTTTGAAATGATTCATGCATCACTAATCATTATTGGATTCATATTTGAACTTCAATATCTATGATAAGGTGACATTCTTGTATACATCGATAAACAAGGGGCGTAAGATTTCCATATATATTCAAGAAATGTGGTGGACACAGAAGTAGATAATCATTTGTCACCCCAAGTGATTGAATTGTCAGCCAACAAGACCTGCTCCAGGTCCTGTTTTACATGACTGTTCACATTGAGCTGAGAAGTCCAATGGATCACAGAACACAACATCGCATGTCACATAAATACCGTCGTGATCATGAGGCAGATCAAACATGTCAAACTTGAAGCGGGTCACCTGGTTTCTCACTGCGATTATGTTGGTGGTTGATTCCACACTGCAACTGTGAATAATGAATATACAAGAAATAACAAATTTGAGATGACCAATTCTGTATTGCAAATAATGTGAATCAAGTGTCAAGTTATATTGTAGGTAACACAGTGTTTCAACAAGTCAAGCATGGATTATTAGGACAAGAGTTATACATTACTTTTGTATGTTTAAACAATGAACACTATTTTTCGTATGCTTGCAATGGGAAGGAACTGATACAATCGATGATCGTCTTAAAAGGGAGGAAAGTGGTTTGTGTTTGTGGAGCCTGCAATATTCTGTGATTCATCGTTTGACGATATGTGATAGAACAAAAAATGTTTGATTCACAACTCACTGGTGTTGAATAAGTGGAAATGGTTTCTGGTTATGAGAACTGCTGGCTGTGATATCTGCTTGACACGAGTCCACCACCATCACAACATCCGGGTGACTCAGAGACAAAACTTGTACATAGACAGGTGTTCCTAACTTCACTGTTCCATGAAGAGGTTGTCTGAAGGCTGAGTCTGTGAACAAACTGATGTCAACCGGCGACCCTGGTATGTTGCCTGAAGAGGAACCCTGTAGTGTGATGTTAGGTTTGACATTGACAGTACCAGAGGCGTGGAGATCATGGGAACAGTGTAGGTCCTCCTTCCATCTGAAGTCCCTGATAACGTTGTCAGAGTCACGAGTAGCATACACTAGGTAGTTGTTGAAGGTTACTTTACCATTGGTGAACTGGTGAAATAAAGATCATGGGAAACGTATAACATATCTTTACTTTTTAATGATGGACTGAGTGAGTAAAAAGAGCGTTTGTTGAAAATAATATCTTATATATGTTGCAATGTATAGTGTTCATATTTTGATGATAGACAAATTTTATGTTTAACAGTTAGTGAATTTGGTAAGACTATGTGTGTTAGTATTCTGAATTTTGTTAACTGGATTTGTCTTTGTACAGTTTGTGTATCACTTTCACATACCTGTGCACGTGTGTCACACTGCTTGTAGGTTTGGTTGAACACAAGAAGATCTCCCTGCACAGTTCCGGTACACGTGTCCTCATTCAAGTAGATTTCAGTGACGTCACTGGGCCTAAGTGAGAGTTTGGCGAGGTCCACAGTCACATACCAGCCAAGATGTTGACATTCCAGATGAATAACTTCACGTAAATCTAATATTTCAAGGTTTTGTTTTATTCAACATTTGACTCTCTGTGCATATGATGTATTGTGGAAACGCAAGAACTGATTTGCATAAATCGACCCCTAAAAACTGTATAAAGAAATGAAGTCCAGTCAGAAAGATAAAAGTCAAATATGTCATGACTTCAAGGGAGAGATAATTAAAGAGACACAGAGTATGTTGATAGGATCACATATGTCAAATTTTGAAATCAATGTTATTTCATTGGGAACCACTAGCTGTTACTGAAAATAACAAGTTAAAGGTCAATCAGTACATTAGAGCGAAATACGGCCATTCAAAGTCGGGATTTTGATCGAAAACCGGACAATGTGGCTCGAGTGCGCAAATTTGTCAAACGTAATTTTGAAACCTTGTCATAAGCTGACATAAAGATATATTCGATTCGATAGTGTTTATTAGGTATTGTAACTAAGAGGTAGATTAATTGGATGCATAATTTAGAATATTAAACGTATTTGAGATGTTTTTCATAAATCAAGCATTTTCAGAGATATTATGCATAAATGGATATATTTGCAAGTCCAGTGATGAGATATGAACTTTAATCAACTTATTAGATAGTTTGTAGCTTATCAAAAACAAATAAAATATTAGGAGGATACTCAGTGTCACTTTAAAGCATCAGCTTAATAGAGCTTCAAAGTTCCTGTCCTCTTAAACATAGTTGTATTATGTCACCGATGGCAGCGTAAATTATTATATCAAATTAAATATGAAAATAGAGTACTTTTGCCAAGTATGAATTTTTAAAAGTAAATGTTTAGAACCATTTTCCAATGGTAGAAAAGAAATAATGAAATTATCATCATTTTTTGTAATAAACCTTTGAAACTAAACAAGATTATCACATTATTACCCTCACCAGTTTTAGGTATCACCGTAGTCGTTGCTACTGGAACCAGTTCACAAATAAGGCAGTTTTCCCCACTGTTCCTAGCATCCTCCCAATAGGATCCCCCCAAAGAAGAATACAGTGCGGAGCAGCTGTGCTTAGTCATGTTAATACAGTTTGGCTCTCCATTTCCCCAGTTAGTGTAGCTGACTGGACTTCCGTCCAGCCATTGGTACTTGCCCATCACATACTCCATCCCTATCCAGCAACCTTTGATGGAGGCTGGTAACCAAAGGACAAAAAAATTCTTAAGAGAAAAGCAGATTTGGAGAGAATTGTCTTAAGATATGATTTAAAAGAGTCAAGCGAGTTAGCAAGTTTGATTTCTGTTGGGAGTGGATTTCACAGGTGGGAAGCGGAAACTCAACGAATACGCTCCCTTGTGATGCCAGTCTGATACGAGGAACTGTCAGTAGATACTGGGACTGATATCGAAGGGTACGAGAAGGGATGTACACAGACAGAAAGGCGGATATATAGTCTGGACCTAGTCCATTTAAACACTTGTAAACAATGCATAAAATTGTATAATCTATGTGGTATTGAACTGGTATCCAGTGAAATAATTTCAATTGGTGAAATATGGTCAAATTTTTACTTCAGATGTATGATACGAGCAGCACAGTTTTGTAGCTTTTGGAGTCCCACGAGATGCTTATTGTTTAAGGAGAGATGGGACGAACAACTCAAATATTTTAGAATTTTCTAATTTTTGGTACATTCGTAATTTTTTATATGTAGAATACATATATGAAATAAAAAATGGGGGTCACCGAACGATTTTCGGAGCTACAGACCATTGAAATTTGTGGCCTCGGGAGAAATGTAAATAAATGGCATCAACGTTTGAAGTTATTTTTTAGATAAAAAGAATTGTAATACTGCTTTAATTTTTCATATTATGTGGGATTAAATATATAAAAAGTATTGTAAATGCCTTTTCTTGGAAAAAATAATATAATTTAAAAAGTTATGATGGTATGAAAATGAAAATTGCGATTTACGAAAACATTTGCTAACCGATTGTATTGATAAATTATATTCACACATTTTACGATTTTCTCATACTTTGTGACATGAAAGAAAATCGCTTCTTCTTTCCAAAAATATATAATTCATTAGGGGTCACCGAACGATTTAAAAAGTTATGACGCGAAATGTACATTATATGAAATTATATATGTCGCCGGACAGTACTGTGCACAGTGCAGCGCGTCACGGCGTGTTTTCACAACACAGAGTAGCACTTGCGCCGGGCCATTTGCGGACCATATCAAATGATAAAAGTATATTTGAAAACAGACTGAAAACAACAAGAAACACGTTTTGATAAGTGAATTAAATTGAGATGAGATAAGTAAATTTTTAAATAAAGTTTAGGAACAAAGTTTGGCTCGAGGCTAGACAAATCAGCCGCGATCCCACTTCAGGATTTGCAATGGATACGACATCATTCTATGTTCAGGACGAAATTAAGTTATGCAGGTAGCTACAGAACACACTATGTATTAAAGACACATAACCCTACATTGTAAAGCAGTACTATTCAGCCCTGCACCCCGAAATTCTTTCATAACGTAGATTAGTTCATCAACATGTTACATTTATCTTCTTTTTTTTCTTTTTTTTTTCTTTTTTTTTTAATTCTTGTAATCAGTTTATATACATTCATGTATACAATAGAAAAGACACAGTTTTTTTTACACATAATAAGAAAATAAAAGAAAAAACATATCAGTCACTCACACATCCACCCCTTTGCATTCCCTATAGACCTAAGTACTTAAGATTCCAAAAGTTTTAAATACATTGCCCATTTTTTCCTGAATTCAATACACTTAGTCTTATTCCAGTATCTAACCTTTTCTATTGTGAAATAATATTTCAGCTCTTTTTTGAAATGTAGTAACATATAATATCGTCTTCCTCAATTTACATTTGTAAATATAATATTTAGCCAGAAGTAGGATCAGATCAAAAGTTTCATCAGTATAAAATGAGGGTGCAGACCCGAAAAGGATCAAATTGCATTGCAAATGTATAATACCTGTGTGGACACAGTTTAGTTCAAGCCACTGTGAAAACTGTTGCCAAAAATGTTTAGTAGTTCTGCAATTCCAGAAAAGATGAAGTATTGATTCAGGTTCTGCTGCACAGAATGTACATAAATTACTTTCAACAAGATGCATCTTTACCAGATGAGTATTTACAGGTAGAATTCTGTGTAGCAGTCTAAATTGCATCCATCTTAATTTAGGGTCTGAAGTAGTCTGGAATGGTTTAATAAATATTTTCAACCAGTTAATATTGAACAAGGTCTCTTCTTCCCACTTTTCAATTACCTAAAGTCTTTCAGCATTGTCTGTTAATTTGAAATAATAATTTTTTTATCCTTTTTTACATGAAAAAAAGATTTCTAATACAAAGGCTTTTATTATTGTCTAATATTGTTTCAGATATTTTATCAATGCCGAGGATTTTTTGGTATTTGTTAACTGCTTTCAAAATTCCATGAAAACGAAGAAAGTTAATTTTGAAATAAACATGACAAAAATGTTCAAGAGACAAAAAATCACCATCATCATTCAGCAAACAGGAAATATTGACAATATCATGTTCATGGAACTTTTTACTTTTTATAGGATTTCCATTGACAAGGATGTTTCTATTGTACAACAGCGGTTCCCGAAGGAAGTCATCATAAGAACATGGTTTAGTAGAAAAACTGTATTTAGCAAAAGCATTCAATGTATCTCTCCAAAAGTTATTTTGCATTGATTCTGCTAGCATAAGTGGAAATTCACTATCAAATGTTAATATGTTCAAGTACTGTGTATGCTCTTTAATGAAGAGATTCTTCCACTTCCTGTTATAGTCAGCAGAAAGTAGTTTTTTCATCCATGTTATTTTTAAGGCATCAACATAAGAAAATATATTTATCATTCCAAGCCCTCCATCAGCTACAGGTTTACAAACAACTGACCGCTTTATTTTGTCAGGCTTGTTATCCCAAAGGAAGCTAAATAAATACTGTTTAATTTCTTAAGGAAATATGTTGGTGGGTTGGGAAAAGTGAGGAAGAGAAAATTTAATTTAGAAATGAGCAATGATTTAATAATAGCAATTTTTCCTAGAGGAGTAATGGTTCTTTTCATCCATCTTTTAATAATTTCTTCGATTTCATAGATATTGCTTTCAAAGTTGAGTTTGATCATTTTCTTGTAGTCAATACTAAAAATTATTCCAAGAATTCTAAAATTTTCAGGATTCCATCGCAAATTTAAGTCGAGTCTAAATTTGACATCACTATTTCTTGAAGTTCCTATCCATACAACTTCTGATTTATCATAATTGATGTTACATTTATCTATCGGAGATTCTTCACAACTCAAGTCATCTTGATTTTTATGGAAATGTTTGTGCCTTCCGAAAGTTCCAAGAAAATGATTTAATTTAATTCTGCAGTACTCTTCAGATACTATCGACAACATCATTACGATTCAAAGAGGAAAGTTCGTGCAACCCCCCCCCCCCCCCCCCCCTAACACACACATGTAAAGATATCAATAAATATAAAAATTATCTATAGCAAGAAAACCTATAAAAAATTACAAGACAAATGTAACGATTTCGGAATAAATTTCCTTACCCAAATGATTTATTATTATTCAACACTTTCTAGATCGCCAATATTAGACTGCGAAAGAAGTCCACACTAAAATATCCGAGGAGAAAAAAATTTGCCATAGACTGTCATCTAATGGAGAAAAATAGGTTTTTAAGATTGTGACCCCTGTGACCCTATTTGGGGTCATGGGGTCACGAACCCTACAGTTTAGAATCCCAATTGGCCAAGGAGTCTACATGCAGTCTTTTTGCTCAACACACCTTTGGGAACTGAAGATGATGATGAAAATAAGTTTATAAGGTTGTGACTCCTGTGACCCTAATTTGGGTCATGGGGTCACGAAATCTACAGTTAAGAATCCCCGTTGGCCAAGGAGTCTGCACATATAATTTCAGCTCTCTAGACCTTTTGGAACTTAAGAAGAAGATGAAAATAGGTTTTAAAGGTTGTGACTCCTGTGACCGTATTTGGTGTCACAGGGTCACCAAAGTTACAAATTAGAATCCCCATTGTCCAAGGAGTCTGCACACATCCTTTTTAACTCTCTATAGTCCAGCAGATATGTGAAGAATTAATCTACAATTGTGCCTTTAATGATACAAGCATGAAATTTGGTACAAAGTTAGGGGGTACCCTAAGAGTGAAATTTGGATATAAGGACATTCCAGATTCCCTCAAAGATTTAAATTGCGGCTACAAATTAATGAAATAATATAATTAATGAATTATACCGACCAGTTTAAAACCCTATCACGTGTGTTTGGTGTAAAACTCAATTTAGGTATAATGTAATTACTTGTTGTGCATATGCTATCAGTCTAAGTTAACCTAGCCTCAATAATACTTGCTGCATTACGATATTGAGTCTAGCAAGATGTAGTAGAAGGTCGCGTCAGCCGATATTTGGAATTGACCAAGGAGGGATCGTCTTACCAAGCCACAATAGTATGCATTCGCACATGTAACGTTGGAGGGTCATAGGTCAGCGAAAGGTCGGCTGACGCGACCTGCTACTACATCTTGCTAGACTCAATATCGGAGTGAAGCGAGTATTATGAGACTAGGTTTACTTAGACTGATATTCCATGCAATTATTTCATACTGCGCTCAAAAGGAGCATCTGCAGTGGTACATAAAGGTACAAAAATTATTGTACATATGCTATTGCAGAATTCAGCCTTCTGATTAGATATCTGACTCCACAGGACTTCGGTCTCAATCTTGTTATAACTAGCTGTAATGTTATCGTCCCCTAAGGACTTAGTAACATAAGGACTTAGGGGACGATAACATAACAACTAGTTTAAACTAGATTGCTTCAGTCTTTGTTTGTTGATAAAACCTTTGTTCAAAAACAATTATGATGTTTCAAAATATTTTCCACCCAAGACTGCATTTGTGTTGCTGCATATTGCGTTACCGACAATGGCTAATAAACAGTTCAAGCTTTTGAATCAACAGGCTAGAATGCTACTCGGGTTCGTTGACTCCCAAGATAGAATAGGGGGAGGTTAGCCTACCCCTTCTTGGCAGGAGGCGTGTCCTTTCGTATCAGGGTCCTTGGTGTATTGGCATCAGATAGGGCTGGACCCTTTTGTGTGGCACTTTCTGAAGCAGGGGTTCCAGATATCAGTTTCGTCTCATCTGCCCATCTCTCACCTAAGACTCAACGGAGCACCGCGGGCAGCAGACAGGCTCAACGTAACGTTTGAACAGATGGAGATTATTTTCTGCAAGGGGGCAGTTGAGGAAATCCCGGTCCCAAACAAGTCGGTGTTCTACTCCCCTGTGTTCGTTCAACCCAAGAGAGAAAATAGCGGCTGATTAACGTAGTTAACCATCCTTCCTCGTTCTGCCGCCATATCTTTGTCACTTGTTTTTGTCATCTGTCATTCGGTTGCTTAAACCCTAGACCTGGAGAACTCACACTCAATTCCGGAACCACCGCAAGTACCTCAGTGTCGTTCTGGCGGAGCGCCATTCTCAGTTGAATGTGCTCCCATTTGGCTTTTCACCAGGGTGACTCAACAATAGTGAACTTTCTTCTCACTCACAATGTCCTGTTCACCACATACGTGGACGACGGGTTCGGTACCCATCGCTGATCACTCTGTTCAGGAGACTGGGGTTGCTGATTAAACTGTCAAAGTCAGACCTTAAGCCAACCACCTGGCTCACCTTCCTGGGCGCTATTCTGGACACTGCTCAGTCCCCCACTAACGCATGGAGCTTTGCTGCTCGGGCTGCTCACCTAAATGCAGGACCTCACTCGGAGGGGCCGGCTGCAGTTGAGACCATTTCAAGTCTTTCTAAACGTGCACGTCAGGGAAAAGGTGTGCAGACTTGTGTTCCTGCTTTGCCATGACCTTAGGGAGTAGGCGAACGTCTTCAGAGGTATCCAGCTCCAACCACTAAAGGTGATGGGAAGCGCAGCTTTGGATAGAACACACGGTATAGGTGTCTGGTCTCAGAGTCAGTGTGATCTGGTGAATGTCCCTGAGCACTTACACTCGGATGTCTGCAAGCCCTTATTAGAGATGATCATCCTACGCCTGAAAGTTAAGACAGTTGATCGGTGGCGATGGATTTCGGAGCTGAATGCTTTGCAGGCTGATTTGCTTCGGTTTAAAGTGAGGGATGAGGGAAAAGCCACAAAGGAACTTGCACCGAACTTCGTGTGTAAGAATCAGGGGTCTGATGAGTGAGGCAGTGTGTTTCACATTCACGCCCTTGCGTGATAGGCATTCCCTACGGACGAAGAGTGCAGTTTCTCTACCCTGTTCAAGCTCTCCGTATCTACTCGGAACACACGCATTCCCTCTGGCAGGGGAGTAGGAGGCCTTCCCCATTTGCAGCAAAGTAATAAGGAGATAGATAGAGCATTCAGTGTCTATCTGCGGTCTGCTATCTCCGAGATAGCTATCCTCGTTCAAATTTTTACGACATCCGTCTGTGCCACCAGTGTTTCACATCAATATTGCTGTGACGGACATCCGTCGGGTTGTTTTTGGAAGTATTACATGGTCTTTGCCAACCCCTACCCTCGAGACGTTTATACTGAAGACCTTACGGGAATTGCAAACTGATGTGACTATGTGTCTCAGTTCACCCGGCTGCGAATGGGTACCCTGTGAGGCATAGAATGGTCCCTAACTTGAGCGCCACATGTGTGGATGCTGGTTGAATACTCCCCAGGGAGTTGAATTGGAAAAATGATCAGACGGTGAAAGAATGCCAATGACCAGAGGAAACAATGTAAGAGCCTTGAGCAACCACGAGTGGATGGATATGCTCGCTATATAAATATTCATATAACGATAATAACCATTAGGTCGCATTCATGTGCTGTTGTTTTTAAAAAATAACTTTGCATCGCTTTCCCTTTTTCATGCCGTTCTTCCTGGTTCGGGGCTTGTTACACCCTTTTAACGGGGACCCGACCCTTTACCATAAGTTTGACTGTTCAGGTGGTTACCTCCTTGCTTGGGTGACGCAGCCCTCCACCACTGTTGTAGTCTTGGTTACAGTGAGTCGGAGCTGGTAATAGTATGTTTAATAATAGTACGTTTTTTGGTTAACGTCATTATTTATATTTTGCGTTGAGAACTCACCAATATTTTATTCCCACCCTTGCCTCCCCTCCTGCGAGTAGGTTGGCTCTGGTGTCTGTTCTCTGAGGCTTTGTCACGTGACCAAAGCTAGCCCAGGGACAGGTAACTCTCGTCTTCTTTGATCTGTGTAATCTTGTCGAGAGATAATTAGAAATTTCGAAAATCTTGAATTTTAGTGAAAAAATAAGGACCAAATAATGTTTTTTGAGTCTTTTGACTTAAATTATCATCATAAAAACAAAACTCCTTGGTGTGCTTCTCCAAGTACTATGACTTATTTAAGGTTATCTCACTACCCAAAAGCCGCCATTTGTGAATCGCCGCCATTTTTGTTCTAGGAATAAATTTAGATGTCCCTATATCTAAAAATCTTCATAAAATAATGCTCTATCAGTATACCAAGTTTCATGCTTGTATCACAAATAGCACAATTTCCCCACTTAACTGCTGGACTACTACTCCTTTTGGAACTGAAAAAGAAGATGAAAATAGGTTTTTAAAGTTGTGACAAAAGACCCTGGCCTGTAACAAAGTTACAAAATAGAATCCCCATTGTCCAAGGTGTCTGCACATATCATTTTTAACTCTCTAGTCCTTTTGGAACTGGAGAAGAAGATGAAAATAGGTTTTTAATGTTGTGACCCCTGTGACCCTATTTGGGGTCACAGGGTCACCAAAGTTACAAATTAGAATCCCCATTGTCCAAGGAGTCTGCACATATAATTTTTAACTCTCCAGTCCTTTTAGAACTGGAGAAGAAGATGAAAATAGGTCTTAAAGGTTGTGACCCCTGTTTCCCTATTTGGGGTCACAGGGTCACCAAAGTTACAAATTAGAATCCCCATTGTCCAAGGAGTCTGCACATATCCTTTTTAACTCTCTACTCCTTTTGGAAATGGATAAGAAGATGAAAATAGGTTTTTAAAGTTGTGACCCCTGTAACCCTATTTTGGGTCACAGGGTCACCAAAGTTACAAATTAGAATCTCCATATGCTAAGGTACCTGTACACAAAATTTCAGCTCTCTAGTGTGTATGGTTCATGAGGAGAAAGTGACTCAAGTTTATGGACGACGGACGGACGGACGACGGGCCATGCAATAAGCCAATCTGGACTTTCAGTCCTGATGAGCTAATAATGAAAAGGAGACTGTGATTTCTTCATTTTCAAAAATTAAGCGCTCAAGTATTACTATAGACTTGCTTAGGCTTTTATTTTATTTTTGGGTCTGGCTGACAGATTATCTGGCTGCTATCAAATGATAACGAAAGTAAAAACTGATCTCAAAAGGCTTTATTTGTTGTAAGTTTAGCACAAAATGATTCAGTCATTATATTCAATACACAATTTAACCTATTGATAAGGGACACATGATTACAGCACACATAACTAATAAACAACATGATATATATATAAATTTCAGATTTTTAAATAACAAAATATCTTTCAAGACAAAATAACTTCTAAGAATTCAATATAGTAAATCTTTATAGTAAATCTTCAAACAGTAGTAGATAGTAATTGTGATGTGAAATTTCTAGTAATTGAATCCGTAGGTAGTAAGATCTAACATCATTCATCAAATCTATGGACTGATACAAAATGTCACAGTAAACAATATATAATATTAGCAGGTATCTTTTAGACCTAATCTAATAATATTCTGCTAGCTTGTTTTTGGAAGATTTCTCCATTATAGAACTTTTTGTCCATCAGATAAAGTAAACAAATATCTAACTCACAAAGATGTGCTCATAATCCTCATTCAATGTGTTTACTTTCTCTTTTAAAAATTTAGGGACCACAATTGAATTATGCAATGTAATTTTTAAAATTTATATTTCATGCATATAAACTTATTTGAAGCCAAATTTACTAAAATATATTGGTCTTGGCAGTTACAGTTGTAATATCAAAGCAAATGTTTTACTTAATTATAAATAACATGATGGATGGGTCTTTTTGTAACTTTTCTAGTACCTGTATGTTGATTCAATGATGTTTTGGTTTCTTTATTACTAAATAGATAATACATATACTTGGTTAATGATATTTGATTCAAAATTGAACATCCTCTACCAAGGTTTTTTTAATGAGAAGTTGCAATATTTGCAGTAATGTGTTTGTACAATAATAAAGACTCAGAATTATGTACAATTGGGCCCTTTTGGTCTTGTGACTTGCAAATGTGTGACAATCTGTGAAAGTCCTGTTTGTAACAAGATTTTTCTATAAACATTTCTTTGAACAATGGCAGTGTGTCAATAAAACCAACTAAAGTTGGTGCATAATCATTGAACTTATCACATTAATTGAATTGGCAAATACCCTAGACATGCTAGAATAAAGGTTTTGGCATTATGGCCACATAAAATAAATTTGCTGAATCTTTTCAAGAATCCCAAGAATGATTTCAAACAACTGTGATGGGTAGGTTTACAGGTACAGGTTTATAATGCTTGAACATCTGTTGACCATCACAAGTAAGACCAGTCACATCTCAGGCTTGTTAAGTTATTGGTTTGCGGGGTAAGATGGCAATCTGGGTGATGTGGGCATCAGTTTCTGTGGACACAATAGACAAAGTCAATCTATCTGATAGATTTAAGAGAATATTCCTCAAATGAGCGCCTTGGCCTCTTTACCCCCGGCGCTTATTGGAGGTCTGGCCTGGCACTTTTCTTTCATAGTAAATTCACTGTATGGGAGACGCGTCGCTTCAAGATGTTTTTAACCGAAAAATACGCGACGGTAGTACGCCGATAACTAGCCATTCTGACATTTTTAGGAGGGTGTCTTCGGATATTGTTATCTTATGTTAGAATGGTGAGTTCAACGATTATGAAATATATGTCAATATTTTGTTGAATGATTGGAGATTATTTCACTGCATTTTCATAAAATTTTATGAGCTATTTGGAAAGAAAAAACAGTTATTCATTATAAATTGAAGTCGTAATATAAAAACGGCAATAAGACACATTTATATAAGACAAATTTTATCTGAAATATGTGAATATTAACATTGACTCTCTTTTCTTTCACAATATATAAGATTTGTTAATTAAGGTTCGCGTGTTTAATTTTAAAAGGACATTTAATGTCGAAAGTGTAAAACGTAGGCGACGGCTTTTAGATTCCGGGTTGCGGTTCTTAACCATGATTGAGAGTGATTGTTACAGTTTTTAACTAATATTTGCAGTCGTTCGGCCAATTCAAATATTGAAAAACTAACTCAAAATCTAACATAGCATGTATAATTCTTAATATTTTACCTCACAAAAGGGCTGGTGTATCTCTTCCCTAAGATCTGTAGGATGATATGCAAATCGGTTTTGAGTTTTGCAGACTCAGAGTTAGAAACACTGTTTAACCAAAGATATTTTATGTTTAGTATACTTCATTCATCCTTTACCGAGTTTTCGTGATAACACAAAGTACACAGAACACAGATTAAGTGTACCTTCACAAACCATATCTGTGGTACGTAATACTCTTTGAACACCTAGTTATATATGTGTCTAGTATTACTATTATAAGACAAGGTAACGCAAATGTTAATGAAGTATTTGACTATATACTTCATTTATTTCTATATCAGTCAAATGTACATTATGACAATGTAAACAAATATACATCAAATAAATACCCAAACAAAGAGTTGCAAAGTCACTGCCCGTGTTGTATCTTTTGCATGTGAGAAACGAATGGTATCAGAAGAGTCATTAAGGTACAACTGAAATACAGAAAATCAAACACTGAAAATTATTTGTCTTTGCTCATGCTGTATATTGTTTGCATTTACAACTAGATGTCAATGAAATGAAACTCGGAAACTTTAAAATGAGTAAAGTAAGTAAAGGGCATTGTAAGGGTCTTGCTTACATTGCTAAATATTTCAAAACAATAACGTGAAAATGTGAAGGTCGAATTGAAACTTTAACATTTTAGTGGGTTTTCATATGACGATACACCACGTGGTATGGTTATCAGGTCAATATCAGAGGTTAGCTATTTCGTACAACCAGGCGTGCGATGGTTATATTGTATAACCTTACCTATTCACATCCAATGTGCGTTTGGTCAATGTGTTCTCGGTTCGATACCACAAAGAAGTTCGGCTTCGCCTCACTTCTTTGTGGTATCGCACCTCGAGAGAACTTAAAACCACTGTGTTTTAGGGTACGTCAAGGTACCCAACACCTTGAAATGTTGACTCTGTATCAAAGACATATTTACGAAAGAATACATAATATCAAAACAATTTTGAAACGTACTTTATTTACAGATTTATAGCTTTTTTACTATAAAATGCACCACATGGTGATATCATTTTGTGCTTATCTATGATGAATGCAGACCTCAAGGTATCCTAGTATTTTCATCATAGCACTCGCACACAAATTCACGTCGTTCTCGGTTAGATGAAAAGCTTCAGCGAGTAGGACACAGAATCCAAGTGAACAATGTTTCCAATCCTTTGTCAAGCTAAACCCTGTTCCATTCATACGGTCTTTGTTGAATAATCCATAATAAGGTCGACTTTTATGTTGTTAGGTTAGTCAATCAAATGTCCAACGTAGTCCCTGAAACCAAAATGTAACGTCAGTTGTAAACACCGGTGATCTTTATAAATTGCTTATCGATGTTTGACTTTATTGCTTAATGTTGATCTCTCTCTAGGTATAAATATATATTTTTTTTTTATTTCAAAACATTTTGAATCTGACTTTTGAATATTGTTAGAGTATACTTTTTAATGGACCAATCATATTTTAAAGATAACTGTCGAATAATGTGATTAATTGTAAGAAAGAAACATGCTAAATTGATTTCAGAGTAATAAGCTTATAAGCACCTTGTTACAATATGTATCAATATTATGTACACATTGCTATATACATTACTAAATGATATTGAAAATAAAAATTACATTAACAATCATTTTTCAACAGCAAAATGCTTAAATATTAACTTGGTTGTTGACAGCTTGTTTTATACCGTGTAAACCCTCTGTAACATACTTCAGCATTTTCGTAGATCCACGCATAGAAAACATTCAACAGCAAATTCATGAATATACTTAAAAGTTCAACTCACCTTTACTTCCTCCTGAAAAACCTTGAAACGCGGCCATAAATTTGTTCAAAACAAGAGACCACTTCATTTTCGTCTCCACCTTCAAACCATGTGCTTTCGATTGTGTATAGCTCGTGCGATATGACATTTACTTAAAATCCGTGCATCGCAAGATGAAATTGACAACGTCCGTGTCGCAACACCTTTTGCTTCACATAGAGGGAAATATTTGATGGACTGAATAGTGTATTAAACATAAGAATATCATTTGCCATAAATCACAATTTCGGTGACTCCCTCATTTGCCATAAATCACAATTTCGGTGACTTTTTTGACAACATGTATTCACATTATTTAATTTCAGTTCAATGTAGAATTTTAGTGTTTTTTGTAAGTCGAAATAACTAAAAACAGATTGCTTCTTGCTCAGATTTGTCTGATTGACAACTTCGCCATGACATGCTCAATCTGCACGTGAAATTCGCGTATTGTGCAAATGGAATGTTAAGAAGTTGAGTGTATTTAAGTTTTACCCCATAACAACAACTATCAAATACATTGTAACTAAATATTTGGTATATGTTATACTTTTGTTAATATGCAAATTTGTAAAGCCATGTGGTGTATGTGAGATAATGAGCACATCCTCGTAGCTATCGAATATAACCTTCTCGCTGTCGCTTGAAGGTTATATTACGATACCTACTCGGCTGTAGGTCATTATCTCAACCATAATATGACTGTCGCCAGGAGAAAGATTTCAAGCAAAGTTCACACACAATCGTTTTGTTTGAGTGTTTCCCCTTGTTGTAAGATTTTCGTGCAAATGTCAGGCCACAGTCATTGCATTTATAGGATTTCTTATAGGAGTGCATGTTTGCTGATGGCGTATGAGTGAATGAGAATAAGAAAACTTGGCCTTGCATTTCTTACATTCATGGGGTTTACAATTGGTGTGGGCCGTGTTGATATGATCACTCAGATGCTGCTTGTGGTCAAATGTTTTCCCGCAGATATGGCAACAAACCTTCTGATTCTTGTCATGTCTTCTTTCGTGAAAGCGGAGTCCAGATCTAGACGAAAAGGCCTTGCCACAGTGTGAGCACAAATTAGATTTATCATGAATGCTCCTCTGATGGTGAATTAGCTCATATTGGGACGTATAGCCTTTATTACATGAGGGGCAAGTGAAACGGCGTTGATCTTTATCGGGGGATGCCTCATGTCGCTGTACGTTCTGACGTCATCTACTCGTGTAGGAACATCCTTCTACGCCACAAGTAAACCTCATAGTTTGCTTTTCTTAGGGTGTGGATGTTAAGGGCACATCACGGTCAGGAGTTTCTGTGATTTCAACAACGTTACTAACGTTGAAATCGGTACTGTCTAGTACTGGTTCAACAAACGAACCACATTCTTCATGTAAAGTTTCTTCCATTTCAATCTGCGTTTAGAATGACATCTATTTTAGTCAAAATTATGTAAACTGTAGAAACGATTATAAATTATACTAACATGGAATGTTTATGTTGATAAATAGCACACTGGAAGACAATACATCACTTTTTCAGGTATAAATGCAACTTAAAATCCAAATAAATTGAGATCAAAGTGATAAGAACTTGTCTTCTTCATTATGGTAATAAAACTATCCTTAATCAGATGAGGTTGATGAGCAAAGTTAATTGTACCGTTTGTGTCCTCAACCAAGTATTTCTTGTTGCTTCTTGAGGTTATCGGCGTACTACCGTCGGGTATTTATCGGTTAAAAACATCTTGAAGCGACGCGTCTCCCATACAGTGAAATTGAAGTTTGTGTTAAACAGTATTTTACAATGAATATTTGTACCAATATTACTAAGGGACATAATTCAATGGTATGGACCTGGGTGCTTATTGGAGACCCTTCGCTTATTGGAGGAATTACGGTATCACATAAGTTTCTTAGCTGTCCTGATGACTTTGAGTAGATAACATCCCAGATAATGTTTTAATTGGGATTTATCTTACAATGAAAATAGAATTCAAGACAAGGTAACTAGTCTTTCATCAATTAATTTATTTGTGAATGAATTTATCCTTGTTGCAAAATAAAAATTGAGAAACAAAAGAGAAATTATTTTATTATAATCTTATAATTTCGCTAATGTTATCAAGTAAGGAGGAAAACACAATGCTCATGGTCTAATAGAATATAAGTATTTTTATGCTTCAAATTTCTAAAATGCTACAAATGTTTGAATAAGAATAATGAAATCCAATTACTTCATCAAAAATATTTTTAAATATTGCTTATGACACTGTTCATCAAAAGTTTGAATTGAAGTAAACAGCTAATGACAAGACGTCATAAAAATATCTTGTTTTTTAATTTCATATATTAGTTGATTATCTTTTCTCCATATTCATCAAGTTATGAAAAACAACTTTGAATTTTCAAAATAGTGGTGAATTTTGAGCTTTGATAAATTAAAATAATTTGTAATAAAGTTAAAACTTTATGAATAATCAACCAATTGCACTTTTTAGAAAAATGTGGATCGTTTTTTATGTGACAGTATTTATCATAAAAGAAATTTACCTGAGACGAGAACTGCACTGGACATAGAGGTCAACTTGACAGGCAAGAACTTGCAGGTCAGCTACTCTTCTTCCTTCTGTCCAGTCTTGAATTTAATCGTGGGAGAGGAAACAATTCAAGTCAAGTCATCGGAATCGGTGTCGGGAGTGTGAGCCGGATCGACCACCTCTTCACGTATAACATGGCCGAGTGAAACTGAGACGGGTGCGGGCACTTTCTGATTTGGTACTTCTAACGTATGGTGATAGTCGTGGTCAATCAGCCAGGGCAAAGAAACGTGCAAAGTTTCCCTTTGACACACAGACAAAGCTTTGGAGACAACCTGGGATCTTTTGAACTTCGACAGGCTACAAAATTGCCCCGATCGCGATGATCGAGCATTGTGTCAACTCATTACGAAATCAGCTGATCGTTGTTTACAAACATTGCCGTAAACAGATCGGGTGCCGTAAAACTCTCAAAAATGCAAACAAACGCTGATGTAGGAATTTAATAACAGTAAATTGACATTTCATGCTATAAATACTTAGATACATTATTTTAAAATGCAAACATTTAGTTTTTTAAACATAGACGTAACATTTCTAACAACGCGAAATACGTTAAAACTGTCATGCGCAGAAGTCGAAAATGCTACGTCCCATCTCTCCTTAAATCAAAGAGGACACTACTACAATAATCCATCCGGGATATAACTAGTCCCTACACGAGCCTGTGTGCACATTCCATTGTGATGTATTTTCCCTAACTTGTTAAAGCCGTCCACCAACTTTTCAATGTCTTCAGTTTCAGATGGGGTGTTATCAGTGTTTTTCCCTTGCAACTTTTGAAGAAACTGGTGCAGTTGTTTTAGTTTATTTGGAAGATCTGTTACCTTTTGCTTGTAGTATGATCTCTTACAATCCGTTAGAACCTTTAATACATGATTTCTAGATGATCTGTACATCTGGCGATGTATTTCTTACTGCGATTTCAACCATCTAAGCTCAGCTTTCCACTGATAATGTTAGGCATGATGGACATCCTCGCAACCCACAGAGTTAAAGATCACCAGACCTCAGTAAAAAAGAATGACTCCACATCTTCCATCGCTGATCACATAAAAGTCAACCCAGACCACACTATCAAATGGCAAAACATCAGAGACGAAACAAGCTGACTACAAAGTAAGAAAACTTCTGGAAGCTGTCCACATTAAGAAGATAGGTCCCGCCCTTACAGAGATGAAGGATTTTACATGGATGAATATATGTTATATATTAATGTTTGATCAATTTGACGAAAATGCCCTACATCGGATTTGTCATATCAAAATACCAACAGAAATGAGAGATAAATCGAGAAGGAAACCAACAATAAATGCTGTGTCAAAACCTCTACAGTGAAAACTCGCCAATTGCCAATCTCTAAAATGATACGGCTACGTAAGAGGTAACAGTAATTTATCAAAAATTAAATCAACATTCAAATTGCAATAACCTACCAGTCACATGAACACTGAATATTTGTCTTTTATAGTAATTTAGAATTCAGATATTAAAATAATTATTTCAGTTATTCTTTAATCAAAAACTAACCATGTGGTTAGTTTTATTTATTTGTTAATGGAATATGTTTAATACTCTAATTTCATGAACTTCTTTTAAAACTTTGGGTAATTTCATTTTATTTTAAGCAAGTAATTACTGAAATACGGCAAAGGAGTGCTAAAAATTATACGTGTCACTCACATTTATATTTCTGGAGAAGGAAATTGTCTTCTGCTTGAGAGTTGATAGAGACGAGATCACCTCCTTCATTCTGGCAGGTGCGTCTTGACTCGGTGAAGTTCGAATTTTGCTGTTGTACCTTATAACAGTGTCCTGAATACTCGGTGTACTGTGGAGGACATCCTGTAGATAAACATTGAACACCTACATTCAAAACCTACATTTAATATAAACATCTTCTTCCAGGTGTTAAGTTGGGAACGTCCTGTATAGAAACAACTGATATAGAGGTTGAACTTTCAAAACATACATTTAATATAAACATCTTCCTCCAGGTGTTAAGTTGGGAACGTCCTGTATAGAAACAGCTGGTATAGAGGTTGAACTTTCAAAACACACATTTAATATAAACATCTTCGTCCAGGTGTTAAGTTGGGAACGTCCTGTATAGAAACAGCTGGTATAGAGGTTGAACTTTCAAAACATACATTTAATATAAACATCTTCGTCCAGGTGTTAAGTTGGGAACATCCTGTATAGAAAAAACTGATATAGTGATTGAATATTCAACACCTACATTTAATATAAACATCTTCCTCAGGTGTTAAGTTGGGAACGTCCTGTATAGAAACAGCTGGTATAGAGGTTGAACATTCAAAACATACATTCAACATTAACATCTTCGTCCAGGTGTTATGTTGGGAACATCCTGTATAGAAACAGCTGATATAGAGGTTGAACATTCAAAACATACATTTAATATAAACATCTACGTTCAGGTGTTATGTTGGGAATATCCTGTATAGAAACAACTGATATAGAGGTTGAACATTCAAAACATACATTTAATATAAACATCTACGTTCAGGTGTTATGTTGGGAACATCCTGTATAGAAACAACTGATATAGAGGTTGAACATTCAAAACATACATTTAATATAAACATCTTCGTCCAGGTGTTATGTTGGGAACATCCTGTATAGAAACAACTGATATAGAGGTTGAATATTCAACACCTACATTTAATATAAACATCTTCGTCCAGGTGTTATGTTGGGAATATCCTGTATAGAAACAGCTGATATAGAGGTTGAACATTCAAAACATACATTCAACATTAACATCTTCGTCCAGGTGTTATGTTGGGAACATCCTGTATAGAAACAACTGATATAGAGGTTGAACATTCAAAACATACATTTAATATAAACATCTTCGTCCAGGTGTTAAATTGGGAACATCCTGTATATAAACAACTGATATAGAGGTTGAGTATTCAACACCTACATTTAATATAAACATCTTCGTCCAGGTGTTATGTTGGGAATATCCTGTATAGAAACAGCTGATATAGAGGTTGAACATTCAAAACATACATTCAACATTAACATCTTCGTCCAGGTGTTATGTTGGGAACACCTTGTATAGAAACAGCTGATATAGAGGTTGAACATTCAAAACATACACTTAATATAAACATCTTCGTCCAGGTGTTATGTTGGGAACATCCTGTATAGAAACAACTGATATAGAGGTTGAACATTCAACACCTACATTTAATTTAAACATCTTCGTCCAGGTGTTATGTTGGGAACATCCTGTATAGAAACAACTGATATAGAGGTTGAACATAAAAATTGAACATGAAGATTTATATGGAACAAGTAAAAAAAAACTAAGCTGTATTATTTCTAAAATGAACTAACATCGCAAGTAAACTCAACCATCAAACGCTCCAATAAGCAACTGTGCACAAAATTCCAAATAGCAACAAACACTCATTATTCCTTAGTCCAACATTCAGAATGAGTTTTTTCAGATGCATCACAAAAAGTCACATGTACTTTTCGTCAATTGAATTACGCCATGAGCCTTTAATTTTGGAACAAATTTACTCATAAGCAGGATACATTCTACGACATTTTAAACACCATATATATTTTAACTGTTAAAGTATGTTGACTGTCAGTAGTCCAGTTTTTAACTGAAGTTGTAAAACGTCTTATGTCACCAAATCCTTTTGATATTTTGAGGCCATGTTTTTTAAACTAAACGGAAGCAGATTGCATATTCTCTTCGACTAAATTCTGATTCAAAGTACATGAAGTTGTAAGATAGTACCGATTTCCCCTGTGTAATGATAATAGGAGTAAGCTCCAAATACGAATTCTAAACACAAACCTGAACAGGAGGTTCCTGGGTACTGAACTATCAGGAACAGAATTAACGCTCCAAATATCCCCATACCCTTGTGGTGTATATGTAGTGATAACATGTGACGTTTTAGATATCATGAGAAGATTTAGATAAGCAAGCAGCTGCTTAAAGACACAACCACTCGCTTTAACAGTTAACCGTTATTCAGTATGACTAAGCACTTCAAGTACACTCAGGGGCCGACTATACTAAACTATACTAACCCTTCAAGAGAGTTAATTAAAAAATCCCTGTGCCTAGAGAAATGCGACAACTGCCTGCGATAATGTAATGATTGTTCAAAAAGCTTTAATTCAATTGTTTTTGGCCAATGGCAGAATGTACAAAATTGAAATTTATGAAAGGTAGAAATTTGAGATGTTTTTAACATATATAACCTACATGAAAATCAATCTATATACGCATAGTAAGCCAGTTTTCGTCTAGTTAAGGGGATGTTAGAAGGAAAAATTTTGAAAGGCGTATTTCTTAAAACCGTGATGAGATCTTCCTTTTAAATTCATAACTTAGATCAGGTCGCTGCTGAAGATACGAAGTAACCCTATTATCAATCGTGGAACCGACCAATCAACGTTGAGAATTACTAAAAAGCACATGTGCAGATATCAAAAAAATATCCACTCGTGTATCCTCGCCCGTATTGGTAATATTCTTTTATATAAACTTCTCGAGAAAGTAAACGAATTACCAACGTTTTCAATGTAGCATTCGTTAAATGATTCAAACGCTTAAATCTCTGCAGAATGTCTATGATTAACATATCCAACCATCGAATTCTTTGTTCCTATAAATGTGTTTAAAGGATGCAATAAAGTCTACTGTTTTAATAAAGTAAAGAAAGCAAGAAATTGAAAGGACAACATTTACTTTTATAAACACATTTAAAAAAACATTTTCAATAAAAACAGGAGGTTCTGGTGGTCTGAAAATCAACTGATATTTGTGAATTTTGAAGTAAAGTCATGGCTCCTAAAACTGAAGTTCAACAGAACAATGCCAAGACCCAGCCCGAAAGCTGTAAGAACTGTAAAGGATTCAAACAATATCAAACGTTTCTAGGTACATTAAGAATATTTTGAAATTAATGTCAGCAGCATTGAAAAACACTTGATTGTCCAGGGTAATGGATACGTTGGATGACCACAGTGCGCGCCCATCTGAGATATATGTGTCTTGTTTACTTCCTTATAATTCTAGGGTGCTTTTTGGAAGAATATCATCACAGTTAAAGACACCATAACATGACTTTTTTCATGTCTATTGGACGCGAAAGTCAACGTAAATATGTCCGTATTTGAGGTCGTTTAAGACATTGACTGCTAAGTGACCTTGACCTTTTGACACATGTCATTTACTCTGCCTGGTCTCTACCTTCATTTAAAAAACAGAGACATTGGCTCTGTAGCTCATCAGGCTTCATATTCGATTATGCTGTGTGGTCAATGTGGTTCCATAGGGGCCACAGGGTCAACAATCCTAAAATTAAGTATATAGGCGTTAAGTTGCAGTTTTAAGGCCTTATATTTATAGAAAAGAAGATGAACATAAGTTTTAAGGGCGTGTCCAATGTGGCCCTTATTAGGGGAAACAGACCCGCTAAAGCTACAATTTATAATCGTCACTAGTCATGGAATCTGTACAAAAGCGTTCAGCGTTCTAGATCTTCTGGAGAGGAAGATAAAAATAGGTTTTAAGGGCGTGGCCACTGTGACCCTTATAAGGGGTCATAGGGTCACCATACCTATCAATGTTAATCTTCACTAGTCGAAGAGTATGTACACAAAGTTTCGGCTTTCAGAGCAACCCGACGTGGCCATAAACTCACCATCTACAATTAATAGTAATCAATAGTTTTAAATACTGGAGAAGATAATTCATTTTAGGACGCAAAAGTTTCACCGAAACCATAAGTTTCGCCCTGGCCAAGACACATGTACATAAATGGTTGTTTTTCCGGCAACAAGTTATTTAAAAAGTAAGTGTTCTGACATGGCAAATTCATTTTGCAAGCCTGCAATTAAATCAATGAAATACAGAGAAATTTAATTATGTTAGGCTTTTGTAACATGTAAATGACCTTGACAAATGACACAAAGTAATACTTCTTACCATTTGTTGGTCCTATCGTTGGAGGTGTTGAAGGATCAATTTCACAAATGGGCAGAAATGGATTATTAGGGGAATCAATATCCATTCACTTAGAATAAGATGATTCTGTGTAGATTGCGACCAAGTCCATTCATACACCTGGGTCTCCTGGTCCCCAGTTAGTGTAGGTGACTGGACTACCGTCGAATCATTGGTACTTGCCCGCCACATACTTCATCTCTATCCAGTAAAGTTCGGAAGAATCTGGATCCACGAAAAAATAAATTAATACATTTCATACTTTGAAAACGCAACAGAAGAAGTGTGTAGTTTAGTGGTGTGGAGTGCACGTTTTGACAATGCATGAAATTTGTATGTTGGTTGACATCCTGAACAGAAATATCTGTAATACATTTGACGTTTCAAACCATTTAATATTTGGTATTCTACTTTTGAAAGATCTTACTTCCCATACCAGATTAAGTAAATATATTATCATAAGTGAAAAAAGTTTAACTAGCAAGAAGACAAAATACTTAAACTATCTTTAGTGCATTCTGTAAAGAAACAGCTGTTAGGCTGTTATTGTAAACTGTTGGTATTAAATATCGCAATTGCCTATTAACGTACCAAATCTGTAAAGAAATTTTTCCTAAATTTTGGATTTTAAAAACGTGCGTTGTCAATTTTAAACTGAAATTGAAAATGTGTCATTTTCAAGAAGGATAATTTCATCTTAAACAAACCGTCCACGGATAGTTCAAGGGCATCCTGTCTCAGGGTAAAACGTATACGCTGACGCTCCACTTTCATACCCTGGGTGAAAACCCCACTGAAAGCTGCGCGTTGTGAGTTTTGATCCAGCCTATGATATAGTTTTATCTTGATGGTTCGCGAAAAAATTTCAGCCAATCACGGACCGCCTTTTAAACAACATTTGACTTACAGTCTTTGCAACAATATGATCTAGCTGATTCAAATGATATTCACATTTTATTGAATTATTCGCGGTTAATTTGGAAATTCTGTAATGATTCACACTTGTACCCCCATGAAAAATAGTTTAACCCAAAAGGAAATTATCGTAAATAGATTAAAACAACACAAAAGTTGATAAAAAGACATGTTTAATAGGACAATTGTTGAATATTATATTCATTTACAATATACAAAATAATGTTGTTTAAGAAACCATCTTTATTTAGATATTTCACGCTCTGTGGCAAGTGTGTAGTAAGAACCAAGCTAACAGCCAGGTAAGCGAGATTCACGTGCAATGTACATTTTACTGTTTATTTGTGGTAGAAAAAGCATCACAACCCTTATACTTACATTTACAAGGACCGATTTGTTTTCATTTCATTTTTGCAATATTTCTATTGATACGAGTAATTTATTTTATACAAATTAGGTGTCTATTCACTGGATGTTGTATTTGATTTTAACCATTTTAGTTTTGATAGAACCCTTCTAATCTGCGCTCCCGCAGCAGAGATGGGTTTTTTTTAAATATCGTTTACAACTTTTGCATGGTTGACACCACAAGTACAGTATGTTTTGGAACATTATATGGAACATTGTATAGACAATCTTAAAACGTGAAATATTATTTAGATACTAACGTCCGACAAGTGACCTTAGCCTTGTTATCCATATAACATATAATTGACTCTTTCCCACAGGTGTAATGAAACATCATTACTCAGAACAAGCGAGTTATCCGCCCGTCACTAGCCCCCTAGGTGGTGTGACCTGTCAACCAATTAGATTTATCACATTACAGAGTCGGTTGGGTACAGACGTGTTTTGTATCTCTCCCGATTGTTTAATTTATATAGCATTTCGAAGTTTTTTTATTCTCTTCTCTTTCTTTCTCTCTCTTTTGTCTGTCTGCCTTTACTACGGGGTATTCGGCCATTGGACTGAATACTGTGCATTTGGAAGGTTCCACCTGGACAAGTAGGCCCGAAGCATTTTTGGGATGGCGAACTTAGTCGCCCACGCCTGCCAAGCATGACTGCCTTCGCCAAGGAGTCGGGGATGGAGTTGGGTGCGAAGGCATTGTATCGGGGTTTTGGTTCTGTGGCAGGGAACCAATTGAACGTCTGTGGCAGGGAACCTGGCCCAGATAATGACTGTGCAGTCTGTCATGCGGTTGCTACAACCATATGACCACATGGTGTCGCTGGATCTCCAGGATGTGTACTTGCACATCCCAATCTAACCCGCGAATTGCAAGTATCTCTGGTTCGTTCTGGCGGGCCGTCACTTCCAATTGAACGTCCTACCATTCGAGATCTCAACGGCACCATGGCTGTTCACTCGGGTGACCAAGCCCATCGTTCAGTTCTTGCACAAGCACGACGTGCAATTTGTAATGTATCTGGGTGCCGTTCCTCAAACCGATCTTTGCTAAGATCAATTTTAGCAAGTTACGTCAATTTTAAAATCGTCTTAGCTAAAAGTTATACCCGTTCCACTAACCAATTTTAAGCCGATCGTAACCTGTCCCGATCTTACGATCCGATCTTAACTAAAATCGAGACTCTTTTGCGTGAGAGGTAGAGACATGCGAGGCACGAGTTATCGCCCTTTCCACAAAATAGCAGACGATGGAGTCTCCAAAAAAGGTCCGATCAAGGAAAACAAATTTTTCCCAAGACGAGATGGTAATCCTTGTGGATGAAGGGGTTGAGCACCACAGAATTTTGTCTGCTGCCTTCGGCCCCGGTGTGACCAAGAAGTCAAAAGACGTTATATGGCAGCAGATTGCTTCGAAGTAGGTGCTTGTTCTTTTTTTAGAAAAACATATAAATTTCGTGGTTTATGTAGCCTAGCGTAATTTCACTTATGTAATGTATGCAGTTTTCCATATATTTCGAAATATCGATAAATATATTCATTCTTTCTTATATATTTACAGTATTTTTTCATCAGGAACAAATTTAACATGCACCGGTAAATCGGGCAGGTAACTCTCGATTGTAAACATTTCTGACATTACTTCCGCATTCCAGTAGGCTATCGGTAAGATTACGCCAGTACACTGTAAAATTATGATGATTATTAATAAGATATGTAATGAAGATGAAATATGGAAAGTCACATATCGTTTGGAAATGAATAACAAAACATCATGGTCCAGTCAAGATTGTTTGTTTTATTAAATGACATTATATTCCAGATTCATGTATTCTCTAAGTTGCCGTCTGCAATTAAGTTTTATTAAAAGTGAAATCATGTGACAATAGAGTAAATCACAACGAAACTGTATAGTTTATTAAACCCATAACATAATCAGGGTTATATCATTTTCTTGTGAAAAACAGAATGCCTAGACAACAGTTATCACAAGAAAATATAATTATATGATGAGTAATGAAAAATATGTTTATTGTATTATGTACAATAATGTTCGTTCTTTTCTGATACTCTACTCTACTCTTGTTCACTGTCTGCTGTCTGTATTCACTATGTATTATGTAAATCAATTTTGTACATACTAGGAGAGGGCATTTTAAGTTGGATAACTTGTCCCCAATCCTTTTCTTGTGAATAAAATATGTTTAAACTAAACTGTATTATGTACATTAATATTACAGGATAAGTGCTAACACAGCGGGGGTTCGATCAGCAACAGAAGTGCGAAAAAAATGGAACGACATGAGGTATATATAAGTTATTTTTAGTGTTTAAACTTATGCAATAAGTAATCATTCCAACATCACTTTATTAATTAACTGTCCTTTTCATTCATATTCAAATATGATTTTAATATTGCTCACATGTATTTAATTACATGAATTGTAATAGCATACTCAATATATACATACACCTTATAAGTTATGTCAGTTGTACAAAGCAATTAAATTAAATTCTTTATGAAACTGATAATTCATCTTTTTACCAACCATAAACATCTTATAAATATTTTGCTAGACCACCTACAGTAAATTAATTTATTATAGATGCCAAGTGAGAAAAAAGGCCCAGATGGCAAAAAAAGAGGCCGGGAAAACTGGTGGAGGACCATCTGAAACGCCCGGTTTGAATGAAATTGATGAAAAGGTATGGTTAAGTCTCCAGTCATAAAATAATATTGATGACTTACATTGACTAAGTACATATTATATATATAAAGGAAAAAAGAATTGTATAAAACAAGGAAATGCTACATGCTAAGATTATATTGTCAATAGTTATGTCCTAAACTTTAATATGTCTTATATTTCTTACAGGAAATGAATTATAAAAAATTGGTTGTCTGATATTTAGCATGTTTATATTTGTAACATCAACTGAATATTGCATCCAGTAGGAAACTGAAAAAGAATAACCATAAATGTTGTTTAATAATGCCACCTGAAAGATTTGATTGAGCCATTTTTGAATTATATTATCAGGTACTGTCAACTATTCCCACCTGTCAAGTTGAAGGGATTGATGGGGGAGAGGAGACTCCAATTTGCACTGGTAAGTATAAATTTATTTGAAATTATCATCTAAAAATACTTTTAAAAAAACAACAAATATAATATATTTGATTTTTGGATATTTGGATATTTGTTTAATCTGCTGAGAAAATTGCAATACTTTTTATTGGACATTGGTTTATGATTATAAAAATAATTTTGATATAATTTTAATTCACAATAGAGGATATCTTGAATTATCAGTGGCCATGTCATATACATGTATATTAAATACTAAGCTACATCCCATGAATAACATTTTTATGAAACGAGTAAGTGCTTTGGCATATTGCGAGCGAAAGCAAGTTAAATATTGCAACCAGTCAAGAGTTCAAAAATGTCATTTTAATATGCTAATGTGAAATAACATTGTAGATTTAATAAGCACTAGTAAACAGTGATATCTTCAATGGGAGAATAAAAAAATGATTTATGACACAAGTGCTGAAAACCTGAGACTTTTGTAACAAAATCAGTATATATATGGTATTTTAGTCATCTTTATGAGATTGTAATACTTCTGTATTTTTATTTCTAGAAGATCAACCTCCAACCCCATCTCTGGTTTCTGAAACTTGTGTTGAGGCATGTCTTCCCCAGGAAAGTGCTGCAGGTACAGTTTTAAAATGAAACTATACTTCAAGTGCAAAAACAATTGATAAGTTACAGGTTTATTAAACTCTTGGCAGTTGCATAAGAACTAAACAATGGAGTCAACAGGCATTGTGGTTAAAACTATACAACATTTAGTGTTTTTCCAAATTTTTTTAAAAATATTTAACAAGTTAACTTAGTATATTGTATGCTGATGTCTCTTGAGTGCATAAGAATGTCAGATTAACTTAGTACTTAAAGATAATTAATGTTTTTCAGCACAAGGACATATAGAAGTTTATTCCCACCCAGAATCAACATCAGCAACAGACTCTTGTCTACCCCCACCCAGAAAGCTGTGGAAAAGGACACCATCATTCACAGTTTCTAAGCCACCAGCACAAGTGTCAGCCACCCAGAGAAGCGGGTCCTCACAGCACGTAGGGAGCCTGGTGAAGGTTGAGGAGCTCAAGCTGGAGGTCCTACAGAAACTGCTGTGTGTGGAGCGGGAGAGGCTGGATGTGGAGAGGGAGAGACTGGCCATAGAACGGGACCGCCTGGCACTTGAGAGGCAGCGACTCGAACTGAAAGAAAAATCCTCAATCAACTCAAGTGTGGAACAGTTCCTTACCCCTGTTTATAACTTTGAATAATTCACGTTTGATGTCTCATCTTTTTGGTTTAAATTTGAAATTAATATATACATGTTTAACAGTCATATAACAATATTGGAAATAGTTTTGATGGGATTGTCTGATACATAGAGGATATCTATCTTTTCTTGACTAATACCATGTTTATCTCATCGAGTGAGATAGAAACTTCAAAGGTTATATTTTCACAAGTGGCGCATTGTTGTTATCAGTCACTAGTGACTGATAACATGGTTTATTGTCATTGATAGATCTCGGTATTTCATCGCCAATCATATAATAAATAACTTTTCTACCTCACGAGATGAGATAAACATGGTATTTGTCAAGAATTGACGGATATTCTATTTATTATATGATTTTACCATTGTAATTACGTCCGAAAAGGGTCATTGTCACGCCGAGCGGCCGCTAGGAACAGCACGTCACCACAGTAACACTGTGACGTCATAAGCCAATTCGCCGCGTGAGACCATTGTTTTATGATGTCAAATTATATTAGTCATCGTTCGCAGTGAAAATATAAGTTATTTTCACTGTAGATTGATAGACAGTTTATTTCACTGATATTTCACTGCCAATCATATAATAAATTGATACATCGGTGCCTTGTAATTATTAAGTTCATGATACAGCAAAATAAAATTTTAATGACTTTTAAAGTTGGAATATAACATGATTTTCTAAATTCAGGTACCTGTATCTTGACATCCCAAATTTTCAATAATTTCAGTTACTTGAATTTGTTACAAACATACAGCTCGGATGGACTATTTGTTTTAAGTTCTGTTAATACTCATATGTGAACATGGCATGGAGCTACTAGTACTAGTTTCCAAACTTTTGAAGCTTTTTCAAATTTTGAGAAATTTTCTCATTATGAAATTATTCATCAACCTCTTGTAGGTAATGTCTTTATTAAACTCAAGTTTATGACATCAAAGCTTAATACAGAAACTATACTTTATTACGGAATAAAGGGTGGGCGGCGCCTTTGATCTTTACAGGAACAATACTAGAAGAACAATTAAAAGGAAAGTTTTCGAAGGGCATTTAGAAGTGGCATGCATAAGAAAGCCAATTTTCTGGATAACCATTTCTTTATTGTGAAAATCACCTGATGAAGGAGTAAGCATGTACTTCAAAATTTCCTGATTTTCACAATAAAGAAGTTGTTATCCAGAAAATTTGCTTTTTTAATTTAAAAGTTCCCATATTTCATGTTTCAAGTATAATTTCTTTTATTTCTTATATTTCGCCTGGGCAATGAAATGGATTTAACAATGAAAATTCTTTAAGGTTGGAGATAAAACAAAACACTTAGAATACATTGTTTGATTTCCTTATCATATCAACAGAGTGGTGCCAAAAAATATTTGGTATTTCATTTCCAACATAAAACCTTATTGAAAATCTATTGATTTAATTGTATGTTTGATTAATGCAGTTGCCTTTTTTTAAATTCTTAATCAGATTCTGATTTCTAAATGTCGCATATTTGAGATTAATCATCAAAATGAAGTAAAAAAAGCATATCAAGTTAAGGAGATTTGTTTAAAAAAATTTACATCTGAAAACAGTGTGTTAGTTATGTGGATATATTTATGAAGAGGAAATAAAAATTTTAATAATTTGCATTAGACATTGTTTTTCTTTGAAGTTTACCTACTTTTATAATTGAGGCCAAATCCTGTTAACCCGCATGATTCGGTTACAGTTGGACCGGATAACACAATTTGTTTTGAATGGCATAGAGGAATGTTTGGGTTGCAGATATACAGCACCCAAGATGTCTGACTGCATTATCTTAACAATACATATTATATTTGTGCTCACCTTGCTCATGCTGTGAAAAAATGGTTGATGAGGTGTTGTCGGACATGGTGGCCATCATTGACCGCTCCACGATAGGGGTCATCGATGAGGTCTTCCTCCATTGGCTCTGGTTGAGGGAGACGCAAGTCGACACAGTAGTTGTGCAGTTTGAAACAGGCTAGGATCACCTTACAACACTTCTTCGTTGTGAAAGGGAGGTAGCCTGTGCTCTTGTGTAGACATCTAAATGCATATGTTACATATAAATACATGCATGTAGTACATGTTAATTAACTGATAATATTATCCTGAAAATATTTTCATTAAAGTTTTAATAATCAATTATATTGTTTTGGCTGATTACCTTTTGATATTAAGATTATACAATTAATAACAACTTGACATTTTTTTTAGTTTTATTTTAGCTAAATTAGGATTTTGTTTGTTAAAGTGAACCAACCTGAAGCGGGATTTCAGGACACCGAATGATCTCTCAATCACATTTCTGGTTCTGCAGTGTGCAGATTGGTAGTTCTGCTCTGCCTTGGTCTTCGGATCTGCAAGAGGAGTCAGCAACCATGGTCTACAACCATATCTGTACAAACATATCATGACACATAAGACATAAATTTTACAATATTTGTATCATTATTATATTAGAAATTCATTTTTCTTAAATTTAAAGTATGATCATTATGTTCACAGAAATTGCTACATGGAGTTAATAATAGTTTATACATTTCATTTTATATTCTATATAGAGATGTATATAAAACAGAATAATTATTATGTACCCTGAATCTCCAAGTAGAAATCCGTCTGGACATTTTTGCTGGAATGCTTGTCCTAGGCTGCTGTTGTTCAGTATGGAAGAATCATGGGCAGATCCTGGCCATCTTGCCACCACATTAGTGAACCTGAAATAACAAAGCAATTTTGTAAAGTACATAGAATATTAAGCAATGTTTCAGTTAGGGATTATTGATTATAATATGAAATAATGTTAATTCCTAAGTAATGCAACAATTTTACCACTTTTTATAATTGATCTTGCAATGTCATTAATAGTCTTTATTTGCTTAATGAGAACCTAGGCAATATTAATAAGTTTCTAGACTAATGTTTAAAAAAATACAGTCGTGACTTAACAGTCTCAATTCAATTGTGATTTATTTAATTACAATACTTCCACTTTAAAATATGAAGATTCGAAAACAACATATATATGATTGGTTGAATCAGATGGTTGTTCACATTAAGTAATTTAAATCTACGAAGTTAATAATTAGACATACAACTACAATGTAACTTTAATTTTATTTTTTGGATTTTCAATTATAAAAGTTTATGGCATGAAACCCCTTTCGGCACACAAATGCCGCTTCCTCGTCTGCAGGAGGTTTGGCGATGGGAATCAGCGTTCCGTCTATCGCACCAATCACTTTCGGAAATCCGACGAGCTCATAAAAGTCGTTTTTGGTTCTTGTGACACTCTCTCTTGTCTGAGTAAACCTTACATTGTCCAGCACATCGATTATGGCTTGAATGGTCGGATGAAAAATCCTAGACACACTTGACTTTGAGATACCATTCAAGTCCCCAAGTTCAATAAAAAAAACACCCTTCCCAAGAAACCGTATGGTAGTTAACACCTTGGTGTCGGGGGCAAGTGCGTGTGAACGCTGGGTGTCTGGCATGAGTAGTGGGGATACTTGCTCTATCAATGTAAATAAAGCGTGACGAGGCATCCGGTACCTCGCCACAAGTACCTCATCTGATAGGGTGTCCAGTAGTCGAGTCCTGTCGCGGAAAACACGTTCCTTCTGATATGCTCTCTCCTCTTCTTCACACAATAGTACAAAAGCCGCCATTTTATTTCTCACTACGATTGATTTTAGTGCTTCTGAGTTGATCATAAGCAACTTAGAATTACGATCTTAACTTTACGATTGGCTTAGTTAAGATCGGTTAGTGGAACGGTATGCCGATCGTAACTTTAGGCTAAGATTGGGATTTTAGGGGTTTAAGATTGGCATAGGACTAAGATCGGTTTGAGGAACGGCACCCTGGACGCCGGGTTCAGCAATCATCACTTCCTGTCTGTTCTTTCGAGACAAAGAGACTTTGTATTCGATCTGTTCAGACACCTGTGTTGGCTTTTCAACTTAGACAAGTCGGATCTTGTACCGATGATATCACTCGTCATCCTAGGCGTCTTACTTGACACGGCTCAGGACAAAGCCTTTGTCATGAAAGAACGGATGTGACGCTACAAGGAACTGCTAACGCAGGCGTGTCGCAAGCCTCTCACGCTCCGGCAGTGGCAACGCCTCCTAGGGTTCTTGACGTCAGCTAAAGACAATACTAAGAGGGGGAGACTCAATTGGTACGTACCCCTACGAAGGTTCTGCGCTCAGGAGCCGATTCCCCTACCATTCAGGTGGGATCTTTTGAGGAGCAACCCAAGCAAACGGGTGCACAAGAACCCGCAAGTTCTTCACCTACACATTTGGCTTGTCTCCAAGACGGGCTGAAGGGCGTGGGGTTTTTGGAGGCGGTGGCCAGCGCAGTGGCGACCTCTCAGTGGTCATCAACGCGCAAACTGTATGACTTTCAATAGGCTTCCTGTATGGCATTTTGCGAGGGGGAAGGGTTCGACAGTGACGGTACCTCAGGTCGCTGAGTACCTAGTCCACCTGTGCACGGGAAGGGGCCTTAAGGCCTCTTCCATCAACACCAACCCCGCAGCCATTATGTCCGTCCTTCGCAAGAAGGATCCCGGGTTGGACATCTCCATCCTTAAGGAGCTCATTAGAACGTACAGGAACGTGGATGGCGGCCAAGAGTTAAGACCATCAGAATGGGATCTGGCTGTGTTACTTAATCACCTCAAATCTGAGCACTATGATCCCCTGGCGAACACGACGCTGTTGCGTCTCACCATTAAAACTGCTTACTTGGTGGCTATGTTGATTTTCTTTTCTGTGCTTTCCGTTGGAAAAGATTACTTGCAAAGTGACTTAACAAAACAATTTGGTCCTCAGCACATCTCTTAGAATATTCATGAGAACTGCCTCAGATTTTCATGACTTACACAATGACTTATCTTTAAAACTATATTCTAAACTATAATAAAACTTTACCAAAAGTTTATCAATTCTACTATTTGAAATTCTTTGAACAAAGTGGGAGCGGGCATGACCTCTACTGGCTTCTTCTCTTGTTAAAATCAGCAATGTCTAAACAGTGTAAATAACTAAGAATTTACAAATATTGATATTAAAATGTTTAGCCGTTTTTAGTATGATATTTTTTCTAAATTTTCCATTTTGCAACATGATACACCACGATAGGAAGTCGGCCGGGCCTATGATATGTCAGACTCGAGTACTCAACCTGATGATACACCAATAACTGAACTACGTAATCCGTTCCCTCACTCTATGTACCGTCCTCTTAAGTCTATGTCATGGAACATCGATGGTTTATCTAACAAACTTCATGATGGAGATTTTAAACTTCTTACTTCAATTTGATTTGATATGTTGATGTGAAACTTTCCTTGATACAATGTCATGTTTAACTATACCTGAACTTTGTGATTATGAATTGTATATTAGCAAGGCACTTAAAGGGGCAGTAGCACGTTTTTTGACAATTTTATATGTTAAATTTTTCACTGATAATTGGACCTTAATGCTAAATGTATTACTTTGATAGTGTCAAAAATCTCATTACACAAGCCAATCATCCATAGTGAGAGGACAAAGTATGAAGATTCACATAAAATGCATTGGCAGCCATTTTTGTGTGAACACCTTTAATTCATTTTGGGTAATAAAAGGAATCGCATGACTTAACTTTTCATAATAATTTTGATTTATTACTGCTTTATTGAGTTTAGATACATTGTCTTAAGATTGGAACCATTTATTTTCATTTTCCTGACATCACCTTATATTCCCCCTAAAAACGTGCTACTGCCCCTCAAAATATGGAAGACTTTCAGGTGGAATATACGCTTTTGTAAAGAAGTCGATATCCAACTTTTGTTCCAATATTGAAGTCGATATAAACAATCTAATCTGTCTACGCTTTGATAAAAAAAATTATAAACCTGGATCGCGACATATTGTTATTTGCTGTTTGTATTCCACCAGAAGGTTCATCGTATTACAAAGTTATTCAACAATGTATGTTGCTACAACACATAGAAGAATGGTTACTTGGGAACCCAAATTATGTGAATGATTGCGAGATTTTGATTTTAGAAGATTTTAATGCGAAAATGGGACACAGAAATCAACAACAAGAGTCTGAATATGACAAGGGTGATAATGTTTTCCCCAGAAGATGTGCCAGTTCCCTAAGAATCACGTCCTACTGAAGATATGGTTGTAAATAGATTTGGAAACTTGCTACTTAAATTCTGTTTTACCTTTAACTTGTTCACATTGAATGGTCGGGTTGCGAGAGATATTCCTGGCAAATATACTTACATATCACAGCAAGGATGCAGTGTTATAGATTATATTATTTCATCTGTCAACTTATTTTCACAGTATGCCAGTCTAAAAGTATGCGATAGAACTGAAAGTAAGCATATGCCACTTGTTCTTACATTTAGTTGTAAATATATGAGTGAACTTCACAAAAACGAAAATTATAGTAATCAAAAGTATAAGTGGAACACAAAGTATGAACATGCGTTTCTAGATAAGCTTAAAGGTAATAAGGGAATCCTTGATGAAGTAATAGACACATCAAAAGCTGAAACTGCTCTCTCGTCATTTGTTGATTTTATTTTACTCAAATCGGAAATTTTAATGAGGACACGTGCACCAGAACAATGCAGGGAGATCTTCTTGTGTTCAACCAAAGCTACAAGCAGTGTGACACACGTGCACAGGTATGTGAAAGTGATACTTAAGCTCTACAAAGACAAATCCATGTAACAAAATTCAGAAGGCTAACACACATAGTCTTACCAAACTCAATAACTGGTATGCATGCAATTAATCTATTATCAAAAGATGAACACTATATATTGCAACATATATAATATATTATTTTCAACAATGACTCTCTTTTACTCACTCAGTCTATCATTAAAAAGTAAAGATATGTTAACGGTCACCCAATATTTATATTTCACCAGTTCACCAATGGTAAAGTTACCTTCAACAACTACCTCGTGTATGCTACTCGTGACTCTGACAACGTTATCAGGGACTTCAGATGGAAGGAGGACCTACATTGTTCCCATGATCTCCACGCCTCTGGCACTGTCAATGTCAAACCTAACATCACACAACACGGCTCATCTTCAGGCAACATAGCAGGGTCGCCTGTTGACATCCCTTTGTTCACAGACTCAGCCTTCAAACAACCTCTGCATGGAACAGTGAAGTTAGGAACCCCTGTTTATGTACAAGTTTTGTCTCTGAGTCACCCGGATGATGTGATGGTGGTGGACTCGTGTCAAGCAGATATCACAGCCAGCAGTTATCACAACCAGAAACCATTTCAACTTATTCAACACTAGTGAGTTGTGAATCAAACATTTTTTGTTCTATCAAATATCATCCAACGATGAATCACAGAATATTGCCGGCTCCACAAACATAATCTTCTTTCCTCCTTTTTAAGACGATCATCGATTTATCAGATCTTGCCCATAGCAAGCAAACAAAAAAATAGTGTTCATTGTTTAAACTTACAAAAGTAATGTATATCTTTTGTCCTTATTGTCAAGTCCATGACTTGTTGAAACACTGTGTTACCTACAATATAACTTGACGCTTAATTCACATTATTTGCATATTATTTCATATTCACTTTTCACAGTTGCAGCGTGGAATCAACCACCAACATAATCGCAGTGAGAAACCAGGTGACCCGCTTCAAGTTTGACATGTTTGATCTGCCGCATGATCATGATGGTATTTACGTGACATGTAATAGATATACCCACTCTTCCCGAGGTGTATCGCTCAATATACCTCCTGTTTGAATCGTGGTTCTCCGAGGCGTAGCGCAGCGGACCCGAGGATCACGATTCAAACAGGAGGTATATTGAGCGATGCACCGAGGAAAGGGTGGGTATATGGTTTAAACATATTTTATTCACTGAGTGTGATGGGATTGGCAAACAAGCACATCAGCGCTTATGTTAATGCCGCTCTCTACAAATCATGACCATATAAAATGTGTGACGTTCACAAACAAAAATACATGTCGTGCAAGCATTTCTAGAAAGAACAAATAATATGGCAGATATTAATCAAAGGTACACAGATGCAGTTGAAGTCATAAATATGATATTTAATCGGTAATTGTTTAGTGAAATGGCAAGGCAGTGGTTAACTATAATTAGTAGAATTCCAAGAATCTACGAGATTTCTTAATGAAGTTATGAATAGACTTTGATAGTTCATCATTTACTTGCTGAGTTACCTCAGCATTTCCATGAAGAATTGATTGTAAATTAAAACCCTTAGTAAAAAAATATTCGTTAATTCTTAAATGACTGTAATTGGGGCAAACAAGAAAGAAGTGGAGTGCATCCTCCAAGTGGTGTCCGCATTCACATGCAGATGTGTTGGATATAAATCGAGCGAACTTGTCTCCGATCGCTTCATCCAAGCCGAAGTCGAAAGTGGATTACCTGACAAAATCTTGATCCAAGATAAAGATTAAAATGGTTAGGGATAACATTTATCTCTTTTAGTTTGTTTTTAAATTCTCCAAAAGTGGTTGCATTTACAGTGTCTAACGGGAGTGAATTCCAGATTTTTACAGTGTCCGGTAGAAACGATCTGGAATAAGTATTAGTATTACATTTGATACTTTGTAAATCGGAGCTGTTTCTCAAATTATATCGACTTGCATCCGATACATTTTCGGGAACTAATTTAGATAAGTAGTCGGGAACAAGTTTATTTACCATTTTGTAGAATATGTATAGTTTTTGACGACGTCTCCTTTCTTGGGGTATATCTGACTTATACCCCACTTTGGTTGAGTTATATTTGACGAAAAAGAGTTGTCCACCATTCTCTGTGTATATTTATCTTAAACCTAACAAGATCAACAAAATGTTAACAATACTCTTTTTTTACGTTTTTAAAAACATAATCTTACTTCATTACATTAAAATTTGGTACAAATTAGTACCTATACATGGCTTATATAGGAAAATACAACAATCCAGACATGGCACAACAAAAAGTACCACCACCTACATCGACCCTCAGTAGCTCAGTCGATAGAAGCGTTGCGTCGCAACATTAGGGTCCCTGGTTCGATTCCCACTTAAACATTTTGCGTGAATAGGTAGATAAATGCGCTATTTATTTTTCAATATCTAACATATTTAACAAATAAAAAATGGTATTCATTTCAATTGCAATATCAAATTCAGCAGTGCTAAGAATCAATCAAAGAGGACAAACCAAATGTTTACATTATGTGACTCTAGCTGTAACTTTTGTCTGTACATTCAAATATTTGCAGACTGTGTCCAGAGGAAATTCAATAATTGAATAGGGTCGTATTGTATTTTGAAAACCTTCCCCCTAACTATACTGTATACGACACAAACTGTGTCAAAAAGCCAGCAATGAGCTATTTATTTTATTTCTGATTTCCTCTAAGATTCCTTCTTCATAAGATAATTTGTTTATAGGTAATTATGTTTCATTAAAATATTGTTTTGTACTAGTTGTCTTAGGATCAACTGTTTGTAGTCATAGATTAGAAGTATTATTTGTAAATTTTGAGTTGTGAGTAGATTTTTTAAACCTTCATAGGACAATAAAGGTTCACCTTAATCTAGTGCTAAAAGGGAGAGATACTTTCATGAACTATAAGGTGAAAACGATATTTCATATGTAAAGGGAGACAATTCAAGTGGGATAGGCTTCAGTACAGAACTGTACAATAGCCCTTGCAGTGACAGAGCCTTATGAGGCCAACATGCTGGACTTTTTTTGTTTTATTACAGAAAACGATCATACAATCAATCAATCAATTGAAACATAAATAAACGGGTTGTTACGAAAAAAAGGGAAATATATAAAATAAAGATGTGTATAGTGGATAGTGGATAGTCAACAGGGTGCAGGAAAAGATGAGAAAACTTACGGTACTAGTCATTTTTTAAAAGCCTTGTCCATTTTCTTTGAAAACTGGGGTCTTCTTTAGAAAATATGTATTTTTAGCTCATCCGGCGTCCGTCCATCCGTCCGTCCATCCGTCCATCCGTAAACTTTTCACATTTTCGACTTCTTCTTCAGAACCAATGACTCTAGAGAGCTCAAATTTAATGTGGAGACTCCTTGGCAATTGACCATTTTCCAGTTTTGACGTTTAGAGTTATCTGCCCTTGACCGCGGGCAACGTCACGCTTGGCGTCAATGGGATCTAGTGCAGTAGCTTGCATTTTGGTGTTGTAAAATTGTATGGGAAAGCGTTTGATCTGAAAGAAATTAGAAAATAAAAAATTATGAATGTTAAAGGGGTGAAATTCTTAATTTTAATCTGTCTTGTTATGTCATAGGCCATCGTACGGCTGTCTGTAGGCCTATTAGTCTATAGATATATGATTTTCGTCGCATGAATAATTTTCATGATATGACTGTTAAACTTTGTCAATCAAATTGATTAAAAAACTATTTAGTTAGGATTAAATCATTCATCTGTAAATAATTCTTTGAAAAGAAAGTTTGAACGTTTATAAGAACCCTTCAAGATTTATTAAATTTACCCGCAAAATATAGTGATTGTGGCCTTCTGGCTTGTCATGAAATAATTAGTTTCCTAATAAATTTATGTAAAAGATATATTCAAGTTGACATACCATCGGAGAATACTGTATTAATAATTTATAAACTGAGTTATAATATTTAGTAAAATCTGATGTGATCGAAGAACATATTACATATTTTATATCTTAAACTTTAAATATACGTCTTTTTTGGTATTTCTACGTTGTATACAACATAACAGATGTCATACTTATACTCAGGCATATGAAATAATTTGTAGACGATGATAAGATTTAAAAAATGACTTATTTCGCGAATATCTCTTCATCTACGCGTCATTCTGTCGTTAAAAAAATACAGAGGTATCATATTTTGTCGCATTTTGCGTAAATTCAATAGACTAATGTTATTCCGGTTTTACATAAATAATTTCTTATGCGATGAATAATGTTTATATCTCTGTCAAACTTTGTAAGTATATTTGAAATCATCTCAGTTTGAAGTATATAATTATTAAAAATAAATAATTCGATGACTACCCGTTGTAAAACAGGTCTTCCATTAGCCACCATTTAAAACTTTATGCATCAATTAAAATATAATATGATGATGAAATTTATGCTATTCGAAAAGAAAAATAAACATGGTATAAATTAACGGAAGAAATGTAACCGTAGCTATGGTGATTCCTCACAAAGTCACTTAGTTAAAAAGAAATCTAGAATTATTTCATGAAAACTATGCCATAGTTTTCATGGGAATATAATATGACATCCTTTTGCTCCCCCCCCCCCCCCCCCCCCCCCCCCTCCCCCTATATATTACTAGAAATTAATCTTTGAAAAACTTTTAACTTTTAACACATGATCCTCAATTAACCCCGCTGTCGATTAATAATTTTCAAAACTCACGTTTGCAGTGGTATATCGTCCGGTATTCGATCAAATTCAAGATTCTGTGCCGTTATTTTGTCGATCAACTGAACCTTTTAGCCCATAAATTGTACTTTTCAGCAACAATCAGTAGTTCTTAACTAAATAACACCATTAATATGTACCGTTAATCCCTGAGTATTCGCAATTATCAATGTTAGAAACCATTTTGATACGGAGTATATATATTCAAGGTTGTTTTCAAAGCAATGACATTTATGTTCAATTTTGATAACTCTATGTAAATCAATTCATTAAGGATTGCTTTGAAGATATTGTTATATCAGTTATTGCATATCGATAAATATTGTAAACATTTTTGTCCCCGACATATTCACGAATCACGGTATGCAGGCGGCTTACCGGTATACCTGACGACTTTTCAATGCCGGTGATTATTCAAATATAGGGTGTAATCATCAGAGGCAAAAGAAATGATACCATATAAAATGCAAGAAAGTTAATTTAAACGAAAACATGGTTACTTCATGTCTTCAGGAGCCACCTGAACTAAGTTATGAATTTAAAGCAATATTTGATCAAGGTATTTGAATCATACGCCTTTCAAAAATTGACGTTTTAAAATCTCCTTAAGTAGATGAGCTAGGAAAGTGAACAGTTGTTTACTTTTTTTAGCGTCATACAGCATATATGCTTAAACAAATTGATTTCTATGAAGGTTATTTATATTTGTAACATCTTATATCTATAGAGTTTCTACATTCCGTATATTTTTCAAGTTCGATTCATTACATTATTGCCAAAAAGCATCTTGAAAGAGCTGTTTTAGGACTTCAAGTAAATTTGAACAGTCATATAACAATAAAAGAATCATACTCTGACGAATGAAATTGTGAGTAGTTATTCATAGCCTATCGCAGGGTCTAGTTGTTGCATTTCACTAGTCTCAGCATTGTGTAATTCACCCTCTTGAAAAAGTGGATATCGTATATTTTGCCCCTCAGTGTTTCATTCTGACTCAACAAGCTGTTTCATCTGTAAGATTCGTGTAGATTATCTAAAGTTTATTTTATATTGCATAATCAATTGATTATTACTTTTATTGCTATAAACCCAACCGCAATGTTGGATTTCTGTGCATTTTCCGTAGGTAATGTTTGTTTCTTTATGGAAATTTAATTCACACCCCTTACTTATAACCATTGTATCAATATTAATTCAGTTTTTCACGTGAATATTCTTGACAAACTGAAAGACACTAATACATTCTACTTTATAAGGCCTATATAGATTATACATGAAAGAATCTCATATATATCTTATCACAAGTTTTCCGACGTGAAAGGCTGTTTAAAAAGTAATAAAACGATAAATTTGATAGATAGATAGAATAAATCTGCTTGGTAATGTAGCTCATACGTTTCTTGATTTCTTTTATTTCACCAGTGTATCTTTCATAAATCAAAAGAGTTTAATTTATGATTCTTACCTTTTTAATTCAAATGCAAAATTAAATTTATTACAAAATATTTCATTTGCTTCTTATCGTATTTTCAAAATATGGACAAAAGTACGGGAAGAGAAGCAGTAGAGACTGTTTACTTTTAAATGTGGGAGAAGTTGGTTTTATGCAGTCGAATTCGGGATTTTTTATTTATCTTCATACGTGTTTCAATAACGTTATTGTTATTTTATAAGTTTAACCCATTAAATTTCTTACTTTTAAAAATCTTATTTCAAATCTAGAATTTTTAAAATGATTTAATTCAACATTTTAAGTTTTCATTATTCCTGTTGTGTAGCCTAATCCCACGGTTAACAAAAGTGCGTCATGGAATACTTTTGAAGGCTATAGTCGTCTTTATTTACTCTTTAAAATAGGTCTAAACAGTGTACAGTCGTTTGAGATCTTCAATTGTTTTATTGAGAAAAAATTAAGGTCTAGGCGAGCATGACAAGTTGACTAAAATACCGTTCAACTCAACGTAAACTTAGACGGCTTGCCCGCGGTCACGTGACTTTTCAAAGGGACGTCACTCTAAATCGACTCGTTTCGCGAAACTGGAAAATGGTCAATTGGGGATTCTAAATTGTAGATTTCATGACCTCATGACCCTAATTGGGGTCACAGGGGTCAAAACCTTAAAAACCTATTTTCATCTTCTTCTCCAGTTCCAAAAGGTCTAGAGAGCTGAAAAGTTGTGTGTAGACTCCTTGGCCAATGGGGTTTCTAAATTGAAGATTTCATGACCTCATGACCCCAATTGGGGTCACAGGGGTCAAAACCTTAAAAACCTATTTTCATCTTCTTCTCCAGTTCCAAAAGGTCTAGAGAGCTGAAAAATTGTGTGTAGACTCCTTGGCCAATGAGGATTCTTAATTGTAGATTTCATGACCTCATGACCCCAATTGGGGTCACAGGGGTCAAAACCTTAAAAACCTATTTTCATCTTCTTCTCCAGTTTCAAAAGGTCTAGAGAGCTGAAAGTTGTGTGTAGACTCCTTGGCCAATGGGAATTCTAAATTTTAGGTTTGGTGACCCCATGACCCCAAATGGGGTCACAGGGGTCACAACCTTCAAAACCTATTTTCATCTTCTCCTCCAGTTCCAAATGGTCTAGAGAGCTAAAAAGTTGTGTGTAGACTCCTTGGCCAATGGGGATTCAAACATGTAGATTTTGTGACCCAATGGCCCATGGCTCTATTTTTCTATATTGTAGTAATATTTTATGAAATGAATTAGGCGATTGAAATTTAAATCTTCTGGGTTAAATCTTGTTTTATTGATAAACTATTTTGTAATAATAAAGATGTGGTTTATCAATACATTTGATTGAGAGTTTCCAAGAAGAAATTTTGAGATACCTATGTTAAGGCTGGTGTTTGTATTGGAATGGTACCAGTTCTCTAATTTTTAAATTAGATTTTAAATTTTCGTTCATGAATAGAATAGATGTTCAAGTGTTTCAATTTCTCTACCACAAAAGGTACATAAATTGTCTTGACAAATACCTATTTTGCAAAGAAGGGATTTTGTTGAGATTATGATATGAATGAATTTAATCTGAAAATTCCTTGCCTTGTTTTCTATTGTTGTACCATTGCAAAGCAGTCAGAAAGATAATTCTCCGATAAGGTAATATTTAGCTTTGATTCCCTCTTTGACTGAAGGTTAGCTAATGAAAAAGTTTTGTTGGCACATTGTTGGGAGTACAAAAATTTGCAATCGTCAGAGGTACATATTTGTTTTAGAATGGTACATTGTGTATTTACCCTCGTGTCAAAATGAGTGGTTGCCTTAATAAGATCAAAGTATTGTTTAGGTATATATTTCAGAAATCTGAAATAAATAAAGAAGGTATGTGAGCTGAATATTGAACTCCCGTTTAAATGTTCAGATCGAAGGTCTTCAGATCACCGGTTGAGATAATATCCCTAATATGTTTCATTCCGTTTCTATACCACGAGATGAATACTGTCATATCAATAAATGGAGCAAAGTTCAGAATTGGTAGGAATACAAAATCGTCAAAGGTAACAGCATCGTTTTGGCTTATACAAATGTAACACATTACCACATCTTTCCAAAAACAGTTTTTAATTTTTTTAGCATATGATATTATTCTTTCTTTTTGAAAGTTAAACAAATCAATGTCTCCAAATTGTGATAATGATTCAAAAACTAGGTGCTGCCATAAGCCTTTTCTTTCAAATAGTCGCTTTATCCATTTGGTCTTTATATAATTACAGAATGATATGCAATCTATCATTTTCAACCCCCCCCCCCCCCCCCCTCTTTGCATATTCATTTATCAACATATTTCGTTTAATTTTATCACGTTTTCCTCTCCATAGAAACTTATAAAGAATAGTGTTTAAACGTTTAAAAAAGTTTTCATGTGTGTTGGGAAGCGCCATAAAAATATGTGTAAAAAGGGGGATAATCTGATATTTGATAATAGTAATTCTTCCTCGAAGAGTTAATGTTCTATTAGACCAGGAAAATAATATTTTCCTGACTTTTGAAAATTGTTGGTCAAAGTTTAGCGAAATCATTTATTCTAGGTCGGTAGAGAAAGTAATTCCAAGAATTTGGAATGGTTCTTTCGACCAACGAAGAGGTATGTGCGGACAAAGTTGCTCATTGGAATTTATCATGGAGCCAAACCATATAGCTATTGTTTTGTCACAGTTGAGATTTAGGCCAGAGACACTAGCAAACTTTTTAATCACATAAATGAGTTCTGATAATCCCTTTTCTGATCCATCGAGGGTAAAATTCATATCGTCTGCGTATTGGAATACGAGAATTCCATGTCTTTAATTGTTAAGCCCTTAATAGTATGGTTTGTTCTAATGGCAATCGCTAATAGTTCAACGCACGCAACAAAAAGGTAAGGGGCCACTGGATCGCCTTGTCGACAACCGCGTCCTAAATTAAAGAAATTTGAAAATGTGCCCGAATTGATTACAGAGCTACAACTATCATGTTTAAAAAGCTTTATCCAATTTCTAAGCACGGGGCCGAAGTTAAAGGCTTCTAAAGTTGTATCAATTAAGTCCCATTCAACTGTGTCAAAGGCTTTTTCGAAATCAATCGCAACCAAACGACCAGATATTTCATTGTGTTCGCAATAATGCATTAAATCATAAAGTATTCGAGTATTTTCTCCAATAAGTTTCTTTTTCAAAAACCCTGTTTGCGTCTCGCTAATTATATCAGAAAGAATTTCTTTACGTCGCGAGGCAATTGCGGCAGATGCAATTTTATAATCAACATTTAAAAGACTATTAATTCTTTAAGTATCGCCTGTCACGAGAATCTTTTGGTATGCATGTTATGATACCTTGTCTTTGAAAATCCGTTCCCGTTTCATATGCATGTAAAATAGATCGTCAGAGAAATATACCTATATCTTTCCAGAAAAATGTATAAAATTCTGCGGTAAAACCGTCCGAGCCTGGGCTTTTTCGATTTTTCATATTCTTTAATGCATGTGCACATTCGTCTAACTTAAGTTCAGTTTCACAAGAATCTCGCTTATCATTTGTAAGTTTTAAAGATGCTGTATCATACTTGCAATATTTTTTAAAGTATTTTTAATGTATTCGTTGTATTTTTAGAAAAATTTATTGACCAACTTTGAGAAAATCGGACCAAAATTCATTAAATAGGAGATAATTTACAGAAAAATACCGAAACGGCAGTCGACATACGTGCGAATCAAGTGTGGCCATCTCACAACTTCCGGTTTCTAAATGTTCGCTTGAAAACAGTCTTTGTCGCGCTCAACTAGATTTTCTTTTCTTTTTCTCCGAATTAGGTATTCGTTGCTGTCAAAGTTGATACCCATCGAACGCAATTACGGTAGTTGAGACACGGTGTAAATCCTACAAGCATAATGATTACGTCACCGAAAGCGGGTTCGTTAAATGCTATGCCCTTTCTCATGTTTCTACAAGGGGTACTGTGCTTTGAGCGTCGAAATAAGTATGTTATTGTTGATTAAACAATCTAAATATGATATCAAAATTTCGACGAAAGATTTATCTACAAAGTGATGTATTTCTTTTCTCAATAGCTAAATTTCATCCTGAACCGCTTGCAAGTATGATACAGCATCTTTAAGTCTATACTAGTGAAAGAATCAAGTTCATTTTCCCTCATGTCCATAATATAATTGCATCATACACTATCTGTATATTTTATGACGCTTCAGCCAATTTATTCTGTAACCCATGTACATGTATAATGGGCCGGTGGCCCCTTTACTGCACCTCACCCAATCACGTGAATGTTTACTTCTGTATAATTTACTATAGAAATCGGATGATTCTTTTAGTATATCTTCCTTGTTTGAAAGCACTCAATTTTGTGCTACAAGTTCACTCATGTGTTTATTTATATAATTTCTCTTTTCCAAATTCATAAAATATTCAGTATTCTTTTCTCCTTCTTCATAGCATTTAGCCTTACTTCGAAATATGACTCCCTTTCTTTTTTCAATTCTAATTTGTTCAAGTTTTTTCTTTTTTTAGGCACAAATCATTATTTTCGTCAGTATCTTAAGTACATATCCTTGTTTCCATTTCATATATTTGTCTTTCTACGATTTTTTCTTCTTTATCTGAGTGTTTTTTTCGGCGTATGGAATAGCTGATTGTATTTATTCTTATATTCATTTTAAGTATTTCAAAAAAAGTTTGTCATTTACAGATAGTTCCAAAGTTTCCAAGTTTTCAATATCTCCAACATTATTATATTCAGACACAGTGTCGCGTATTCTTTGTTTGACAATGTTGACATAATCAGTATCATAGAGAAGCGACGCATTAAACTTCCAATAACCTGGTCCACGCTCTATTGGACTTAATGCAAGCTCTAACGAAATGATAGAATGATCCGATCTATAGCTTATGTCAATGGAAGCGCTCTTAACAAGTTACATAACTTCTTCGGAAACAAGGAGCCGAGCCTACTTTGTTTGATGTGATTAGTCTGTCGCCATGTATGCTGTCGCCTGTCTGGATTACAGATTCTCCATGGATCAACTAACCCTAGCTTATTGCTTCCAGAGACCCCAAAGTTATGTAACATTTGATATTGCAAACTAATGGCAGAAGTTTCTCTCTATATTAATCTTGAAAACTTCAAAGAGAGGTTCAGCCAATGCTATTAGTTTTAAGCATATCCTTGTATTTCGAACGACCAATTGACAGAGCTGTAGTAAATTTATACCCACGTGACTATGTGGGTGGTACGAAATAATTGGCAAGCTTTAATTTGGAAACTGTTATTATAATAATGTTATGATGTAAAATATATCGTAAATTTCAGAAATATATGGATGAGCGTTTACATTCTTAAAAAATATCAATTTTGCATATGCATGTGAGCTGTTTTGTAGTTTTTCGGTGTATTTTTTTGCATTCCACATTCGGAAACGACATTCCATTTTTGAATCAACTAGGAATTCGTTTTATTTTATTTTTTTACTATAACGCGAGCGCTAAATGTCCCACCTTGTCAATGACTGATCGTTCACTCGAATCTAGGAAACAAAGTCACAGGAAAAAAAGTCACGGAAAAAAAGTCATGGAAAAAAAGTCATAAAATATATTAAATGGCATTTATGTGACTAATTATTTCATTGTTTTAGTAAGAAAGCCTTTGAAATGTATTTTGACTGATTGTTTGTTGTACAGCCACTTATTTTGAGAACCAATTAAGTTTGGATAGCAGAGTATTGCCATTGTTGTAATCACAAACTTATCAGCATGTTGGTTTTGTTAAATAGCCACTCTGTATGTATTCATAGCAGATTGAGAATATCCACTCTGCAATCTTTTTTATCCCTTGTTTAGAGACTCAGACCAGAGACAAACCAAATCAAAGTTTTTTCTCAGGTACATATGGTTTAAAACAATAAATATTTATCAATAAAATAATTCCTTGATAAATAACATAAAACTTTAAAATATAACAATAAATATATATCAATAAGAAGATGCCACTGTCGAGACCGTCTATGCCCAAGATGCAGTTGGCAGTCGACCAGTGAGGAAGATCAGGAAGAAGTTCCTGAAGATGCAGGAGAAACTGAAGAATCTTTGTCAAGACCATGTTTGTGAGAGAAAATCAATCCCAGAGTTTTTGTATGGGGTTGGATGGAACATTAGAATAAATAAAGAATTTTGAATTGTCAGGATTAGTGCTGATGTGTATTGAGATGTGAGATGTGAGTAGTGCTCAGACCTGAACAAAGGTGCTAAGACAAGAGAAAGATTAGTGCTAAACAGTAATAAAATTAGTGCTCATGATATGACTTAAGGTCCAAAACCAGATAATGTTATTGTTTCAATGTAAAATGTTATGAAAAATATGTATGTTAGTGTTTCTATTGATGGATAATAAAATCTTGTGACTTTTTTTCCTGTGACTTTTTTTTCCTATGCAAATTTGTGACTTTTTTTCCGTGACTTTTTTCCTGTGACTTTTTTTCAGCCCACCGTTCACTCAATGCATCTCATCGCTTCACGTACGGAAACAGGCCATTCTCAAATTTCATATATCAAAACATAAGGTTATGGATGATGTATTTACGATTAAAGGTGTCTTTCGAAGAAAGTATCGACATAGAGCCTAAAGTATGATAAAATAGTCTTAAATGTCATCCTATAACATAATGAAAATTGTGAACTTGTAGCTGAGATCATTTCTAAATTTATCAGCAACTTTCGGCTGTAATTCGATCAAATAACACTCAATTAAGGAACATTATTTTTGCAACATGTCATTAACCTGAAAGTCAAAGGGAAATTCGTCGGGTTTATACTATTGGTATTGGAAAGTAATGGATCCCTGAAAGTTTACTAGCGCAACTATTTATCTTCTAGTTAATCACTGGCTTTTGTATTAAAGTCACCGTCAGTTATCTTTTAAAGCAACAAAACTTTGAATTACCGTATTGATGTTTAAAAAATTATATCATAATTGAGATAGGAGACGTATCTATCATTGTTGAAATTTAAGCGGAACGAACGAGATGTTTTACTATGAACATAGTGTACTGATAACTATCATAAAAAGTGCAAAGAACAGCGTTCGAAATAATCGCCGGCCTGGAGGCCCGGGGCCGACTGTAATCACGTCGGGCCGGTAGTTTGAAATATCTACAGGCCCTTATGGTTTTCTGTAAATTATCTCTTTACTGACTGTATATTTACATACTTTTATTACAAGATTAAAAGACATCGAAGAAAACGAAGACGAACAATCCAGCATGGCGAAAAACATGGCGGGCGATATTGAATCGTTTGAAGAAATGAAAACGTATATGGAAAAATTACTGAAAGAACAAACTAAAGATATAAAACTTGAATTTCAAACTGTAAGGTCAGAACTAAGTGACATGAGAAAGGAAATAAAGGACTTTGACAACAAAATAGAGGACGTAATGAAATGTGTGAAGTTCAACGAAACAGAAATAACCGGAAACACATCAGAAATATTAAAACTCAAGGACGAGATTGAAGGTTTGAGGCGGAACCTGTTGATACAAGAAAAATATTCTCGTAAGAACAGCCTTTTACTGTACGGAATTCCCGAAGACCGCGACCTCGCACAAGCCGCAAGGGATTTGTTTACTAACATTCTGCACGTGGAGCGTGTTAATGAAATACTCTTCGATAACGTTCACAGACTCGACAGGAAAAGTACTGACCCTAGCAACTTTCGGGCAGGTATGCCGAAACCGATAGCCGTCAGGTTTACATCAGCAATGGATAAACAGCGGGTTTACAACGCTTCTCTCAGGTCTTCAAAATCTTTGGCGGAGAAGAAAATCAGCGTAAGAACTGACCTTCCGGTAATAATGAAAAAACAACGTGGAAGACTCGCGAACAAAGCCTACGAAATAAGAAAATCAGAAAAACTACAAACAAGAATCGTTGAGAGGGACATAAATCTCAAGCTTGAGACCAGAAGATCCCCGGGAGACCCATGGATAACAGTCGAGGAGATCCGTAACTAGGATGCATAGTCAATATTCAAGGAGTGTTTATTTACTTATGTGCTCAACATGTTTGATACTGAGTCTGAGACTCGAGCTTACTTTCGGATGTGTGTTTTCTTGAATTCGTGAAAGACGTGAATTCTTTTGGATATTTTCTGTTTTTGTTTTTGATATATAATATGGAGTGACATCACCGTTTTTTTTTCAAGGAACTGCAAGTAAGTAGTTTTTAATATGGTTGTCACTTATTCAGCGTCAGACTACAATATCATGGCAGTAACAGTACAGTAGTTCTGTGTCTATTTTTGTTTTTTTGGAACTTTTGAAACTGTTTTTACTTCGTGCCATTTCCTAGATGAAGGATTCCCATATACATCGATAATGTACTGATCTGATACATTGATGAAGAGGATTGTGACTTTTTATTTTATGTAATGTGGACACTAACATACGTTGTTCCCTTTGAACTTGTACGATATTTTTGATACCTACATAATAATATTCATATTCATATATCATCAAGATAATGCCTTTTCTGTCTTTTTTCCTGTGTGTGAAAAAGTCAGTTAGTGACGACTATGGATATTTTCAGAATCTTTCGATTTTGGTGTTCTCTCTTTTCTAACTTGTTTGACAAAATGTCGTTTACGATAGCATATACAATATGGATATTTTAGGAACGCTTCGATTTTTTCTTTTTTTGGTATGACCCACATGTACATGCTGGCGTTTATGACGGCCTATATTGCTATTGTAAGAATGCTTCAAAGACAACCGGATCTTAGACATAAATTAAACATATGTTTAAAAAGGAAAAGGAAAAACAACAAACACTATCTCCTTCAATATTTTTGACAACATACAACTACTGTTGAATACTTGTCTTTCTTTCTTACCTTTGGGATGAATGAAATATCCTATTTGTTCTACTTAAGGGAGCATGCCCCTGTTTTCTTTTTCTTGTTTTATTTCTTTTCCTTATGTTTTTTCTTTTTTTATCTATTTTACTTTTTCTTCATTTAAATACCGGTTCCCATTCGGTTCGAAATTTATCCTTTTCTATTACCTCCTACCAATATTACAACAAAGATTCTATCATATTTCCCATAGGTCAATTTCATGATTACAACCACAAGCCAATTATAATTGATAAACATTTCATTCCAATTTGCTAGATGACTACAGATAACATTAAAAAAATAACAATGATTTCAGCTAACTGCAGAGGATTAGGAGATAAGAAAAAGAGAAGAGAAGTTATGAATTTGTACAGGAAAAAAGATTTTTCAATTATTTGTCTACAGGATATTCATTTGGCTAAAAAAGATATTAATATAATGAGAAATGAATGGGGTTTACAGTCTATAATAGCTCCTTTTAGGTCAAATGCCAGGGGAGTAGCAATACTTTTTAATAATAATGTTGATCTTACTATTCATAGAACTATCGAGGATGATGATGGAAATTTTATTATTGCTGATGTAACTGTTGAAGAAAAGAGATTTACATTAACAAATTTGTATGGTCCAAACAATGATGATCCTGAATTCTATATCCAACTTTTTGAGAAAATATTCTCTCTGAATAATGACTCATTAGCCATTGTGGGAGACTGGAATCTTGTATTGGACCCCTCAATTGATCTAGAAAACTATAAGCACTTAAATAATCCTAAATCAAGGGATGTTGTTTTAGAAATAATAGAAAAGTATGATCTTCTTGATGTATGGAGGGAACTTAACACACATACTAGAAAATATACATGGTGGAAAAAGAATCCAAGGAAACAAGCTAGATTAGATTTTTTCCTTATCTCTCAAGATATATTTGATATAACTTTGGATTCCAATATTTTACCTGGCTATAAGACTGACCATTCAGCTATATCATTAATTCTATCAAATTCTATTAACCAAAAAAGAGGAAAGGGTTATTGGAAATTTAATACTTCCTTATTACTTCATCCTGAATATAATAACTTGGTGAAGGAAATTTTGAAAGAAACAATTGAAGAATACTCAGTAACCCGTATACCTGAAAATGCTAAACAGAAGGATATGGTTGAACTTAAGATCAGTGATAGCCTTTTTCTGGAAACTTTCCTAATGAAAGTCAGAGGCAAAACTATTTCCTATGCGACTTTTTTGAAAAAAGATAAAAATAAAAAGACCACAGAACTGGAAAAAAAAATTAAAAATTGTGAGGATGATATAAGAAAAGATTTCCAAAATATGAATGAATCTACTTTATCTAAACTGTCAAAATATAAATTGGAACTGGAGCAAATCAATGAAGAGGAATTAAAAGGCATCCAGATCAGAAACAGAATTAGGTGGTATGAAGAAGGAGAAAAACCATCAAAATATTTTTGTAATCTGGAAAACAGAAATTATGTCAGCAAATCTATAAATAAGATAGTCACTGAAAAAAATGAGGAAATAACTGATGGCAATTCTATTCTAAAACAGTTGAAATTCTTTTATAAGAGACTTTATTCTATAAATAAGGATCTTGATGAAGTTAATTTAGATAATGTTGAAACACCTTTATTGAATCATGAATTAAGAGAGGAACTTGAACAAGATATTACTACTGAGGAAATAACCTTTGCAGCGAGAAATATGAAAAACAATAAAAGTCCAGGAATTGATGGATTCCCAATTGATTTCTTCAAATTTTTTTGGAATGACCTTAAAGAATGGATATTTAGATTTGTAAATGAGGCTTTCACTAAAAATGAATTATCTCTTACTATGAAAAGGGGGGTCATAACTTGTATACCAAAATCAAATAAAGACAGAACGCAGTTAAAAAATTGGAGACCAATTACTTTATTGAATGCCATTTATAAAATAATAAGTTCTTGTATAACAAACCGTTTAAAAAAAACTTTGGATACTCTTATTCATGACAATCAGACAGGTTTTATCCCAGGTAGAACTATTAGTCAAAACACAAGACTGCTATATGACCTCATGTTTGAATCAAAAGCAAGAAATATTCCAGGTTTACTTATTTTAATTGATTTCGAAAAGGCCTTTGATACAGTTTCAAAAGATTTCATTAATGTTGTCCTTAAAAAATTTGGTTTTGGTCCACAAATAATACAGTGGATTAATGTACTAACTTATCAGACAACCTCTTGTGTGATACAAAATGGTTATTTATCAGAATTCTTTGATAATGAAAGGGGCTGCAGACAGGGCGATCCATTGTCACCATATCTTTTCCTCTTTGTGGCTGAAATCTTAGGATGTATGATAAGAAATAATGACAAAATTAAAGGTATTGTAATTGATGATATGGAATATAAATTAGGTCAATACGCTGATGATACACAATTATTTTTAGATGGTTCTGAAGATAGTCTATATGCAGCTATTGAAACTATAAATGCTTTCTATAAAATGTCAGGTTTGAAAATTAATATTGACAAGACCAAAGCGATCTGGATTGGCTCAAAGGCAGGCAGTGAACAAACTTTGTGTACTGATTTACATATAGAATGGTATAAAGAAGAGTTTGAAGTATTAGGAATAAAATTTACTCCAAATCTAAATGACTTATGGGTGATCAATACAAGGAAAAAGCTTGAAGAAATAAACAGATTATTGTCAATATGGAGAAAAAGAAGCTTAACATTGATTGGGAAAATTACTGTCATTAAAACATTAGCCCTTTCTAAGTTAGTGCATATTTTCAGCTCTTTGCCCAACCCTCCATATGACTTTATCAAATCTCTTGAACAAATCTTTTTCAAATTCATATGGAATGATAAAAATGATAAGATTAAAAGAAGCACTTTGAAAAGATTAAAGACTGAAGGAGGATTGGGTATGGTAGATGTCCAAACATTTATTGAAGCTTTGAAATTATCTTCTCTCAGATTTTACTGTAAAAATAATTCAATTTATAACCCTGCAAATATTCCATACCATAATATTCTTCAATATGGATCAAATATCAATAAGATACTAAATATTGAAAACCCATTTTGGAAAGATGTCTTAAAAGCATGGAATAAATATTGTAAAACTTTTAGTCTTGAACAGTATAAACTTGATGATTTTCTTGCAGAACCACTATGGCTTAACCATAATAATAAAAATCCCTATTTTATTATCAGAAACTGGGCCAAAATGGGCCTTATGACAGTAAAGGACTTATGCGATGAAAATGGTTTTATGCCCTTTGATAAATTACAATTGAAATATAAGATTAGAGGTACAGTTTTAGATTATAACTATTTACTTCATATCTTGCCCCACTGTTTAAAATCTTTAATCAAAAGCACCAAATTAATTCCTACATATAATTTGTATTTCAGTATTTACCAAAGAAATATTTTGAGGTATACAAAAGGATCAAGATTTTTTTATGATAAGTTTATTTCCAATAATGTTAGACTTGAGCTTTGTAAAAAATGGGAAGTGATATTTAATGACTATGACTTGGACTGGAATAACATTTTCAATTCATACAGACATGGCTTGAAAGATGTAAAACTCCTTGATTTTCAATATAGATTTTTGCAAAGAGTTATATATACCAAAAAAGAATTGTTGAAGATGCATCTTGTTGACAATGATCTGTGTACTTTCTGCAAGGAGACTCCTGAGAGTATCTGTCATGTATATTGGGATTGCAGTGTAACCAAAACATTTTGGAATGAACTTGAAATTTGGATAAAAAGGCACTTACAATCCAAAATAACTATTTCGAAATACTTGATTTGGTTTCTTGAAATAAATAATATTTTGATGAATCAAATCCTTCTCTCTGCCAAAAAATATATAAATTTATGTAACATAAAAAATTTAATTCCAAAACTGAGTAACTATCAAAACATTCTTCAAGAAATATATTTTGTTGAAAAATATATTTCCAAAAAAAACAATGAAATGACTGCATTCAACAGCAAATGGAAATCACTAATCCCAATATTCAAGAAATGATATTATATGGCTTTAAAAAGAGCCTTTTCAGCTCATATTATTTATTATGTTTGTTGTAAAATTTCAAATATTTCATGTATAATATACTTTTTATATGCTGTATAACCCTTGGGAACCAATAAAAAAAAAAAAAAAAAAAAAAAAAAAAAAACTTTCGGCTGTAATTCGATCAAATAACACTCAATTAAGGAACATTATTTTTGCAACATGTCATTAACCTGAAAGTCAAAGGGAAATTCGTCGGGTTTATACTATTGGTATTGGAAAGTAATGGATCCCTGAAAGTTTACTAGCGCAACTATTTATCTTCTAGTTAATCACTGGCTTTTGTATTAAAGTCACCGTCAGCTATCTTTTAAAGCAACAAAACTTTGAATTACCGTATTGATGTTTAAAAAATTATATCATAATTGAGATAGGAGACGTATCTATCATTGTTGAAATTTAAGCGGAACGAACGAGATGTTTTACTATGAACATAGTGTACTGATAACTATCATAAAAAGTGCAAAGAACAGCGTTCGAAATAATCGCCGGCCTGGAGGCCCGGGGCCGACTGTAATCACGTCGGGCCGGTAGTTTGAAATATCTACAGGCCCTTATGGTTTTCTGTAAATTATCTCTTTACTGACTGTATATTTACATATTTAATTTTACATTTGTTTTCCATTTGAAACAAAACTTTGCTAATGATCGCGAATAAAAAGTAAATTTGACCTACACATTTGTTCGCCGCGCATGTTAATGTAAACACCAGTTGAATAAAGGGAATCTTCACTGTGTTATAGGCTTCGCTATTAGTCATCGTTGTTGTGCCCTGAATTGTAATAAAAACCGCAAATTGTAATACCTGCCGTGAATTGTAATAAAATTTGCCTCAAATTGTAATAACTCAAAGTCTGCCGGCATAAGTCGGGTTTATTACAATTTGAGTCAGGTGTTTCAAAAATGCTAACTGGCACTGAATTGTAATAAAATTTTCAAAATCTCTTTTCTTTTAAGAAATATGACTGAAACTGTTTTTATAGCCTAAGCACATTAAAAATATTCCTAAAAAAATGAGAATAATACGATTCCATTAACTTTCATTGATATAAGTCGGGTTTATTACAATTTGAGTCAGGTGTTTCAAAATTGCTAACTTGCCCTGAATTGTAATAAAATTTTCAAAATCTCTTTTCTTTTAAGAAATATGACTGAAACTGTTTTTATAGCCTAAGCACATTAAAAATATTCCTAAAAAAATGAGAAAAATACGATTCCATTAACTTTCATTGATATAAGTCGGGTTTATTACAATTTGAGTCAGGTGTTTCAAAATTGCTAACTTGCCCTGAATTGTAATAAAATTTTCAAAATCTCTTTTCTTTTAAGAAATATGACTGAAACTGTTTTTATAGCCTAAGCACATTAAAAATATTCCTCAAAAAATGAAAAAAATTCGATTCCATTAACTTTCATTGATATAAGTCGGGTTTATTACAATTTGAGTCAGGTGTTTCAAAATTGCTAACTTGCCCTGAATTGTAATAAAATTTTCAAAATCTCTTTTTCTTTTAAGAAATACGACTGAAACTGTTTTATAGCCTAAATACATTTAAAATATCCCTTAATAAATGAAGAAAGTTCGATTCCATAAACTTTCATTGATATAAGTATGGTTTATTACAATTTGAGTCAGGTGTTTCAAAAAAGCTCACTTGCCCTGAATTGTAATAAAATATTCAAAATCTATTTTCTTATCAGATATATGACTGAAACTGATTTTATAGCCTAAATACAAGATAAAATAACTATTGTAACCCCGAAAAATGATGCTATTTGGTTAGATTTTCAATTAGTGAAACAAAAGTGAATGTCGAATATTCATAAAGACTAGTTTTCCTTTATTTTGTGAAAGCCAACAAAAAGTATCAGGTAACAGGAGGGCGTATGGTGATGTTGTTACACTTTGAAATAATTTCAAAATATGTATTTCAGATGTATAGCCATATTAATAACAATAATAATGTGCATACTTATATTGCGCCTTTCCAACGTCCTAAGACATGCTCAAAGCGCTACATCATTACCCCGAAGGAGTTTACATTCACAGCAGCCACCAAGCTTTAATCTCGACCACGTAGGTCAGTACATCCAGTTTCCAGGTACCCATTTAAGCAGTTGGGTGGACTGAGTGCAATGTGGATGAAGTACCTTGCCCAGGGACACAATACAGGATGTGACCCGAGTCACACTGTGATCCACTATTATGTCAATGAGATGTGATTTCAAGTACTGTCACGGAAAAAAACTATTACAATATTGATCTTATTGGTATCCTTTCCTCGATAAACTTAGGTGAAATCAAAATCCAAATTAACACAGTCGGATTCGATCTGACCTTTAAGGCCCGATGGGCTTATGACATGGCATGTCCGGCGTCCGTCCGTCCATCCGTCCGTAAACATTGTGGAATTTCGACTTCTTCCCGGTACCATTTGACCTAGAAAGCTAGACTCCTTGACTTGTGGGGATTATAAATTGTAGCTTCGGTGGCCCTGTGGCCCGTAATAAGGGCCATCGGCCACGCCGGTAAAACCTTTTTTCATCTGCTTCTCCCGAACCATAAGGTTTAGAAAGCTGAAACTTTGTGTACAGACTCCTTGACTATTTTAGCTTTGGTGGCCCTAGGTTCCCACAGGGGCCACGCCCTGAACAAATCTTCTTCTCCAGGAGCAATAGGCCCAGAAGGCTGAAACCTTGTCAATATACTCTTTGACTAGTGAGGATTATGATTTATAGATAGCTGTTGTGGTCCCTAATGAGGGCCTCAGGGGCCACACCATTTAACCTAACTTTATTTTGTTCTAAAGAAACATCAGCCTTTAAAGCTGACACTTTGTGTGCAAACTCTTAAGTTAGATTAGAAGGCAATAACATTGTACATTTGGTGACCCTGTGGTCCAAAATAAGGGAGGAACCACATTTGCCACACCCTGAAGCAACATTGATATGCAGCCTAATGAGCTACAGAGCCACTGGCTCTATTTTTCCATGAGTGTTGTTATATCATGCACCTGTGGCCTCTTAGAACATATTTGACAGCACGACGTCATAACGGAAGTATGATACTTAAACGATGCTTCGAGCCAGGTACCGGGAAGTGTTATATGATCTTTCGAAAAGAGGGACAAGAGCGTCATGCACAATTCCATTATTTATACAACTTTACGACTATTGATCATCTGTTCAATTGTCTAATTGTACATGTACCTTGGCACCACATGAACGTATGAAAATCAACTTTGTTTCAAGACGCCATGTGCATCGAGATTGAATCGCAGTCGATGTAAACCTTGCCTCAGTAATACTAACACTCCCGATACTAGCTAGATGCAGTTAATGGTGGCGTTAGCTGATCAATTAAATTGACCAATCAGGACACATCTTACCAAGTCGCAATAGTCTGCATTCGCACATTCAAATTCAAATTTCATTTTTTACAAATTATAACCGCTTTATGATTTGATAAGTCCATTCGGTCTTCTTACGTTTGATAGGAGGATCAAAGGTCGCCGGAATATCGACTGACGCCACTTTTTAATACATCTAGCTAGACTCAATATCGGGAGTGCAGCGAGTATTATTGAGTCTAGCTTTACTTAGATTGGAGTGAATGTGAAAGTTACCGGACCTTTCCTAACAGCACCTTAAGACATTGTTTGAAAGTCGGAGGAAGTTTCATGTCTCCAGCAGCCAAACAAACGTGTGGAGAAGTATCTGGCATTTCTAAAAGTTCTGTTCCTCTGTTGAATTTACGATCACGTTTCAAGTCATACTTAACGATGTCACGAAATGATTAGGTTGAAAACATTTATTTATGCACAGAGCTACTGAAAATGCCGCGATTCCAAACGTTTATCGTCAGGCCTGGTTAGCTCAGTTAGCTTTCGACTTCGGATCAAGAAAAACTTTGTAAAAAGTTCGCCAAATCTTCGGAAACTCTTTTTAGTATCTGTAATACTCTTTTTTATAATTTACCATTATATCTTGTGAGAGATCAAGCGATGACGCCTAGGAGATATCGTTCTGACAGTACATTTTGCACAATATCCTGTCATCGTCAACATTACATGACAACACAGTGGTTTTATGTTATTACATCACAATGCCATAACATCAACGTCACGATGCAATGACCTTCACTGTATTGGAAATCTAGGAGTGTTGTGCTCAGAGGTGTACATTTTTCTCTAAGATGTGAAAAAGAGTGACTTTGGATGACAAATAGAATATCCCCCTCGTTTTTTTTTATATGAAAGATATCAACACTCGTTTTCCACGTCCTAAGACATGCTCAATGTCCTACATTATTACCCCGAAGGAGTGTACTAAGAGCTAATCATGACCACGTTGGTCAGTACATCCAGTTTTCATGTATCCATGTTAACAGCTGGGTTGACTTAATGCAATGTGGATGAAGTGCCTTGCCCAGGGACACAACACAGGATGAGACCCAAGTCTCAAATTTTTGTTGGTGTCTCCACGGGGTTTGGAACCAGGGTCTCTGGCGTGAGAGGCCAACATGCCCACTACACCACTGTACTCCACAAAAGTTTGTGTGAAAAGTTTGTCTTTATGTTTTTATGTGGCTGAATATGACAAATTCTTTTCTAAAATTTTGTTCATTGTCAAGCTTTAATGCAATTTACTATTTTAATTTCAACAATCTTTCTTACTGCATGTAGAAATGAATTCATACAAGACATTTCATTCCATGGAATCATGAATGTGATGAACGTCATACCGCGTCATTCAACAACATATCCTCTGAAATCAATCGTTTAAGACAGTCGTAGTGCTATAAAGAGCAAGCAATTCAAATAATGCCCTTTCAGGGAAAGCGGCACACTAGTTCCTGAACTTTGTTTCACGTGGTCATTGCGTGTTTAAAATCAAAAAGCGTTGGATGACCTACAGTAAGCGAAACGACTGTTTATGATCAAAGGATATCACAGGACAGTTTTGAAGCATTAGGCGGAGACACATACGCTGATGTAGTAGGAATGATGAATGTTTTCACCAATTCATTTATCCTAATATGCGGAAAAAGCGGCGTTTCATGGTGTAGCAACATGAAATGCTTCATTTCATGAGAAGTGTGTTTAATTGAAATACAATTCTACCATAAATGTGCAAAATACTCGTTTCTGATTAGCCGCTGTGAAAATACAGAGGGCGTATAATTTGGTTATACGGTGCTCTGTTTACTTCGTCTAATGCTCAAGATTGCATTTGTTGCCAAGCAACAAGTAGTTCTCAAATATTGCTGTTGTGTCGGACATTTTCACAAAATATGCAATTATGGCGTTGTATGTACATTTTTCATAAAAATTATCTATCTTTCCACAAGCTTAACGATTGCAGTCTGGCAAAACCGGTAAAATACACGACACTGACAATAGATCAGAGTTCACGTTAGCTCTAAATTATCCATTTAAAGCCTCACGCTATGCGTTCGACTTTAAATCAAGTTTAGAGATATGATAATTCTGTTATATGCCGCTGATTTCCAAGCACAGTATGTTTATCTCCTGATTGTCATGCTATAAAGGGTTGATATACATGAATATGTGTTTAAAATTAAGATATTAAAGGAACATTTATGTCGTCCAGACAATGTAAGTCACAATGGGGATGTTCATCTTACTTTTAAACGCTAAAGAAACGGAATGGGAAAATCGTGTATTTGATCAATTATGAAATGTATATAAATGGCGATAAAGTAGTTTTAGGCTGCAACAAATTTAGAGTAACTAAGTCGGAACCGTGAGCAATTGAAATTGTGTGTTCCGACTACAGAAAGTCAAACTTATTTGAGAAAATGATTCACATTCTAATAAATGCGAATAATAATTATTCAAAGTTGTGAAATTTAAATTCGAGTTGAGTATTGAGTACTTTCAAATTTATTTAGGGTTTCATTCTTTCTATATTATTGTTGTTAATGAAAAAGTAAATCTTGAACTTTAGGTTGAATACAATTTAGGGTATGTTTGAAAATAACTCAATTACCTGTCTAAATTGTAATAAACCCGATATATATCAATAAAACTGCATGGAATCAAAGTTGATTCATCTTTTAAATTAATATTTCTATTAAACTGTATTGAATCGTAATTTATTTATTATATTTTAAGGAATGCATTAAATGCATGAAGGCCGTAAAAACAGTTTCTGTCATACTTCAGAAAAAAACCAGAAATATTTGAAACCATTTAATTCAGGCCAAGTTAGCACTTTAAAACATCTGACTCAAATTGTAATAAACCCGATTAATGGCAATCAAACTGTATGAAATCGAACCTTTTTCAATTTTTGAGGATTATTTTTAATGTATTTAGGCCATAAAACGGTGTCAGTCATATATCTCAAAAGAAAAGAGATTTTGAAAAGTTTATTACAATTCAGGGCAAGTTAGCATTTTCAAAACACCTGACTCAAATTGTAATAAACCCGACTTATGTCAATTAAACTGTATGGAATCGAACCTTTTTTCATTTTTAAGGAATATTTCAAATGTATTTAGGCTAAGAAAACAGTTTCAGTCATATTTCTGAAAAACGCATAGAGTTATTCATAAACCCTCTTTATATCAATGAAACTGGATGGAATCGAACTTTATTCATTTCCTAAAGACTATTTCCAATGAATTAAGGCCATAAAGGCACTTTCAGTCATATATCTGAAAAGAAACATAGATTTTGAAAAGTTTATCACAATTCAGGGCAAGTGTGAAATTTTGAGGCACTTGACTCAAATTGTAATAAACCCTCTTCATATCAATGACTTTGGATGGAATCGAACTTTATTCATGTTCTAAGGACTATTTTAAATGAATTTAGGCCATAAAGGCACTTTCAGTCATATGTATATCTGAAAAGAAACATCGATTTTGAAAAGTTTATTACAATTCAGGGCAAGTGTGAAATTTTGAAACACTTGACTCAAATTGTAATAAACCCTCTTTATGTCAATGAAACTGGATGGAATCGAACTTTATGCATGTTCTAAGGACTATTTCAAATGAATTTAGGCCATAAAGGCACTTTCAGTCATATATTTGAAAATATTAATAGATTTTGAAAAGTGTATCACAATTCAGGGCAAGTGTGAAATTTTGAAACACTTGACTCAAATTGTAATAAACCCTCTTTATGTCAATGACACTGGAAGGAATCGAACTTTATTCATTTCCTAAAGACTATTTCCAATGAATTTAGGCCATAAAGGCACTTTCAGTCATATATCTGAAAAGAAACATAGATTTTGAAAAGTTTATTACAATTCAGGGCAAGTGTGAAATTTTGAAACACTTGACACACTCAATGGAACTGAATGAATAAAACTTTATTCATTTAAGAAGAAATATTTCAAATGAATTTAGGCTATTGAAACAGTTTTATTAACATTTTTGATGAAACAAGTAAAGTTTGTGACTTTATTACAATTCAGGGCAAGAATACAAATTTGAAGCACTTGACTCAATTTGACATAAAACGACTTTGTTGATGAAAGGGAACTTGTGATGATTTGGGATAGTTTGAACAATCAATTTTAAATTATAGACAAGTTTATGTGTTACAACTGATTTAGAAGCTTTTCTGACAAATCCTAGTTTAGGGATTACAATTTGAGGCAGGATGTATTACAATTTGCGGCAGACTTTGAGTTATTGCAATTTGAGGCAAATTTTATTACAGAGAGTGAGTTTATGGCAGTAAAGGGGCCACCGGCCCATTATACATGTACATGGGTTACAGAATAAATTGGCTGAAGCGCCATAAAATATACAGATAGTGTATGATGCAATTATATTATGGATATTACAATTCACGGCAGGTATTACAATTTGCGAATTTTATTACAATTCAGGGCACTACAATCGTACATCAGGGTACATGACAACAGGCAAGGCTAGTTATGTCGTGAGCTTTGAAAATAAATCTCCACTCTGTGTCATAGGCTTCGAACATAACGGCAGACAGTCTAGTGATGTTATGAGCTTTGCTTTCGTTTCGAAATGTGGCGGTTCTTGCAATGTGTTGATCCACCGGCCATAAAACAACAAACACATGAAGAAATAAAACACAAACAAAAGGAATATGACAATTCATGCAGGACAAGATCGTTTCAGAGCAAGTGGGAACAAGAATTTAAGGATTGGCTCTTATTTGATGTTTTGCCGGCCGTGTCGATAGGCGTATGGCATCAAACACTATTGGTGCTATTGTACTGTCTGTCTAAATACAATTAAAACAATGACGCCAATTACAAAGCCATGAGTGTCCTTGTTGACGTCTCATTGTTTCATGTATGCCCCATCAAGACACATTTTGTTAAAAACAAAAGAAGTAATTTTGGTCTTACATAACAAGTGGCATTGAATTTATCATGTAAAAACATTCTTCATTAGTTAACGTTTACATCTGACCCATATAAAGCATTGCAGTAATACGTAGTTGTTAATTTGAGATTAACACCTTGAGATTAACACCTATATTGTACGATGATATATGCTTTCCTGAGCTGTGTACTTTCCCATTTCAGTTGATTATTCTATTGTAGATCTGATTAAGTAAAAGAGAATATATGTATTGGGAAAAATGCAGCTTTGTTTTTCATTTCATAGCCTTTATTTTGCTGTTAATAATAACAAATGATTACCGTGTTAAATAGAACACTTGTTTACTATAGCGGGCCAGCTTCTGACTACACAAGTCACACATTGGATATGGCGCAAAACCGTGTAGAGAAACCTAAGGGTCAATTCAGAAGATGGTGTTTTACGTTGAATAACTACACTGCAGAGGAAGAAGAGAAGGTGAAGCAATGCATTGCTCAAGACAATGTTAAGTATGGAGTATTCGAACGTAAAAAGAGTGAGAATGGAACACCACATCTGCAAGGTTTTGTATATATGACTCGAGTAGTCGCTTTGTGCTGAATATAAGTATGAAAGTAAGTCTAAAGTCTTCAAATGTCCACATGTATGTGTTTTTGCTCGATCCTGCTGAACTTAGGAGTCGTACTATACACGATCGCTAAGGCGAGCTTACTAATATGTAAACACGGAATTTACAACAAGAAATACTTAAATGCGTTTCCTGGCGAGGGAAATGACCTAGAACCTCGATACAGGAAGTACTTATGTCCATAAGTTACCTAAACACTTTGTTATTGTGTTTACACATTGCCTAGCTTCATATGAAAATGACAAAGTAACTGTAAGTACCTTCACACGTAATTCAAGGTTTTGAATTATATGATTATTTAGAGCATAACAAATGCTATATAAATAGTTTTAAATCATTCATATGAATGTTGATATATATAATTAAAACAATAACTTAAGCGTCACTTATTTGAAATGAGTATATATGAGCGCATTGTTGGGAGTCTAACAACATAAACTCGCGTCCAAAAGAAACGCTACACACATTTTTTCCAAATAATTTGTTTTACTTTGTAATCATTTCGTTTGGAAACATGATTTTGTTTATCAGGTATACCAAATAATGCGTATTTGATCGAAAATACCGGGGACATGCCGTCACTTCCGGTTACATCGGGAACTTTGTGAAAAAGAAATAATTGACTGTAGCAAGTTATGCATGGGCAGATAAATTGTATAAAGTAGTGGTAGTGTTTCTTTTGGACATTAGTTTATATTATTATTATTATTATTATTATTATTATTATTATTATTATTATTATTATTATTATATGGATATTTATATAGCGCGCATATCCAACTTGTGGTTGCTCAAGGCGCTTACATTTCGCCCCTGGTCAATGGTATTCTTTCACCGTCCGATCATTTTTCCATTTCAACCCCCTGGGGAGTATTCAACCGGCATCCAGGTTAGGGCGCTCAGGTTAGGAACCATTCTATGCCTCACAGGGTACCCATTTACAGCTGGGTGAACTGAGACACATAGTCACAGCAGTTTGTTCAACACTGCTGAACGCTGATAACCGACAGCTCGGCGTATGCACGTGTTCATGTATCCACCATTCAGTCACTGACATTAATTCATGGGATCTTTTAAGTGCGCAGTTTTTGTTGCACCACACACTAGGGCTCCAGGGTGACACTTATAGAGTTCTAACAGAGGTGAACTCTAGGTTTTTACACCTTGGCCTGGATGAGATTCGAGCCCTGGACCTCAGCAACTTGAGACCGGCACTCTTGCCAACTGAGCTATCCCGTACCCTATATCCTGTAATTTTTTAAACTTATCCATAGAACCTGGGCAGATGAAAAAAACTGTTTGACTTAGCATATTCCCTCTAATTAGCTTTCTACTTAGTACTAAGTTAGGAGTCTCTTCAGAAGGCCATGTTAAATGACTTAAGTCTCCAGTCCAGTCCAGTCCAGCTAGTGTACTTACAATTCCAGAACTAAACATTGTAAAATTGTGTTTTCTTTGTTGTTTCTTGTTTGTGTGTTTCTAGAACTGGAGCCTGCAGATTTTACTAAGGGCCTGCATATTTTATGAACTGCAGGCCCTGACGATCAACTGGCATTTTTTTTAATTCAAACACTGGCAAAGAACATGCGTCTCCGATTGGAACAATTTACTCAAGTAAAAGTCCCTGTCCCTGTCCTCCCTAACCCAAATCTCCTGGTTCTATATATATAGTGATACATAACTGGGTGCCCCAAAGCATGCCTTTTTAAAGACTTTTCTTGTTTTTAATTTCATTGATTTTTTCGAAAGCCCCCGGAGTATATGTATCTAGATAATAATCTTGGACTACATTCCAATCACCACCCCAAATAATCGACCCGGGCAATTGCTCTAATTCCGAAAAGAGATCTAGGAAAAAGTTTGGGGAGTCTGTATTTGGACCATAAATATTTGTTTTCGAAAATCTCATTTTTTCTATTGAAATATCTAAAATAACAAATCTTCCATTATCAGCTGATATGATTTCATGAAGTTCATATTCGAAGTTATCTTTAATCAAAATCTTTGTTCCTGCACTGTGAGTGGTTCCATGTGAGAAAAAACATATGTAGGGAAGTTCATTATTTGGGGTACTATGGGTTTCCTGAAGAAATATGATTGTTGAGTCTGTCTAAGAAAATTATGATATCTTATATTAATAGGATTGTCATATATCACATCACACACTGGGAAAAAAAGAAAAATATAAAAACTCAAAATTGTTCACTTCCTAGGTAACTGTTCACACACAATAGAGTTTACTTATAACGAAACACTGAATACTTGAAAACTTAAGTGGAAACAAAAAAGTCCGTGCAATAATGTGTTTGCCTGTACTTCTCATCTGGATCCTCATATTTACTCATATATCCTCATACAAGTCAATTCTACGGATGTTTAAGTGAATTTGTCACAGCTGACAAATTCGAACTCGCCAGTTTGTGTAGTTTGTCTGAGAAGGCACAAATCACAATACAATTTTTGCTTGTGTTAGGTAACACATTATTATACGTGCTGGACTTTTAAATGGAAGTTATTTATCCTATTTGAGGTTTAAGTATATCTCAATTCAATTTAATAAAAAAAAAAAAAATTTTCTCCGTCCGTGTCCTTCCGTCCATGCGTCCGAATTTTCAGAAACTGTTTAAGATAAGATAACCAATGTTGCTGTGTGTCTTCAGGATATCAATACCTTGATGGAGTTCGAAAATCAGAACCGTGCAAATGGTTTAAAAGAAGCTATAGCCCTTGTTCTATGTTTTTCTACTCTGTTCGAAGGTGCCCTCAAAGGGGACAACTTTTCTCAGACACTATTTATTATGTAAGTGAAATAACCAATGTTGCTGCGTCTCTTCAACTCATCAATACCTTGTTGGAGTTTGCAAATCAGAACCGCACAATTATTTGGTACGGAGTTATTGCCCTTGTTCTGTGTTTTGGACTCAGTTCGAGGATGTCGAAACTATTCAACATAGAATAACCAAATTTCCTGTGTGTCTTCTGGGTATCAATACCAAATTGAGTTCGAAGATCAGAACCATGTAATTAATTTTTATGAATGTATTGCTCACATTTCTTGCATTCCTTTTGTGATGTGTAAGTAAGTCATACCATCAATGAAAACTAAATTGAAACCCCAAGTGAACACGTAACTGAACTCCACTAACAGCGTAAGCGGGGATATATAGCATTCTTTCTGTCTGTCTGTCCCTCCCTGTCCCAAATATTTGTCCGGAGCATATCTTCGAACTAAAAATGCTAGTTTCACCAAACTTCTGACATGATCCCTACATATGTCTTTTGACACGTTACTATTTGAAATTCTTTGAAAAATTCGCAAGCGGGGTAAAACGAGCTCTGTTAGCATTCTTCACCTGTTACTAAATGTTCTCAAGTCTTGAAATACATGTAGATTATTCACATATGTCATTATTACTATTTTCCTTTGTTGTTAGTCTCTGTAAAAGAGTCTTTCAATGGCACTAGATATATTCACTCCTACTCAAAGTGAAAAGAAATGAAAGGGATAAAATTCAAATAAATCAAAATTGGGCATGTTTAATTATTATTCAAGTATCAAGTAAATGTTTTTAGTAACAACAGCACTAACAGTACTATCTCTAAAAGATAAATGAAGACATAGGAGAAAAAACAAAAGAAAGAAAGCACTCCGAAAGGGGACTAAGTTACCCTTCGGACGTAAAGTATACGAAGATTTGCAGACAGCATTGAAGGCTCTAAGGAGAGAGATAGAGGGGATTGAGGGAAAACTTGGTAAAGGAGCTGTAACTAAAGATAGGAGTTGTTGAAGCAAAACACAGTGAGTGGTTGGAGAACTATGAAAAAGTTATACAGTGCCAGGGAAGAGTATGTCAAACAGCCTGATATTTTGAAGTTCATAAAAAATTGTGGATTTCAAGACACTGTTTTGCTGGAATTTTAAAAGATTAATTGAAGACTATTTCATTAAGTTTTGGAACATTTAAAGAAGGGATTAATGTCGTTCAGTTAATTCCTTGTTTGATAAGAGGAAAACTAATTAAAGGGCAAGTACTCCATACTTTCTACTCAACTTAGAGGTACAGTTGAAAGAATAAAAGTTAGCAATTCAAACAAATTTCTGAGGCTCAAACCAAAATTAACATGAACTTGAAGAAGGATCGATTGAACCGCCAGAATCAAGGCAGTCTGTAGGGAGGCCTTCCATAGGAAGGCAGGTAGTTGTTGCAGTTGGATATTCTCTCATTAACAATTTATATAGAAAACTATATGACATAATACTTAAGACATTTACAAATTTAGTGATGGTTACCGAAGTTCATAATGGAATCCAAAACAATGGTTATTGCTTAGCCAGAGATTCAGATGAAGAACGAATGAGAAATCTTAAGCAATATACCGCAGGTGAAGCAAGGACAATGTTGACACGGTACAGTTTTCTACCAGCACAAAGTGGTTTTAAAGGGGCAGTAGCACGTTTTTTGATAATTTTATAATTTGAATTTCTCACTGATAATTGTAAGTGAATGCTAAATGTATTATTTTGACAGTGTCAAAAATCTCATTACACAAGCCAATCATCCATTGTCAGAGGACAAAGAATGAAGATTCACATCAAATCCATTGGCGGCCATTTTTGTGTGAACACCTTTAATTCATTTTTGTAAGAAAAAGGAATCGCATGGCTAAACTTACCGTTATATACTGGAATTATTACCGCTCAATTTAGTTTAAATACATTGTTTTTCAATTGAAACCATTAATTTTCATTTTCCTTCCATCACCCTATATTCCCCCTAAAAAAGTGCTACTGCCCCTTTAAGGTATCCATGGAGGAATTGAAAGAATACAATATGTATGTATGAAGACTCACTTGCAATTGCTTTGATAGAATGTGCATTATTAGAGAATAACCAACGAGGTATCAGTTAGTATATATCTGCCAGAGTCGAAATAATGTCCACAGTCGCAAGTCTTATTACAAGATTGAGGGTTAGCTACTGTGTTCGATCAGTGAAATAACATTCTTTCTGGTTACAGTGGCGATAAAGTCAATACTGAGTGACGTCAAGTTTGACATCATGACAAAATGGTAGCAATGGTCTGAGGTAACAAATACGCAAATGACAACCTATGCCTTCACATCGGTCTCAGTTGCCGAGAATTGTTTTGCTGTATATAATGTTGATGACACTAATAATTTGCTAAACAGAGATTTCATTCAAGAGATTGAAACATTGGAATTCCTTCAAGTCCTTCTGTATGATCGGCCAGAATCTTCTTTTGTATCTGAAAATTTCAATATTGGATAATAAATTTATAACAAAACTAAAGTATTTTATTTATTTATCATAGTGTAAAAAAACAATTTTGGTCTGGTGGATCATGATTCTCTTGTATTGTGAGAAATGAAGTGCTGTTTTAAAGATGCTGTATCATACTTGCAAGCGGTTCAGGATGAAACTTAGCTATTGAGAAATGAAATACATCACTTTGTAGAAAAATCTTTCGTCGAAATTTTGATATCTTATTTAGATTGTTTAATCAACAATAACATACTTATTTCGACGCTTCAAGCACAGTACCCCCCTTAGAAAGGGCATGTCATTTTGTGAACCCGCTTTCGGTGACGTAATCATTATGCTTGTAGGATTTATAACGTGTCTCAACTACCGTAATTGCGTTCGATGGGTATCAACTTTGACAGCAACGAATACCTAATTCGGAGAAAAAGAATATAAAATCTAGTTGAGCGCGACAAAGACGGTTTTCAAGCGTACATTTAGAAACCGGAAGTTGTGAAATGGCCACACTTGATTCGCCCTTATGGCGACTGCCGTTCGGTAATCATTGGTATATTATCTCCTATTTGATGAATTTTGGTCCGATTCTCTCAAGGCTGGTCGCTAATTTTTTCTAAAAATACAACGTATACATAAAAAATACTTTAAAAATTATTGCACTATGATATAGCATCTTTAATCAACCAGGTCTATTATAGCATAGATACCTCATTTCCTTGAAAATAATCAACAAGTGATAGATTGTAATTTGATTTAATCATACTTTATTTGATAAATTTATATTTTAGTTTTAAATAGAATGTTACTTCAGTGTTGTTCCTAGGTGGTCAGGTAAGGGGGGCATTATGGCCTTTTTTAGCCGATGAGACCCCTTGTAATGGTGAAAGTATCCTACTTCTCCAAAATTTAAGGGACACCAATCAAAAAGGGTGGGTAAATTTCCCCAGGACCCCCTCTAGGAACAACACTTTACTTCAATTAAAAGTATTATACATCATATTTTGAAAAATACAAGATTCATGACAAACAGCTACATCAAATAAAGACAATATATGGCCTTCACTGTTGAATAATAATAATTAAGACTACCGGTACAATATTTTAAATCTAAATTTGAGGGTAATTGATTAGAATGTTTGTCACAGGAAATTGAAATTAATCAACATACCCGCTTCTAAAAAGATTACATAGAGAAAGTAATGTTCTCTTATAGGAGCCCTAAGGAGGGCGCATTTATATCTATATTCATTATTTTCTTTGGAATATATATATATATTATTTTCAATCTCCTTTTGTCTGTGACTGACAATTCTGATACTGGTTTTGTCAACAAAAATATGTGTCAAGAGATAATAATTCAAGTTACAGTTAGATGTCAAATATTTATCAAGCAGTTGTTTCATTCGTTCAAGATATGTTCTTTTGTCATGTAGATATACAGATGCTACTCTCAAAAATTCTCTCTTCGCCAACACTAAGAATGTTTTGGCCTAGCCCTACATCTAGTATTGATATATGAATAAATATTCATGGTAATCGACGAGCATGCAGTCATATCTCTGCAAAAAAGATTGACAGCTGTTTCAGAGAATGAACTCGATCTGAATAGTTCGAGATAGTATAATTACTGAATTTTAGGTCCTATTTTTCTCAACACTGTCTACTCAAAGATTCTAGAACTTGGCCTAACTGCTCACCTCCCGTGACCTCGACGCCTGTTCGGCAGCACAACAGCAAGGTCCGATAACTGCCACAGTGTCACTTGTATTTGTATATTGGACTAGACCATTCACTCCTTCAAATGACCAATATTCCAAAGCCGTATAGTATACATACAGCTCATTTACCAATGCCGTCGGCTTTCAAAACACTGGTTCGGTTAGTTTCTGTCAACTTGGTTTGAGTCGAGTCGAGTCGAGTGCGGCGCAATATTTGAAGCTCCGCTCCGGGTATTTAGGTATCGCGTCTTTAGTCACGTGACTTGACCCGACCTTAGGAAGCCATGTTTCAGTGAACACCTTTAATTATTTAGGATTAGAAAATTGATTCTAGCATATTTCCTGGGCCTTTTCAGTTCGTTTTTTCTCGCTATTTCTAATGAAATATGATTCTTTTGCAATCAGTAACGATTGTTTTCATTCTCGTGAGATGACGCTTATTCTCAACCAAACACGTGCTACTGCCCCTTTAAGGTGAGGTGCGTTAGTGACCAATGACCCTTGGTGCAGGAAGTTTTTAACAGCTGTTATAAATTTCATTGGAATTTGCTTTAGGCTGTTGCTGTAAAGCTCTAATTAACGAGGAAACTTGGTTTGATTGATTTGCAGGCTTGCTTATCTTAAATTCACTTTTAGGAATGCAACTATTGATAAAGTGTAAATTTTGTTAAATTGCCCAACCTATACAAAGTGTTTTCATCCAAAACGTTGTTTTTTTTGGATCACCAACTTGCCAAATGCAATATTGCATATCAACAACATGTTTCGATCGTGCATACGTCTCACACAGTCCACTAGGCCTTGCCTATATTTTATTGCATGATTATAGAAATAACGTTCATTATCCAGAACCATTAAATCTATTACTTTGTACCTTCCAGTTTCTACGCCGTTAAAGGGACAGCACCAACGATTCTTTTGTGAAAAGTAGAATAATGGAGACATCCACATTGCTATAGCTCTTACTGGGGGTAACATTTTTAGCAGCCCCGTCTAAGGACGGGGCTGCTATCAGGTTTTGTGCAGTTTCCGCCGCCGCCGCCGCCGCGCACATACTAATGGCTATAACTTTTTTCTACTAAGCTTTCCAGAACTTGTATTCCTAACTTACAGCTTATACCTCGGGGGAACGATTTTGACATGTTCACTTTCAAGGTCAAAGGTCAAAGTCACGAGCTATAAAATCACTAACAAAATTCCTTGTAAACGCGATAACTTGAAAAGTTTTTGTGCTATGAAGCTCTAACTTGGTATGTATCATCCTTGGAAGAGTAAAAAATTTGAAAAGGTTTTCGCTACAATCTGTTCAAGGTCAAGGTCACAGCAAGGTCACGACTTTAGCATGGTTTTGCGAAAATGCTTTATTTTAACTATGAACACTATTAATCAATAGAAGATTATTATACTCAACAAAGAGTGTTCATTGATCGTGTAACCTTAAAGGTCAAAGGTCAAGGTCATGACATTTGTGTTATTACAATGTGCAACTAATTTGGATATAACTTAATCCCGTTAAGCTTTTCAGAACTCATAAACATGTGTAATTGTTTACACCTCTGGGGACTTAAAATGACATGTTCACTTTCAAGGTCAAAGGTCAAGGTCATGAGCTATACAATCACAAAAAAATTCCTTGTAAACGCGTTAACTTGAAAAGTTTTTGTGCTATGAAGTTTAAATTTTGTATATATTATCTCTTGAGAAGTACAAAATTTTGGAAAGGTTTTGGGTACGAACTGTCAACGGTCAAGGTCACAGCAAGGTCGACAAATATTGAGAAAATGGATTATTTTAACTTTAAACACTTTAATTCGATACATTAATGTTATTTTCAATGAAATGTGTTCATTGATTGCGTGACCTTGAGTGTCAAACGTCAAGGTCACAAGAAAATGCCCAATATGCTGAGGCTTGTAGAAGGCGGAACAGGGTAAGGCGAAACCCCAAGTTTCGTGGCTGCTCTGTTTTTGCGGTGTCCCGCAAACACTAATCTAGTTTAAATATTTAACAATATGGTTTAAACATATTTTTATTCATTAAAGAATCCGGTTCGGTAAACAAGCAAATATTTGCTTATCTGAATACCTCACCGGTACAAAACATGATAAACAAAATACACAAGAACTAGACATAAGTCAAAACAAAGAATTCAGAACATGAAAAATCTATGTTACAAAACTAGGTGACATTTTGCCAGCAGTTGCTTATCCAGCATATATCTCCATTTTATTATGTTTTATCAAATCGCTTGCTCTTGCAGATAAAATGATGTAAAGACTTTATGATATTTAAATTTTCTTCGTTACTATTAGGGGGTATCCCGTACAACACAGTATGGAGGCTGTGGCCATAAACGTAGAAGTAAGCATAATTCCTTATATCTGTATAGCGCTTACATATGAATAAATAATGAATTACGTCTTCTTTTGCATATCCACAGGCGCATTCTGCGTTAGTGGATATATATCTATTAACTTTATCTGCGTTTAGATCACTGCAACCAAGTTTTAGGCGGCTGTGAACAATCTGACAGAATCTGCTGCCGTAATTTAAATCTAGATAATTAACTGTTTGAACTCTGGTTAAAAGTGATTTGAATTCACCGAAAGTGTTGGCATTTGTGACGTGATCAGGTAACGAATTCCACATTTTAATTGTGTCTGGTAAGAACGATTTGTCATAAAGGTTTGTCCTACAGTTTATAGTTTTTATCTTAGAGCTATTTCTCAGGTTGTATTGACTATTTTCAGAGACATTTTGTGGAACTAAGTCGCATAAGTAATCAGGGGCGAGGTGTTTGTGCATTTTGTAAAAATTGATCAGCTTGATATTGCGCCTTCTTTCAATTAAAGGTTTAAAATTAGTTTCAATGTATAATTTTTCATGGCTTGTGCCTCGAACTGCACCGCATATGGTACGAAGCGCATCTAAATGTAGTCTTTCAAGAAGATTTTGATCATGTGTACAGTTGTCCCAAATGTGACAACAATAGTCAAAAATCGGCATCACATATGATTTATACATTGTTTCAAGCGTTTTTCTTGAAAGACGATATTTGAAACTTCGCAGACAGTTGATCATCGGACTTACTTTGTCAACAATTTCATCAATTTGACTTTTCCAAGAACAATTACTCTGAAGAGTTATGCCAAGATGTTTATGGTTTTGAACTTCTTGTACCGGAGTCTGATTAATGTACAAGGTTGGAATATGATTACTTTTATGCTTAGTAGAAAAGTTTACAGTTTCTGTTTTCTGAGGATTAAAATTAACCTGCCACTTTTTCGCCCAGGTTGATATTCGGTTTAAATCATCATTAAGGCAAAAGGCGGCCTCGTCGCGATCGTCTACTATGACATATATTGATGTGTCATCTGCAAAAAGACGAATATGACTTTTTATGCCATCAACTAAATCGTTGATATATATGATGAAAAGTAGCGGTCCTAATACGGAGCCTTGTGGGACGCCAGCAAGTACAGTTTTACGATCAGAACAGAATCCATCTACGACAACCTTTTGTAATCTATTCTCTAAATAACTTTCGAACCATTTCAAAAGTGATCCATCGATACCATAATTACTCAGTTTTAATATTATGCCTTTATGCCAGACTTTGTCAAACGCTTTGCTGATGTCACAAAAGACAGCTCTAACTTCTTTACCTGCGTCAACACCTTTTGCGATGAAATCGTACAAATATGTTAATTGATTAGATGTAGAATCTCCAGGCATAAATCCTGATTGCAAATTAGTAAGTATATCATTATTTCTAAAGAAATTGAAGATATATTTAAACAGACATTTTTCAAAAACTTTTGACAAACAACTAGTAAGTGCAACAGGTCGATAGTTAGAACACTCATTAACACTATTCTTTTTATGGAGTGGTATAACTGACGCTTCTTTCCAAATGGATGGAAATATGGAGTTTTCAAGAGAACAGTTGAATAATTTAGTTAGTAAGGGAGATAAGGTTGTTGCATAATGTCTAAGAAATCTATTTCCTATTCCACCTGGCCCTGTTGCTTTTGATGGATCGATTGAGGGGAGAATATCTTGAACTTCGTTACATGTGAGACTCAAGGAACACAAGGTATTTGTAGTAGTTTCCGATTGCATATCAGGCAGTTGTAAATTTGGGTCGGCTACTGTAGCTTGCTTAACAAAAAAGTCATTAAGGACATTAGCATATCTTCGGGATTATCGTGTATAACGCCATTTGATATGATCGGTGGAAAGTAATAATTGCATTCACTTTTTCTTTGGACATATTGCTTAACGATACGCCACCAAGTTTTGGTACCAACAGACGTATTTATTTCATCGTCAATCTTTAAATCACATTTTCTTTTAGATATACGTATCAAATTGATTACCTTATTTCTAAATGATCTGAAATTAGCCCAGTCAGAGACACGATTGCGTCTTTTAGCTTTTTTATGATAACGGTTGCGTTTGAGCATTGCAGATCGAATTTCGCTATTCATCCATAAGGGATCTTTGGTTCGTACATTGATCTGCCTATTCGGTGTTGTGGTGTTAAGAATATGTTTTAATTTAGTCGTAAGAATTCAGCTGCACTGGTGATATCACCAGAGGAGAAAATGTCAGTTTCATCAATTTCCGATAAGTACTCATGTGCGCGTTCTGTATCCATTGACTTGTAATCGTATACGGTTCTTTTTATTGTAGTGTTATTTTTTTTAAGATTATCCCTTATTGTTATGAAGATTGGACAGTGATCGCTACATACGGGACCAAGGACGCCTGAGCTAAGCACGCTATTTTCGTGAGTAACAAAAATCAAGTCGATTAATGTGCTGGAGCTTTGCGTTATACGTGTTGGTACATTTATAATCTGCTTTATCCCATGCACACGTTTCAATGTTTCAATCTTCGTATTTATTTCTTTTGATATATCTATGTTGAAATCACCGGTTATGATAGTAAACATATTTAAATCAATAGCCATTCCAATTGATTGATCGATCATATCCCAGTATTGTTCACTTTTGTCCACGCGGTAAAACACACCGATTAGATAATGTCTAGATTTACATTTTACTTTAACCCACAAAGCTTCTAAATCAACGATGTCCAATTCTTCCATTGGCTCAAAACATAAGTACTGCTTTACATATATGGCCACACCTCCGCCACGTGTTAAACGATATTTAACAATATAAAGATAAACGATGACTGTCCAAAAGAAACACGTCCATACAAATTGAACGATAACTCAATTCAATTGGGTTGATACCACTCAAAGATATATTTATCATTTCTCCAGAAGTCAACTTACTTCTATGCAAAATTTTGGAACATTATCTTTTCTTATTCGCTAGAAACGCGCTTTTTAAAAAATCCTCGATTTGAAACCTCATTAACTAGGCGAGATAGCAGAGAGAATTTTGACACTTTTGCTTGTTTTAAAACGTTGAAGAGCAATGATGCGTCAAATAAAGTGCATCGCATCTGTAGTAGCGTTTCAGTTTATCCAGGTAACTTCAAAGGATAACCAACTACTGGGGGTGTGAGGCTCGACCAATTCATTACAGAAGTAATATAGATGAAAACCCTGCAATACAGGAATACAACAAATTAAAACATGATCACACACACATACTTGCATCACATCAATGTATCCAACAGACACATATAATTCACTCCAAATAAATATAAAGGAATGACATGATATACTTAGCCATATAAATTTATCATAATATTTTAGGTTAATCATTAAAACACATCATCTCTGTATGTTATGAACAATTACATCACAACATTATCATTAACTATCATCATTACATGTATCAAGAGCATTAATTATATGCAAACACATGTACATATAAACTAAACCCGTAACATTACCTAAAGATGTCACATACATCATAAGTATAGACATAAACATATAATACATAAACGGGTTGAATACATATGCATATACATGAATAAAATACATAAAACCATGCTGCGTGCGTGACAGCAGGTTTTCAGTACAAGTAGTCAGTAAGGTTGGGAATCACATGGTTATCTAAAAAGTGAATAATAAAAGCTAATATAAAACCTATCTCACTTTGAAAACACTAGCCCACTTTCAACAATCACTCATCTCAAACACACACATTAGTTTAATGAATTACTTTAAAATGTTTAATGTATTTATGCCTTTAGTTATGATATATATAAGATAGATAAAATGGATATGTATGCATATAGAAATATGGTAATATGACCGAATGATTTCATTGGTCAATACTATAATTTAGCATAAATGTTACTTAATCTAAAGCATTATCTTTAGACTAGAAATCCTATTTAGATATAAGATTAAAATAGAATATTTACAACATACAATACAATAGGAGCACACAAACTAACCTCATTAAATGAAATCCATAATCCTCGAATAACATCCAAGAATGACAACATTCAAAGAAATCTCGGAAACACAGCAGATATTACAACATACTATCCAACCAAATATGACTGACTAACTTAAAAGTGTAAAACCTGAACCTTATAAACAGCTCTAGACAATAGATAGTAAGCTAGGCTGTAAGAGAGAAGAGAGTTGAAAGGGAGACAGCTTGGGTATTGAGTGGAGTGCAGGTGACAGGCATGGCCTGGTGTGCGTGGCTATTGTTAGTATTATCTAAGAAAGCTAAGAATACATGATTTACTTTACTAGTTGGCAATAATTAAACTTAAAACTAGAACGGAATGCTTAACCTTTAACCAGCAGAATAAATTAATGTTAAAATATATTGACTTAATGAAATACACTAACTTAATAAGCTAATGATAAAGGCTTATTCTAAAGACACTCACTAAAATATTGCTAAAATAATATATACAACACAACTCTAATTGTCTTAAATTAGAGTAACTAATTATAAAATATATATACAATTTCAACACTGCCACACATCGACGATCTCATTGAAATCAAATCTTAGATTCTTTCTCTTGTTTCATATTATGTTGTTACTTGTCACCAATCTAAGATCCGACGGAATCCTGTAGAGAACCATATCCAAGTGAAGTTTGAACAGGAAATGACCCCGAATGTTGTTGTTGGATTGGGGTTTAACGTCTTCTTCACCATACGGTGATGTCGCCGACGTGGGGTCTAAGCCTGAGTTATTTCCAAAAAAAGGGGCATGAAATTTAGAATAGGTCTTAGGCACCCAAGTAAAATTAATAAAAGTTCTAAAGTGGTTAAAATTAATTTCGAATTTGGAATAGAGTGAGGGGGGGGGGGGGGGCTGATTTTATGAATAGTCAGTAAATAAATAGTGCTGTGAAATGGCGTGGTACCTGAAAGAGATAGAAAGAATATATTATGTATGGGAAATTATATTGAAGTAAAAAGGTTTAGAGTAGAATTTGAGATGGTATTTTTAATTGTGATAATGCTAAGTTCACACCAACGGCGCTTTGATGGCGCTTTAAAGCGACGTGCAAAGCGGCACCAAAGCGTAACAAAGCTTGATTAAAGCGTCAGGGTTGTAACAGATCGTGGTAAAGCTTGGAGTAAAGCGGGACATTCGGCAAGAGCGCCAACAATTTTTAAACTGTTTAAAAATTGTGGGCGCTCTGTCACGAATTGATTAAAGCGCCGAGAGCGCATCAAAGCTTAACAAAACGTAACAAATCTCAGCAAAGCTTGACTCAATGCGTAGGAAAGCTTAACAGAGCTTGGTTCAAAGGGGGACCCCAGTCTTCACGGTCTGTCACCACTTGACACGCTTCGTTAAGATGTCTCACGATTTGCTACGATCTGGCATGAAGATCTGACACGAGGTCAGACGCTTTCATCAAGCTCTGACACGCTTTGTTACGTTTTGTTACGCTTTGATGAAGGACTCTCATGCTTTCCCACGAATTGAGAGGCTTTGTTACGCTTGGCAAGCTTCCTCACGCTCTCTCACGCTCTCCTACGATACCCACGCTCAAGGATGTAGTTATACAGCAGGGATACAAATATCATGTCTTCTTCAGATAGATCATGCTCTGGTACATCTAGAACTTCTGGATCTTGTTGTTCTGCTATCGTGTTCTGGAGTCAAAGATGCAATGATTTTGTGGATCTTCTGCATCTTTATATAGGCTCTGGATCAAAAGCGGCATGAAATCGGTGATCTCGACATTTTCCAATGCGTAACAAAGCTTAACAGAGCGTAACAATGCACAACAGAACTTGATAATCGTATCAGAGCCTGATTTAAAGCGTCATAATCGCATCAAAACGTAATAAAGCGTTATAAAGCTTATCAAAGCGTGATTTCAAGCGTAACAAAGCCTGATCAAAGCGGGATTAAAGCGTGAGGAACCGTAACAAGTCGGGAAATAATTCGTCCCAAAAGCGGCAACCAATTCGTATCGGAGCGTATCAGAGCTTATCTGAGCGTAACATTACTTAGGAGATCGTGATATTTTTGGAAAAGTAAACAAAAATGACAGCGCTTTGCTCGCCGATTTAAAGCGCGGCATTCGCCGTTGGTGTGAACTAGGTATTAGATAAAATTGTATTTGAATAATTGTGTTTGAATTGTATTTATATTTATTTGTAATTAGTAATTTTTTATATCTAAATTTATTGATAATTGAGTGAATGGAGTAATACTTATCTTTTTGGTTTGATATACTTAGTCTGTTATTTGCTGTTGTTTCCAGCGTTGTTATCTACGCAAGTGCGTTTTTTCTTTCTTGAAGGTCGTCTGACTGGTATTGTACCTATGTAAAGTGCAGGGGGTAGTCTAACCATACACTTAAGGTACAATACCTGTCCTCCCCACTGAACCCGATGAAGAAGCAGGCAGTGAGGGTTTTGAGGTTTGCTACTGGGAAAATTACCAGTTATAATTTAGTGAAGTGCCGGGGGTAGCCACACCGTGCACTTTAAGTGAAGAGTTTTAACCATTTTGCCCTGTGCCCAAGTCCTACCAGTTATCCCAAATATGGGAGTGGTAAATATTATTTTAGGTGTTGGGTGGAAATCTCCCGTTGGGAGCCTACGCGCCTGTTTGTATAGGCTTGCGCGAGTGGTCCCGAGGTAATGTATATCGTGAACCCATCTCACCAACCAGCTCTGGTCGTGGGTCGCCATGACCAACACTTACCAGAAGAAGGAGGTTTTTTGTATTTATCACATTGAAACAGAATGTGATTTATGGTGTCTTCGACATTACATTGATTACATAGATTATTTGGTACTTTCCCTATTTTGTGGAGATAAACCCCGTTGCAAACATTGTTGAGCCTGAGTCTAGTTATGGCTACATCAACCCTTCTAAAGTTGTGGAAGTTTTTAACTTTTGTAAGTATTGTAGGTTGTACTTGATAGTACTGGGTATGTCCCCAGTTGCCTTTAAAGGTTTTGTTGTATTCATCCGTTGTAATTGATTTTACAATGCTCTTAATTTCTTTTTTAGTAAATGGTATGTTGACATTATTGCTGTGGGTTAGACCTGCTTAGACCCCGAATTTGACAGTCAATCAGTTTGTAGGGTCGGTCCTGATGCGACCAATCAGATTTCATCTTCCTCTGTCATTTCGGCGTATCGATAAAATAATTAACCCCGCTATAGATGCTTTGTAATTATTCATATAACAAAACCGACATATTAAGGTGCACAGGCTTTGGTATGTCTGGCTATCCATTGTAAATCACTGTGTCTACACATGGAAATAAGCTACCGAGGGCTGCATGAGCGCGTCGGCATTGCAAGGGGCTTACTTGATTTGCAACCCGACTATAACCGTTGTTTTGGAAAAAAATCCCTTTGATAACTAATGACCGAATTTTATGTTTAAAAGCGGATATGTCACTGACACTGACAAAACGCTTCTGAATTTTTTACAAAGCTATAAAAAGTAGTCAAGTATATAAGATGCGTGTAAAGATAGAATAGAATTCAAGATCCATATGAACAGCATTTCATGGTGAATTTTGTATAATAGCTGTATGCATTTTACGGGCCTGAATTTGAGTATTATTTTCAAGAACTCAATTTAAACCCTTCTTTTAACTAATCTTCATATCCTGCAAATACATGATTTGTTTTAAAATATTGTCAATATTGAAAATAATACTTCTGAGACTAAATGTCTATCGACAACATTGTTTTCTTACCTATAGATTCTATACATTACCAATATTAAACTGAAATGACGAAACCTATGTGCAAAAATCGATTTGAAATTACGACTTATGTGCCCCATATGTGTTTGAAGAGACACAAAATCAAAAGTATATTTTCCTGAAGAATGCGAATGTGCATACTTCACCACAAGACATTTGCCTGTCAGATACTCTCAAATTCTACTCTTTTAGGCAATATGTTATATTCTTGACGACTTGGTAGCCTTTCTATTGGACACTTGTTTACATACGAATCTTCTCATTTAACGTACAGTTCTCAATATAAGAATTATTATTCATGTATTTCTGTTTTTATTCTTTTCCATATTGTATAAACAAAGACATCTTATGTATAACATCGTCCTCCTTTGATTCCAAAATAGAGATAAATCCAGTTGCACCCGATTTTCGTAGAAAGCGTTCGTGTATAATATATCTAGTTCAATAAAATAATGAACAATCAAATGTAAAATGTATTTCGTCGTCAATAGCATTATTGCATATGGACATAGTCTTTGTGATATTTCAAGTGAGATATATCCCCATTGGTTTATCATATTGTTCTTAAATGCGACACCAATGTTACCTTACCGACACTAAGTGACAATCATATTTTAAGCTATTTTCGGATGTCGATTTTAACGAATATTTTGTGATATTTTTGTGATGTCCATTATATCTTTGAGTTAATGTAAAGTGGATATCTTCCACATTCGCCATAAATCATACAATTAGGAGTAGATATTCCAACACATCAGAACTTGTCTACATGCTAGCAGGTAAAATCTTTCCAAACATTCATATCTTCAGATTCATGTAATAGAATAGGTTGTATTTGACTACCAAACAGCTTAAGAAATGTCAGAACTCCTTTTTATGTTATACAGACATGACACTCAGAAATGTAAGAGCGCTTTCACATCTACACCATATAACTGTTTGTCAGCAAAAGCGCTCTCACACCTATCCAGATCTTATAACTGTTTGTCTGCAAGTAAACTCTCACATCTACACCTAATAACTGTTTGTATGCAAATAAAGTCTCACATCAACCCCTTATAACTGTTTGTCTGCAAGTGAGCTATGACGCAGTGGCAATTGTAAAGGGGAATCCCCTTTGATTCACATCATACACGAACCTGTCACGTGACTTGACGGCCATGACATCACGCTAGTACAACGGGGTCTGGGGAGCTGTTCTACTTTATAGGCTGCATGTGAGTAAACTCAGTTATTTAATGTCATGAAGCATATTAGGTATGAACATTAATAAGCATGACACTAACGATGATATTATACCTACTGTTGGAGTATACAACCTTCAAATAAGGTTCCGTGTCTTATGTGGAGGTTATTATACCCGTGTCGGGTAGGATTTGGATTGTTCTCGTGTCTGGTAGGATAAGGGTTTTATACGTGTCTGATTGGATTAGGATTTTGAACGTTTTTCTGGTAGGTTAATGATTTTTTTTACATGTATGATAAGATAAAGATTTATGCGGACTGAAGTAAGGGATTGGGTAATAGTGTTGAAATCATAGGACAAATAAGGATACGAAAAATTTGCCAGTATACAAGTCGTCCCCGAATGTTCAGCAGTATTTGTCCTCTCCCGTTGCTGTTATTGATTTGGTGACTTTGATCAAGTAATGTTCGTATGACTGGTTTTCTTTTATCTTATATATGTAAGCTTTGAGAAACTGTAAGACTCTCCAAAAAAATCTCAGGATTTTATATGAAATATTGATTTGTGATTTTAAGAAAGCAATTACGGAACCATTTGTGCCGTGTCGACAAGCATCTATTAAGTGTCACCAAGCATCTATTACGTGTCACCAAGCATCTATTAAGTGTCACCAAGCATATTTAAAAAATAATAATGTTAAGTTAGTAAGCTCTTATGTGTTAGTCGCATTATCTTAGTCCCAATAATATTTATCTGATTTGTGACATATATTTTAATAGCCACTGTGTGATTTTCAGAATACATAAATGTTATATATGTTGAAATAGATTTAAAACATCTCAATTACTCATTCCCAAAAGATGTAAAAAAAACTATTTTCAATGGAGATTTGTAAATTTTTTGAAGAAAATACAATCCACGTCAGATGTAAGAAATCGGGCAACTTCTAACTGGCTGCATTAGATCCTTGACGCACAAGTGTCTGGATTGAGATCATGTATGCCTTTTGATTAGGTTAAATACGTTTTTATACCAAATATACCAAAGAATTTTGAAACAGTTGACCCGAATATTTCTGGAGCGTCTGTTTAACGTACATTGTACGAACAAAAGCTGGCACTCCAGCAGTGAAGCATGTAACCTAGTTTACCCGAGCAATACTCTATACAAAGGTAACCCGGGGTAACTAAGGATTGCGATATGAGAGGTCGCGATCACATTACAGTCAGATAGGGCCTATCTCCGGTGTAGTAAAACTGAGAATCGCAAGCCGGATAGCCAGACTGGTAACTAAATAGGCTTGTAGATGGGATGAAAACATACCTGTCTGGATTTCAACTATGCAAACAATGGAGACATTTATTTATACATTTGCATTATTCTAAATCTTATGATTTATAGGGGCATTATAGGGCCAAAATTAAGATGTTCTAGGTGAATATTATTGTTTTAAGTTGATATTATTTAAATGAATAAGGCTATATTATAGTGAACTGGAGTGATATACAGTCCATCAGTGAACAGAATACAGGCAGGAACATACATGTTCCTTGATAACTATATTGTTGTTGTTGTAGTTAAATTTAAGTTGATAATTACATTAATTATTGCACTAACAGTTTGATTATTGTTTGTTGTGTAATTATGGAAGTTATGTCGGCAAGAGACTAGGGCGATCCGGTCTTTTGATCCGGTTATATTAATGTTTTTTGTTTCCCCTTTTATGAAACAATTTGAATATGTGTCTTTTTATAGTTCACTACATTAGCCATAACATCACAAAATCCATATGGTGATCAGCGAAATTAAACATACAAATCATCATAAACATATCTTGAAGGGATTACTTTAAAGTAAAGTATTTCCCTAATAAGGGAAAGTGAGGTGATAGTATTTGAGAAATAGGGTGTTGAGGTGTGAGCTCCGAGGGAATATAGCAAAGTGGAAACAATTTGTTTTGGTTGTTATGTGTATGTTGAGTGTTTTGTAACAGTGTACAGGACGCGAGGTCTAGGGTAATAAACGTTGGACTTAGGGACCGATGAGAAATAATACATATGGGTTAAAATAACTGAACTTAGGGTGAATGTAATACAGAAAGTACAAAGTAGTCGGCTATTTGGGTGAAGATCGAAGTACTAAGCTAGAGATAATGAAGTAAAGGAAGAACAAATTACTCAGCTATTTGGGTAATGAAGTACTACGCCTGGGATGATGAAGTAAAGGAAGAACAAAGTATTCAGCTATTTGAGCGAAGAAGTACTACGCCTGGGATAATGAAGTAAAGGAAGAACAAAGGATTCGAATATTTGGGTAGTGAAGTACTTCGCTTGGGATGATGGATTCGGCTATTTGGGTAAAGAAGTACTTCGCTTGGGATGATGAAATAAAGGAAGAACAAAGTATTCAGCTATTTGGGTGAAGAAGTATTATGCTTGGGATGATGAAGTAAAGGGAGATCAAAGTATTCAGCTATTTGGGTTAAGAAATACTTAGCTTGGGGTTAATAAAGTATAGAAAGTACAAGATTTAGATGTCTGAGTGGAGAAGTATTTGGGTTAAATGAAGCATGTGAAGTACAAACTATTGGGGTATTTGGGTAGGTAAGAACTTAACCAGTGTTAAATGAAGTATTGGAAGTACACAGTTTTTGGGTATTTTGGTTGATAAGAACTTAACTAGGGGTGATAAAGTATGGGAAGTACAAAGTTTTGGGGTATTTGGGTGGATAAGTACTTAGCTTTGAGTGAATAAAGTGAAGGCATTAAAAGTATTGGGGTGTTTGATAAAGAAGTACTGAGCTTCGGTTTAGCAAGTACATAGTATTGGCATATTTGGGTGGAGCTCGGGGTGGATGAAGTATATGATTTACAATGTGTTTTAGTATTTAGTCTTTAGTATTTGGCAATGCATGCGGGTGTATTTGGCTAATGAGTAAAAGTGTGTTATGGTTATGGGGTTGAAGATATTTAAGACGTGGATGAATGAAGCGATGTTACTAAGTGTAGGAGTAATGAGTTTGCAAATATCAACAATTTATTAATAAAGTGGTTAATTATTGGTTTCGGATGAATAAATATAACATAGGGCATACATATTTTTTGGAAAATTTTACGATCCATTCAATTTACAATGTTAGTAACTGACTTACATCTCACTTAATCCGAGTACAATCAACCACAAAATTAATAGTTTTCATAGTACTCATAGACAGCTAAATTTTGACAGTGGTTTCTACTTATGAAACGTTTCTCTTAGATTTCTAATAAGAAGGTACTTTAATCATTTTAGTTTAGCCAAAAAAATATCTTATCTATTAAACAAATTAATTATGTATCATTATCAAATTATTTATGATATTGCTGGACTTATTTTCCTAACATAACAAAAGTTTTGGTGCAACACAAATCATAACATTTTTATTTCTTGGAGTCGTTTGTATCTAGTGCAAACTAAAGTTTACAGTGTTATTAGGTGATTTTAATATTTTGATTCACGCAAAATGTGTAAGTATTATAATTGTTTTCCAGCTTGTTTTATTTGATTATGGATACTTTCAGTTCACTTCTATGTCTATGTTGTTGATTGATTGTTTTAAACCGTGTGTAGGAAAGGTTTAAAAACATGTCCTTCCATCACATGTCAGGACTCTTTGCCCGAAGAAATCCCGAAATCGATAATGAAAACGACACTTTTATAAATGGTTGCCATGGACGACGAGGTCTAAGTGGGATGTTAGAATGGGTTATCAGTATATTTTGGTGCAGCCTAGGTTTAGTGAGTGAGTGAGTTATTGTTTAGCTCCGCTTGGGCAGTATTGCAGCCATTAGCGGCGATCTAGGGATAGTGAGCTTAGAGTGAATGAAGCTAAAGAGTTAACAGTACATTTGGATGTAGGGATATTGGGCTTAGAGTGAATGAGCGAAAGTATCAACAGTATATTTGGATGTAGGGATAGTGAGCTTAGGGTGAATGAAGCTATAGGGTTAACAGTATATTTGGATGTAGGGATAGTGAGCTTAAGGTGAATGAAGCTAAAGGGTTAACAGTATATTTGGATGTAGGGATAGTGAGCTTAGAGTGAATGAAGCTAAAGAGTTAACAGTATATTTGGATGTAGGGATAGTGAGCTTAGAGTGAATGAAGCTAAAGTGTTAACAGTATATTTGGATGTAGGGATAGTGAGCTTAGAGTGAATGATTGGGGATGGTTGGACGGGAGGAAGATGAAACCCTGTATTCTACAGAAACCTTGTATACCTAGAACCACTGTTGAGATGGAGGGAGGGAAAGGATGGGAAGAGACACCAGGGACAAGCACGAAGAAGAGCATCAAGAGGGACGGGTCTGATAACCCATCTGTAACAAGTAGATCAGGAAACGAGAAGAGGACCGAGGGGTATGTATGGCATAAACTGACTAAAGAGATCGTTTGAACTAATGAGAGACCTTGTTACGACGTAAGATGTAATAAACGCGGTAAGATGTAATAACTGCGGTAAATTGTAATAAAAACGCGGCAAGATGTAATACTGCGGTAAATTGTAATAAAATTGCGGTAAAATGTAATAAAAACAGGTGCGGTAAAATGTAATAAGGGGGTGCGTTAAGATGTTACTAAAAGGTGCGGTGAATTGTAATAAGTATGCGGTAAAATGTAATAACCTTTCCACAATCTTTGATAACTTTTTTTCAACCCTAGTTGTCCAGTTAAGTTCTATGCTTATACCTGTGATGATATATTGATTTGTTTTATGATTGAGGGTGACACGACCAAATATATTTAACTTTGAATTACACTTGAATATTATTTCACTTTCATGAATGATTGTATTTTATTATCATTAATGTTATAAAGATATATCACGTGAACATTGTTCTATTTTTAAGGATGCATTTGTGTGAAAATCAAACTGCTTTCATTTGGATAACCCAATAACGGGGCAAAATTGTAACATTTGGATGACATTTTCAAGAATGATTTAATACATATTTATGTATATCTTGATATAAACAGGTTATACATTTGGACGACTCATATTTCATGTTTTATATTTATAAATGGATCAGATTGGATGATTAATAGTTTTATTTAGTTTGCTTAAGAACAACATTCTAATTTCATGAATGTTTTTTTTTTTTGAAAATCAAAATTTGTTTTCTGGTCATGGATAATTAATATATAAATAAATAATGATTGAAAGTAACTGATAATAATTTATCCATGCCCGTGTAAACATATGCTTCTAATGCTAAGCTACTTGGTATTATTTCCTACACCTTAAAGGGGCAGTAGCACGTTTTTTGACAATTTTATATTTTCAATTTTTCACTGATAACTATAAGTTAATGCTTAATGTATTACTTTGATAGTATCATAAATCTCATAACACAAACCAATCATCCGTAGTCAGAGAACAAAGTATGAGGATTCACATAAAATCCATTGGCAGCCATTTTTGTGTGAACACCTTTAATTCATTTTGTGTAAGAAAAGGAATCGCATGGCTTAACTTTACATTGTATATTTGATTTATTACTGCTCCATTTAGTTTTTATAAATTGTCTAAAGATTGGAACCATTTATTTTCATTTTCCTGACATCACCTTATATTCCCCCTAAAAACGTGCTACTGCCCCTTTAAGTGAAAAGGATGCATTTCAATGTTCTATATGAAAAAAATATACATTGTCACTATACTATATAAGGTTTGGTCAACAAGTTTCATTTTTCTGTAACATTTATTTGTTTACAAAGATAGTTGATGTTCAATGAAAGTTGTTGATTGGAAGTATGAAATGGTGGTAATGCAAGACGCATGTTCTTTGTTATACAGTGTGGGGAAAATACCCTACCGTGTGTGATGCTATCGAATATAGTACAATTCCTTTCTTTTTTCTATAATAACCCACTACCTTGTAGTCAGGAACAAATCACACCACTGGCTGTAAAAAACCCTATCCATCAAGCAACTGAGACTTCGACAAAATCGAGTTCCAATAGGGTAGTAAGCTGTTTGCTACCAGGAACGCCTCTTTGTGACAACCAAAGATAGTTGTTTAATTCTAATTGGTTCTTTGAGTCCTCTTACGAATTTGTTTAATTTAATCATTTGTACTAGTACATAAACCGTAACCCCAAACAATTCTATGCCACATTTTTATCATGTTCTTTATAAGAAATAGGATAGACTGTTGTGAAACATAAAATGGAAGATATCATTTAACAAGAAAAATGTTTTACTAATAAATCACAAATTTTTAAGTGTTTTAAACAGTATGCTGAAGCTTATTTTTCTTAAGATTGCTGATATTTCTTATTAGTCTTTTTTTGAGATTCTGATTAGGTTATTGTTGTCCAACCCGATGTTTTCTTGTCAAAAAGGCTTAATAATAAAAATACAACAATCTTCATTTGGGATTTTTCATAACGTTCATGCAATTATTTATTTAATAAATACAGTTGCCCAAACCATCATGAGCTTTGCATTATATTATTTACCTACACTATAATAGTTAAAGCTCGAAATCGAAGACCAGACCCCTTTCAAGTGACGTCATAGTATAGTTTTATATTGACGTCATGAGCCATTACTTCATGACGTCACCCAAAAGTTATAACGGTATGATAGGGAGCAGTGCTTTTGATCTTCATAAAACGCTACTAAAAATGGTTATAATGTGTGATGGTTTCATGCCTGGAAGAAATATGCCTTATCTTTATCTCTTTACTGCCGATAAAAATTAAAATAGAACCTTTGGCTCTGCACCTTATCAGGCTTTATATTTAATTTAGGGTGAGGCAAATGTTGTTCTCCAATTAGTTGGGCCAAGGGTTACCAAATGTCCTATTTCGTTTACTTCCAATAATCATATGAGTCTTTGGATAACATTTTATCATTCTATACTTTGTGCTTTTGGAGAAGAAGATGACAAAAATGATTTAGTAGGGACCACAAGATCATCAATTCTAATGTTTAATATGTAGGTGACGTGATTTCGGATACTGATAATTAATTCAGATATCGAATTTGCTCAAATATTCAAGGAAATGTAAAAAGGTTAAACGGAGTGACCCTCAATTGAGTAAGACTTAGAAGGCTTACAAATCTGACGTTGATAATTTAGGGTTTAAGTTCCAAAGGTCAATCGACGCCTATTACAGGCCACAGAGTCTCCCAATAGATAAATTAGTCCCCATTGTATAAAGAGTGTGTCTACAATGTTTCAGCTTTCTTGACATTATGTTTCTTAAGTAAAAGACGAAAATAGGTTTTAAGGGCATGGTCCCTGTGCCCCTTATTAGTTATAAGTACTCTTGAAGTAAACCCACAGACACGTTGAGATAAATCATAAAATAATTGCTTTGTCTTTGTTCGTCTTAAAGGGGCAGTAGCACGTTTTTTGATAATTTTATATTTTAAAATTTTCAGTGATAATTGTAAGTTAATGTTAAATGTATTATTTTGACAGTGTCAAAAATGTCATTACATAAGTCAATCATCCATAGTCGGGACACAAAGTATGAAGATTCACATAAAATACATAGGCGGCCATTTTTGTGTGAACACCTTTAATTCATTTTCTGTAAGAAAAAGGAATCGCATGGCTAAACTTTACGTTAAATATTTGAATTATTACTGCTCCATTTAGTTTAAATACATTGTCTTTCAATTGGAACCATTAATTTTCATTTTCCTGACATCACCTTATATTCCCCCTAAAAACGTGCTACTGCCCCTTTAAAGACTATTTATTTATAAAACTACCTCGGCCATATGCCAGCTTAACATGGCTTATTGCCAACGTTTTTCGTACATATGGGTACTCAAAGGTATTAATTTATCGCTGTGAAGAATGCAATACAAAATGCAAAAGTAGTTCATTCTAATATGTTGAATAATAAGAAGTGCCGTATTTTCAATATGAGCATATATGAACAAATCACGTTTGTCGAGCAGAAATTGTTGTAAAAATGCAATCGATTCGATAATAAAGCATATTATTGACCCCGGAAACGTATCACTTGACTTTAACGAAAGTCAAATTTGTAAAAATCATCACCCACGCTCGGGTTATACGAAATTCTAACTCGTTTCCTTATGTGTCAGGTGATACTCTTTTCTCAGGTTCGGACAGTGTTCAAATCTAAATATTTTCAAAGATTGTATTGTAAATTATTATCGGTAGAAAACCATTTTAAGAATATTTTGCCATCAGTAAGGAAGTATTTTATTTGATTATGATCTATTTTTGTAGAAATATTTGTAGATTAACTGAAAATAACGGTTTTGGTTGTGTCTATCAACTCGTCCGAGGTTCGGACAGTTTTGACCTGACTTCGGACAGTAGCACTCAATTTTCCCATACAAATAACAGCTTTAATATTTTTCTCAAAAGAGTTCCTATTATCACCAAACACACATAACCTCGTCTATTTACAATTATAAACCGTTAATTTGCAAATATGATTCAACATTTTAATAATATATGACCGCCTTTCCAATGGTAAACTTCTCGGCAACTCCCGAATGCGTCGTTCGGATTTGATGACGTCACAATGACATTTGCAAGCAATGACGCAAAAACATTGTACAGGCTAAACTAAATGATTTAAGAGTAAATTATTTTGTCAAATGTGTTGGTTAAATGTTTCTTCATGTCTCCTTAGCAATTTTTAGAGAAATTTTATATTTTTCAATTCCCTTTAAAGAAAATTTATAAGTGTCCGAACCATGGTCAAAACTGTCCGAACCAAGGTCATTTTCATATATTTCGAAAATCCCGATATTTACTTCTAAATTCACTTTTTTATTGCAAATATTTATCGGAGTTTGATTACATAGTAGCTTCTTTTGTAAAACAAATAAAGCATATGACTTTTTGGCGCTTCTACATTTCCTGAACGTTGTGTAAACATTTACATGAAAACAAATATTTCGCCAATTTCCTCAGTGAATCTGTTAATTGCCCCTGTCGGAAAAAATAAGTCGGGAAAAAGGTCTGATAAAAAAAAGGCTTATCAAAAGAAATATATATCAAGACAGGTTGCAAAGAAACATTTTGAAACAAATGACTTGTAGATATTACACATATATCTGCGTCAGCAGCTAATCAAAAGTGTCCGAAGTTCGGGCGACCTCGGGTGATGTCCGGACCTCGGTCAGTTTGCCCTATATATGCAAGATACGTGAATATTTGATTACTATATGATAGAGAATAGTACTTTATGAACAAGACGTAAAGTAGTTAATAGATTCTCAAGCACGAATTTGCAGTGACAACAGACGTGTATGCAATATTTTACGAACTAATCTGCATACAAACATGTTTATATCAAATAGGTACATACCAAATGGAGAGTTTGTGAAAAGGTCATGAATTAGGAGATAAATAGTTGCGTTTGTAAAATTTCCGGGATTCATTGTTATTCAACACCCGCAAATTTAGTTTAAAACCGACGGCGTTAGCAAAATTTATCGATATTGTAACATGACCATTAGTTATAAGCATTTTAAGAGCGAACTCTATTTTTGCGTAGGGAACTCTGAGTTGAAAGGATCTAACGACTGATCCATTATTGATATAGGTGTTCGCAGCTATAAAGAAGAAGGAATTCCTAAATAGTGTTCTAATAATGCAAACCAGTTGCACTCATAAAGACAAGATCTTATAGTTTTCACTGTGACATTTATGAGAAGGAAAACAGTTATATAATTCACAAACTAACAGGAACAAACCCGACTGAACAAATATCTTAAACTCGCCTAGACCATTGTGACGGTGACGTGATCATTATGACGTCATAACCGTTGACCTTTGTGACGTCGTGCCATGGGAACGGCATTCGAAAGAAACCGGCCGCATGACACAAGGCGGCAAATTAGGAGAAACTTAGCCAATTAAGAAAGTTAAGTTACATAAAACTAAAGCAAATAGAAATTGTAACATGACTTCATGACAGCAACAACAGTAAAATGTGAATCGGTCACGAATATTGGTAAAATCAAAACATTTTAATGTTGAGGCGGACCAAATAATGTATCCTTTCGCGGTGATTCGCCTCAGCCAATTTGCGGGTGTTCATTGCCATTTAACACTGGGAAATCCTTCAAATCAACCAATCAGAAACGAGTATTTACCGAAGTCATGTTACAATAAAGCTTGAATCCAAACCAAGGCAGTATGTACATACGTTGCAGGATTATAAAAAGCATATTCGTGCGAAACAAGAGGAGTATATGCAGTCAAAAGTAGATAGTACATGTAGTAAGAGAAGTATATGCAAATATATACATGAGAAATGATGATAACAAGCATCGTTCGTACAGTGTTATGCAATATCAAATCATATTTGATTGTTTATTAGTAAAAAACTATTCTAGTAGTTTTGATTTTAGTCTATGCATCAAACGTCAACCAAGAGACATTTCAAGCATGCACGATGTCTGTGTAAAGTTAAAAGATGGATACGCGTGTGTAAGAAGCAAAAAAATGCTGCTGAACATAGAGAATATATACATATGACCAGTAGGATTTTAACAGTTGATATAATGCGGAAATTTATCTGTATTTTTTTTATCATACCAACCTCTAAAATGTCACTGTAATAAACCATTTTGCGTAGTTTAAAAAACACTATGTATGAATATACATAACCTTTCAGCAACTTATTGTGGTCTCTTCTGTTTGAATCGGAATGGCCACATCTTTTAAACCAATACAGAATTGAGACTTATGCCATAGTGAGAACGCATTGCCAAGTCTGTGCTATAACATATAGGGAGGGAGAGATTTGAATGGAAGAGAATCAACAGTAGATAACTTAATAAGCAACCATAGTACAATCACCGTCAGGGTATTAATATGTAACGCTTTGTGCAACTGCGAAGCAGATGATAAATGCGCATGATAAGGGGACTACCATTATCATCATTATTTCATATAGACCTTAAAATAATGATTCTATCATGTTTAGCGAATTATACTCACAATAATTTTCCATGGTTTATATGAACCAATGTTATAACAATTTACCGCACATCGTATTACAATTTACAGCACACTAAGTTTGAACATTTTACCGCACCCCCTATTACAATTTACCGCACCTGTGTTTATTACATTTTACCGCATTTTTATTACAATTTACCGCAGTATTACATCTTACCGCGTTTTTATTACAATTTACCGCAGTTATTACATCTTACCGCGTTTATTACATCTTACGTCGTAACACTTGTCCAGATCGAGGCAGGAAGCTATTACTATTATTTTTAAAATCGCAATTAATCACTTTTATGATTAGTTTAAAAATATAATGACCTCACGTAAATTCATAATATGAACTATATACTATGAAAACACGACCATAAATGTACAGTTTGGCTTGGATAAATTATTCTAAATTATCCGGGAGTTACGCTTTAATGACTTAAATCTTATGAAATATAATGAAATCAAAGTTAAACTTGTTAATATTAGAATTCCAAATTCATTATATCATTATTTCTCGTTACTCATCATAGTGACAAAAGTATACATCAGTAAACTAATAATGTTATATTTGATATTGAACTAATATAATTTAAAGAACAAACTTGTACACCTCGATGCAAATGTAAAAGAGGTGAGGATACTGCTACTCGTGACAGTTTAGTAACAATCATTGTTCAGTTATACTCGATGTTAATGGTTAAAATACTTGCCGAGCAACACTTACAATTACTCACTCACCATAACATCCTTTTCTAATAGTGTACGGTGTATTTGATATATCTTTGCTGACAGCATTTTTGATCATGGGTTTATTACAAACCATCGTACGTTTGCCCACCAACAGGCGACTGAGGTTTTTGTGTATTGTTTCCTCAGAACCACAGGAGGTCTTACTATAAACACGACGGGTGCAACTGGGGGTACTGTGGACACTTCCAACGTGGCTGCAATCAACCTGGGAGTAATGTGTAAAAATGTTATGGTTGGTAAGTACTTGATAGTAAAGGGTCAGGTGAGCACATCAAATAAAGATCATTCATGTTAAGGAAAGGTTAAACTTTTAATAGTGACTTTTACTCAGCAACAAAAGTTCTTGTGTCACGGATCCATCTTCATAACCACATAGTTTAGAGTACATGTGAACTGTAAATGGCTCATGACATTCCGAACAAGCATAGAAACGCACTTATTTGAAATGTTGATGTATGTGTAAGAGTTAAGGTAATCAAACTTGAGCACTGGATAGAACTTCTCGTTTGTAATAAAGACACAAATACAGGATTTTACCTTCACAAGACATTAACTAGAGCCTGATTCGGATAAAAAGAAAAGAAAATCTAGTTGTCCCAGACAAAGACGGCTTTCAAGCGTATATTTAGCAACCGGAAACTGTGAAGTGGTCACACTTGATTCGCTTTCATGTCGACATGCCCGGGCTAACGCTCCGCCCATCCCAGTGAACTGTCTCCTATTTAATGAATTTTAGTCCGATCTGCTCATGGTTGGTCGCAAAATATTGCTAAAATTACCACGAATACAGTAAAATCCTTTTTTCTTATCAGGTCTGAAAGACCCGATGGGCTTATGGCATGGCATGGCGTCCGGCGTCTGTCCATCCGTCCATCCGTAAACTTTAAACATTTTCGACTACTTCTCCAGAACCAATGACTCTAGAGATCTGAAATTTGATGTGCAGACTCCTTGGCCAATGACAGGGGTCAAAACTTTAAAAACCTATTTTCATCTTCTTCACCAGTTCCAAAAGGTCTAGAGAGCTTAAAAGTTGTGTGTAGACGCCTTTGCCAATTGGGATTCTCAATTGTAGATTTGGTTACCCCATGACCCCAAATGGGGCACAGGGGTCAAAACCTTAGAACCCTATTTTTATTTTCTCCTCCAGATCAAAAAGGCCTAGAGAGCTGAAAAGTTGTGAGTAGACGCTTTGGCAATTGAAGATTCTAAATTGTAGATTTGGTTACCCCTTGACCCCAAATCGGGTCACAGGGGTCAAAACCTTAAAAGCCTATTTCCATTAAATAATCTGATGAGCTACAGAGCCCATGGCTCTATTTTTACAATATTGAGTTTAATATGGGTCTCACATTATAAATTACTTAAAAGAACATATAAAACATGATAGCTTAAGATAAATTCTCAGGTGGTGGAGGGAGTAGTTCACCAGTATACAGTTGTTACCCACCTGAGGCCTCTTGTCTCTTAGTTTGTGGACGAGAAGCGGCTGTAAAATGGCGCATCTCAGGAGAAATTAAAACATTCTTGTTATCGTTGGATGTACAAATGTTGGTTTTGTCACTGGTGCTTTACGAAAAAGGTTGAATCTCATGTCAGAGCAAAGTTAACATTCGCTTATACATAGCTGACAGAGCACGGCTTGCTGTTTGCATAATTCGCTCACATATTGTTTATGTCTAGATATATCCAGAGCCCAAGGTATCTGTAATAGTTAGTTAATCACAGTTCCTCTTCACAACAGTGAAACACGTAGTCAGTAGGAATACATGCGCCTGATCAAAAAATGATTGTTGTTTTACAAGTATCAATCATAGTCTCCATTTCGAACAGCTTGTGGATAAAACAGACATCCCTAATGAAACAATTTTCTTATTTAATAAAAACCTAAATACATGTATTGTGAAAAAAACTAACAAACAAACTTGTCCATTATTGATGGCTGTTATTGTTATTTTGCAGTGACGAAACCTCGCCACCTACGTGATTTATCAGGTAAATCTTTTTACCTTTAATAATGTGTTCAAAGAGCTGAATACAACATCCTTGTGATTGCATCTCGACGAGTACCAAACTAGTGCAATTTAATCATCATTCGTTCAAGACACTTATCAAATGCATACATCGCCAAATATGTTGTTTCATTCAACATTTTAAGAGTATAAAGAAAAGGTAAACTATAGGCTTTTGGTTGAACGAGGAGACATGCTATGCCAGAGGCTTGCTAACATATACTGGTATTTGGGGAATTTCAGACGGTTGTTGGAAATTTATGTGACACTGTCATAATTGCTTTTTTTCACACTTTTTTAAATGTATATATGTCAGAAATGTTACGTGTGATATTCAAACTTTTCTTATCAATCCTTCATATGTTGCTCATTACTGAAATCGATGTTTTTACTGTTATATAGAGAGAACAAAGGAGAAAATAGAAAGAGATACGGCAGGGATGGTTCGAGTTTCTGCTGTGGACGATGTCCTTAATAAGATGAAAGTTCAGCGATGGATCACAATTACAGGGAATGCCGGGGACGGCAAGACGGTTCTAGGTTACCTGGTGCTGAAGGAGTTCCTGCTGAAGAAGGTCGGAGTCTTCACTGTCTCCAAACCTGAGGATTATGATCAGATAGCAAAGATGAAAGAAGATAAGGTCATTATGTTTGATGATAGATTTGGCGCTTTTCTTGCTGACCAGCAGTTAATCAAGAAATGGTTTGATGTCATAGAGGAAATTTTAAAAGTTGTTGAAGGAGAAAATCCAAAAATCAAAGTCATTTTTATCAGTCGGAAGAATGTTGTAAATGAATCTAAGGTTCATCTTGGACGTCTTACAGATTCCATTTTCGACAAGGAGTGTGTTATTGATCTGAGTAAAAGAAAAAAGACTGACGAAAGACTGGAGATCCTGAAATATCATCTTAGACATGAGAACGTGACTATTGATTCAGAAACAAAAAAATGGGTTTGCAATATGGAAGTCGCACATGGCTTCCCGTACTGCTGCAAGATGTTTTCAAAGTTTAAATCAAAGGGATATGATGTACCTATCACAGAATTTTTTGAATCACCATTAAAGTTTTTGGACATGACCACTAAGGTTCTTTTCAATGACAATTGCGGGGATCTCTTTAAGCTAATGATAAAGAATGATGGTGAGCTCAATGTTGAGAACGTTGAGGATGAAGATAAACGACTTGCACTACTGAAAGTAGGAAAAGAACAAGAAGACAGCTATATCACTGTCTGGAGTGATAACGTTTGTGCGTTTGCCCATCCATCAGTGTATGAGAGTGTTCTAAATGTCATCAATGATATTGACCCTCTATTCTGTGTAAAGTATGCAACTATCTCTGTAATACGACAGAAGATGATCATCTCAACACCTGATGGAGAAGACAGCAACAGAGCTCCGTGTTACATCATCGTGAAGCCAATCCCTGCTGTACTGAAGGCTTTAGCTGAGAGGTTCCGAGAAGACATACTCAAGGGAGACTACTCTGTATTCAAGCACAGACAGTGTCAGAGTAGGGAGTTCTGTGAAGCTCTTGTCTTCGCTTGTGTGAACACTAAGGAACAGAAGGTAAAAAGTAAAACAGCTGCATTAATCTTCACTTTCTTATCAATGCTGATATCTAACTTGAATTATAATTCTTTAATAACGTTGGTAAATTGAAAATGTGGAATATTTTGCTAATATACCTCTTTCAAAAGAAAAATGTAATAGATTTGAATTGAACTCAATTATTCAATAATAAATAAGTAATAAAAGATGATAATATATGGTAAATTTAAAAAAATTCACACATGAACATTGAATTTGACATTGGCAAGGTGTTCATTTATTAGATATTTCAACGAATGAGATTTTACCGTTTTTCTTCAGTTACACTAGAATAATCAAATTTCTGTTCACAGCAGTTCATCAACCAACCAGGAAAGGATGGTCAAACCATGCTATGGTCAGCTCTGAAGAGTGGAAACATGGTTGCTGTGCAGACTCTGGTGAGGAAGGCTGGAGCTGATGTAGAGATACAAGATAAGAGAGGGAGGACACCCCTGCAGTATCTCTGTCAGCTCGAGAATAGTCCTGCTGCTTCTGCTTCTGGTGATGATGATGATGATGATGAACTCAAAACTAACGCTGATGATCAACATAGTGTCCACATAGAAACTGTACGAGTGATCATCAAAGAAGGAAAAGGACATGTTAATGTTCCGGATCAGTTTGGACAGACACCTCTTCACTATCTTTTTAAATGTCAAACCTTAACTTGGGAGGAGATTAATTGGATCATCACTAACGCTAAAGGTGATCTAAACCATGGTGAACACCACAAAAGCACCCCACTGCACTATCTCTGTGCTTTCTCAGGCCTCCAACTGGACACTGTAGATCTCGTAATCAATGAAGGTAAGGGTGACTTCAATAAAGGTGACGAACATGGAACTACACCACTTCATTACCTTAGTGGAAATGAAAATGTTGGATTTGATGTAGTCCTCCGAATTGTTAACACAGCAAAGGGATTTCTCAACAAGCAAGATGACAATGGAATCACACCGCTCCATGTTCTTTGCAAGGGAACACTTCAGGTGAAGGATGTTCTGACATTGATCAGCGAGGGAGACAAGGCCGACATGTACGGAAACACTCCACTCCACTTTCTGTGTAGGAGGCAAGGAATCAGTGATGAAGAAATACAACAGCTGAAGCAACTCCCTGAATCAAACACGAAGAAACCAAACAAGCTCGGGTATACACCACTTGACTACCTCAATGATGGTAATAAGCCGTTATACAAAGTATGATAAGACCAACTTTTTTAACAAAGCTAAAAGCATTAGTGTCACATCCCGTTTTAAAAGACCATCAGGGTTTACGGTAAACCTTAAAATATATAGCTATGTTAATCATCAGTATATAAAGAGTCGAAAAGTATGAAGCAACATGTTGTTAACATTTTCAGTATTCTCATCTCAAATTGTTAACAATTAAGGTTTTATACTCTTTTTCAGTAATTGCAAAGTTTTAAATTCCGTTTAAGAATAGGAATAAGTTCATACAGAAAACGGTATTCATTTATATTTTACAATAATCCAAATATTTCCAAACAATTTGGATAATATAGTGTCAAATAAATAAAATCATGTTTGAAGGTATAATTAACCGAATTCTAACTTTAAAGTGACATTAGCCCCAATCATCCACAGTAAGAGAACAAATAATAAAGATTCACATAAATTCCATTGGCGACCATTTTTGTGTGAACATCTTTACTTCATTTTGTGTAAGAAAAATTAATAACGTGACTGAACTTTACTTAATATATTTATTTATTACTGCTTCATATAGTTGAAATACATTGTCTTTAAATTGTAACCATTTATATGAACACCTTATATTCCCCCTAAAACGTGCTACAGACCCTGTAAACACCATTTTATTTCCTCCATTTTGCAGATGACAGTCTACCCTTGACAGACGGGATGATAGCCAGATCTGCTGCTGACCTGGTGCTGTGTAGGGTGAAACATGGGGACGCATCGGCCATTGTACTAGGTAAAATAAGTAACTGTTGTTTTGAAGGTTGGTTCCCCGCCACACTGAGACACAAGTTGGGCACGTGTGGTGTAACCATAGCAAGATACTATTTACAATATATACTATATTTATGATTTGTTTAAGCACCAGTAAAATTAGGTACCTGGTTTGGAAGTGATGACAATGTGACAGGAAACTACAGATAACCACAAAGCACTTTAAGCACTCAGTTTAGGATGCTAGGCATTGTCCGTACCAATAATAGTCTGAGTGTACGTCAAACATTTTCAGCAAACAATAAATTGATCTATCTGCAACTGTTCCCTTGCAAAATACATGGAGCGTTGTTATTCCATTGTCATATTCCTTGTCGAAGTCTCTCTTTGCTGTGTTGGTAATGTGAAGCTTGACATTAAGTGTTTTTTAAAAGTGGTATGACTATGAGCTGATTAATGAGAATTTTGAAAACCAAAACTGTTGGTAATTCAGTTTCATCGTGATTGAAAGTTATAGAACTTCATGCCTGTGGTATGGATGGTAAAGGAATTAATAAGTTGACATTTTAAGATATGATTTATGACAAATTAGCAATCGCTACAAAAATTAAAAAATTAAAAAATTAACCTTTGAAAATTGTAATCTTAGGATTTCAATCATTCAATTACCTTATTTGGAATGTTAAGAACATTAGTATTTACAACTGTCTGCAATAAATAATATATCATATAATTAGAATTTATCAAAATATTGACCACCTCAAATGTACTTCAAACTCTCAACTTTATTTCAAATTATGTAAGTATGAGTGTTATTAAGCATTCAACACAACAGCATTATGAGCTGGTCATAATTTTATTCACACAAAGATCTAGACGTTCGGTGAAGATCTGCAATGTACAAAAATTCACAATAAGCTTTGTTCAGCACCATAAAATAAAACTGATGCAAAGAATAATAATGATGTGTGAAAACACTGAATCCTCAATGAAATACAGGGCTGATATAGCCAAGAATAACAACGCAGATAGTGATGGAAGCGTACGTAAATGGTGTAAGGCTTTTGCCAATGTAGGAGAGACCAGGGCAAAGCGCGCTGTCGGGGCAAAGTGACTAAGCGTTATTTTTCCTTAACGATCGACATTTCCATTTGTCAGCGCTTTGCTCCAAGTGATCTAAAATGTTTCTTTATAGTCAACACATTATAGTCCCCGAGTTATCAATGAAATTATAAAAAATATCGTAAAATAGAATTGTAATTTATATTCTATACTTTTTCTGTATTTGATTAAAAATGAAGAATAAAAATCCATCAAAGGAAGTTTTTGGATAAGAACTTCGAAAATATAGGTCCATGACATGTAAAAACATATTTTGTCCTTCTTTGCATACTGAGCCTGGGTTTTTAATTTTGTATTTAGTTTTAATAAGGATGCATGTGATCTGCATGGCAATTTTTAAAAAAACTTGTTTTTGTATGGTAATGGCTTATTATAGGTGCTTGACATATCACATTTGTGTGTCTTTTTGCATGGGGCTTTGCCCCAAACTACGGGGCAAAGTGCATCGCCTTTATCGAAATACATTTTGCACAATATGACAAGAAAACACGCTTATGCAATTCATGTGTTTTTTAATCAGTGTAGGGATACCAGGGCAAAGCGCGCCCCCTAACATATAAGCGTGTTTTCTTGGCATATTAACATGTTAAGAATACAACTTGCAGCATGTCTTCGTCAGATAAACTATTGTATGACAAATGCTTTTTAACATGCAATGCCTGCCTAAAGAGATATCAACCAAAATGTATTTCATTTGTTTCTCTACATATATCATTGCATTCAATTACATGCAATGATAGATATGTAGAGAGACAAATGAACATGGAAAGGAGGCTTATTGCGACTCGAGGCTGTACGAGGCAAAACACGCAGGAAAAGTGAGAATATGGGAAATATCAAGGATGTAGTCTAAATAACATATAAACCTGATACTGATAGAAATGTCTTTTTCATGTTACAATTATATATTTGTACATTTGAGATAGAATACATACTTTATGGAGGTGTGTTTATCCTTTTTAGTGCGGGCGGCGCCGCTTGACAGACATTCCAAATTTCAAGAAATATGAAAGTAAAATTTGAATTCTGGGAAAAAGCAAAGGGAGGTTGGTTTAAATTCCAATTCCAATTCCAGCTATAAAAGGGTTGTGGAGACCTCAAAATACAATACACATGACATGACAATGATTTAAATGATTTCTAAATATCAAATTAGAATTCAAGATGATTTGTCTAATTGTTCTTTGTTTATTTAAACAACGTGGGGAATCAGTGGGATGAAAAGAATGAAAGGTAAAGAGTCTGATTGATTTTGAAAATTTTACAAACATTAATTACTATACTTAAATGCAATCTACATGAAGAGAATTATTGGAAATTTAATCTATGATTATTTATTACCGGGAATCCTCGTATTTAAGCCCAGGGCTTAATTTCGAATTTGACCCATTTCATCTGAGTAATATTTTTTCTGAAATTAAGCCCTGGGCTTAATTTCGAGAGGAAGTAAACTACAACAAAACGTTATTCTTTTCAGATTTAATGGAATAAATCTTACTTCGCGAACAAATTAAATCATTATTTCAACAAACCATATCTTTAGAACTCCTTTGAAATAAAAAACTTACTTTTAAATTAAATGTTCATGAAAATAAAAAACAATAACGTTCTTACTCACAACAGCAAGTGCGTAACGATCAAAAGCATTCAAATTGTCACACTGGGCGTCTAAAATGTCACCAGAAATTGGAGACCAATGCGTTTTGTAGATGTGAAACGGCAAGATGTTGACCAAGAGATTCCATCAAAAACACGTGTTGTGAACATTCGAAGGGAGATCACTCTAAAATTAATTTTTAATTTAAGCCCATGGGCTTAAATTCGAAAGTCAAAACTCGTTATTAAGCCCATGAACGCCGAGGTTAAGCCTCGTTGAAATATATAATTGCCTGCGTTCAATAATCACCGGGTTTGAAGACAATTATTGCAATTTTTAAAATACACTTTGATAAATGTTTATAAAGTGAAATGGGGCCCGGCTACATGTGTCTTGTTCCAGGGCTGCGTATTGAATAGGAAACCTTTGTCTAAGTCTAGGTTATCATTCATCAATATTCACACCATGAAATAAAAAGGGTAACAATATTAATATCATTAAGGTACCCCCATCACTTTGATATTTCAAGGACTATATTTTAATCTAGAATGACTGTAGTATATATGCATCATAATAAGTTGGGGGCGGACATTTTCAATTTCTTATTTAGTTCGGAGTACGTGCATGATGGGAAGAGCATTTTTCCTCATCTATTTTAAAGATCATAGCGTTTGATACAATACTCAGTAAACGAGTCGAACTCAAGCCAACACCATACTACGTGACAATTGCATAATATTTTGAGTTCAAAAACTTGTGGTAAGCATCTGTAATAGTTGTTTAATTGCTCATAGCACTAGTAAAGTACAACACGAAAACGAAGTGGGCGGTCTCATTTTATTCAAGGGATTGTAAAAATAAATGTTTTATGTTTGCAGTACAATCTGTTCTAAAAATGTTCAACATGAATTTATCACACAACTCGCTAAACAAAGATGAAAACATTTGTAACCATATATCATAGACCAGGGCAAAGCGCGCCCCCTAACATAAAAGTGCGTCTAGTGGGCACCCCGACATGTACAGAATGCAACTTGCACATTATTTCTAATACTTATCAGATAGACTGTAACATGGCACATGGCTTTTTTAATCTGCCATTTCGGCATAAGGATATATTTACGTAAATATATTTTGACTAAGGGGGCGCGCATTGTCCTGTAGTTTGGGGCAAAGTGTCCAATACTCGGGTCGCTTTGCCCCATTCGAAAAACAACACAGAATGTAATAGATATTACACACACATAATCAGCCAATACAAATCAAACGCTATCATCTTGATAATGCAAGGCAACTATCGAACCCATATGAAGAATAGAATTAACATAAAAGTTGACAATATATGCAAGAATGCGCAAAATATTCCTTAACATGTCATGGACCTACATGTTCAACATTCTCAATGACCAAATATCGTTATGGTTGGTACATGTACATTTCTTTCAACTACGAATGTGTTGATAATGTAGGTTATTGAATATCAAAACCAGTAAAATAATAAAATATAAGATGAATTGAATTGGTTATATGGACGAATTAAAGAATTCATACAACTATTTTGTGTCGGACTTGGCAGAATGGCATAAATTGCTTATCGTTTAGGGTTGAACAGTTATATACAATGAATTATATATTCATGATTTAAAAAACAACAGAAAAATATGCTTTGGTAACTGTTTCTTGTCGTGATTCTTTAACAAAACAAAACCCTTTAAGTAAAATGCGATATTTCATTTTAATATAAAAAAAGACCAGAATGCTGATATGAAAATAATAGTTCACCTTTACATTATTTGCTTAAGAAATGCAAAATAATAACTTGAACACCAATATGTTAACCAAAATTATATATTATATAACACACGGGGCAAAGCGCTTTGCCCTGGTCTCCCCTACCTTTTTTGTAAAATTTAGCGGTTAACTTTATCCTAAAAATATTTTAATTGTTTGATATATCATCACCAAACTATTTGAAACATGTAAGTAAACAATTCAAGATGTCATTTGCGCCTATTTCGGCAACCTATTTTAACAGTTATTGCTGTTATTTGCCGACCGAGATTTAGAAAGCAGCTGAATTATTGATCAGTTTGTCAGCCATCAAAGTTTTTATTTATTTTGCACCTTTAAAATATATAGTCACCAAAGTATTTAAATCTGTAAAATAGACATTTCAAGTTGCCATTTGCATATATTCCGGCAACACAATTTTAATAACATATTACGCCGATAATTGATCTGATAATTGATCTTATTTACAAACCGGGACTCAAAGCTCTGAGAAAGCAGCTGAATCAACATTCATTTGTCAGCGACCAAACTTTAAATTTATTTGTGCAAGTATTGAATATTTTGTCATCAAAGTATTTGAAACAGTAAATAAATATTTCAAGATGCCATTTGTATATATTTTCACCAATGTTTTATATAAATAATTCGTATTTCGCAGACCGTGACTCCATGCATCTTTGAGAAAACAACTGATTATTTAAATTCAAAATTAAATTTTTTTGTGCAATTATCAAATATTTTTACATAATTGTATTCAAAATATAAAAATATGGATTTTAAGATGCCATTTGTATAGTTTTTATAAGAACAAAATGTTCCATGCTTAACGCAAATGGATCCATTTTGAGACCGACTGTCGGCAAAATCAGCTGTAGATCTAATATTGTGTTTTGTCGGATAAAACAAAATTTATATTTTTTGTTCCAATGATCGATAATTTTGTCATAGAATTATTCAACATACTGAAATAAACATTTCAAGATATTATTTGTATATGTTTGGACAACACAATTTGTTTAGTCACAGGATAATCAACTCTAAAATATCAGACAGTTTGTTTGTTTGAGCGGTTGAACTAATTTTCAAAATATAGATATAATTATCAATTATTTTATCATAAAACTACTTAAAATATAAAAATAAACATTTTAATATGCCATTTGTTTATGTTTTGATGAAAACTTTCTTTTATTTGATGAACTCTGAAATAAGCCATTTTGTTTTTACTTTGCGCAGTTGAACAAAGTTTTTTAAAATCTTGGCAATTACCAATAAAAATGTCATCAAAATGTTTGAAATACCAAAATAAAGATTTTAAGATGCTATTTGTATATGTTTGAATAACAACAAACATGTTTATTCCAGGCCGGGCGATGATTCTCAACTCACAGAAAGTACACAGCGAGCTGCAAGTGGAAGATTTTGGACAGGAACTGAACAACATGGAGGAGAGTGGAGAGAGAAACACTCCGGGTCAGTTCATGACGTTCAGAGGGACTTGTAGCAGTCCGCTCCCCCTCCCTCCCTCCCCCTCCCCCCTCACGTCTCCCTCCTACTGGGAGACTCTATCTACACTGAGGTGGAGGGAGAATTACGGGCTCCTGCTGGAGATGGGGGTGAAGGAGGGAGAGAGCAACATGGACGAGGAGCCCTGTGTTACTCTTCTCCCCGACGGGGTCGGCGTGTCTGTGGGGCGCGAGTGTCGCCTTCACCGCGGCCATCTCTGTATCCGGGTGTTGAGGAGAGATCAGGAGGAGAGGTGGCCGGGACATCAGGTTGGTGAGTGTGTCGTTCTCCCCCTCCCCACATCTTTTAAACAGGTCACCTTCACCTTCGGGTTGGTGCTGGATGTGGGGAGGGGGAGGGTGGCGTTCCTAGACGTGGGGAGGGGGAAACTCTTGTGTAAATTAAACCTGGAGTTCACCCAGCGGGTTTTCCCCATGTTTCACGTTAGGCCTACTCCAATTAGCGGCTGTGCTATAAGAATGAGACTGGTCAGTGGGCGCGAGATCTCCGTCACTGACCAGAAAATACAACTCATTCAGCAGGCCTTGTCAGATTGAATATAGTTAGTTTATCTTGTTTTTATATGTTGTGAATTTGTAAATAACAATAAGTTAGAGTTAGATCAAAATTACAATGCTATAAAACATACTTTGTGAATGTCGTTAGTTTGTGACCTGTCAGTTAGAATATGGAATGATGATTGTGTAAAAAAGTAAGAGATATATGCTTGAAAATACACTCATTGTATTTCTTATGACCTAACATGAAAAATAAATATACATTTGAACCCTTTTTAATTACTTTTGGAAGATAAAAACCCAATTTTTATCAATACGAAAGTCCGTCAGTAACCGCGACTTGTTGAGTGAAGCGGCCTTCAAATGTTCATTCTCATCTCTGTCACAAACGAACGATTTGTTGAAAAATTTTCCAATATCTGTTTTAAAATGTTGTCATTGTATTCATTATAACATAATATGAAAAACAAATATACATTTGAACCCCTTTTAATTACTTTTGGAAGATAAAAACCCAATTTTAGACCTCTGCGAATGTCTGTCAGAAACCGCGACTTGTTGAGTGGAGCGGCCTGTAACAAACAAACGATTTGTAAAAATAATTTTCAATATCTGTTTCAAAGTGTTGTTGTTGTATTTATTATAACATGATGTGAAAAACTAGACCACATTTGCATACTTTTAAACATTGTTTTACAATTTATTCATGTTCTTGTAATTTGGTTGTGGCTGACATGAATCAAAACCGAATTAGGCCTATTAATTGTCGTGGAAATATAAAACAAACTCAATTGTGTTATCGTTCGGAAAAAAGACACGCATATGAATTTAGCAACAAAACATTCTATAGGCCTATTATTTCAGTGACCATTCATGCACAGGCTATTGAGAATCCCTATAAAAAAATTGATAAACATGTCAAAGTACACGACCTGAATATTGATTTTTGTTTTATATTGCGCATCAATTTCAATGTTTATACCTTACATGTATATACAACTGTTTTTCAGCGCCAAATGCATTTTCAGAGGATGATTAAAATGTCGAGTGAAGGGAAATGGTTAGGTCTAAACTTTATTTCATGAGTTCAATATTTATCAAATGTTTATTATATACTCATGTAATCTTATGATAGTAATACAAGGGTGCAATACGGAATTCGTCTTCAAATTCCGTATTGCACTCCAGAATCCGTATTGCACGCCTGCCGGTTCTACTTTTTTTAAGTTTCGGCAATTCTCGGAATTTTCCGTACGTAACAATTATTTTCCTAATTAGAACACCAGATTTGACGTATCTCAATGCATTGGTAACAAACCTACTTTTTAATATGATATTGAAGAATAATTGATGAGAAACTAGTGTTATCGTTAGTAAAGAAACTGCAAAACAATATAAACAAGGAAATCCTAAACAAACTCCGAAAACTGTGCTCCTTATTATTTTCCTGAAGGCCTCAAATTACGTGTATTTATGTGAATGTGTGTGTGTGTGTGTTTTTTTTTTATGTAAATAGACTTTTTATTAATATTTAACTTATTATATAAATGTCCATATGTATTTCATGCCATGAGCTCTATTTGATTCAAGAAGAATTCCCTTTTGGGTAATAAAGTGTTATCTTATCTTATCTTATCTTCTTATCTTAAACATCGCCAGCGACACTTGGCCCTATGACGTCATAGCCTACAACGATTATGACGTCATTTCCATGGTGACGTCGTTTGAAAGAATCCCGTCGCTCGGAATCCTGAACTAACGTTTATCATATTCAGAACTTTATAAATAATAACTAAGGATAAACTTTTATCACTGTATTTAGTTTTCACACTTGAGAAAACTGCCTCTTACGTTTCACTACGCAAAGTAATGAGAAAATAAACTGATAATTGAGGTATCAAATCATCAGTCGAGCGTGTCATAGGTAATCGCCTTCTTTGCATTATGTATCAATGCGCAGTGCGACGTCTCGGATTATTTAAGCAATTCAAAATTACTTTTAAAAAGGTTAAAAAGAGAGTATATAATAAATACAGAACGTCATACGTGTGCATTTGGGTCGTTTGTATTGAACTCGAAGATGTCATGGACGCGGAGAAACAACTCGTTCTTCGAACTCGTTGTTCCTCCGCGTCCATGACATCTACTCGTTCAATACAAACGACCCAAATGCACACGTATGACGTTCTGTATATGTATGGTGTTTCATTCTTCAGTTTTAAATAAGATTTAAAAGCAAAAAGACTGAAAGCAAATGTTCGTAGGCTAAATGCATATGGGCCTACGAGTATGGCAGGATTTCCCGCTCGTTCTACAGCGGATTGTGACGTAATGTTGCTCGTGCGTATGACGTCACTGTATTTAAAAAGCTGACACAATCTTCGTGTTTACAAGCGCCCAAATTTCCGTGTCATAGACCATTTTCAGCTACACGAGATCCCGTTCACGGATGGCTGCCATAGTTTGGCTGCTAGTCACGTGACACATATGGGACATGCTACAACATGAAGATGCTATGTAGATCGGACTCGCGGAAGCAAATATGACGTTTTCAGATAAAAGCGATATCACAAATACCGTATTTCCTCTAATAAGCGCCGGGGCGCTTATTTTTTCAGCACCCCTTTACCCCCCGGCGTTTATTAGAGGCCCGGCGCTTATTGGAGACCCGGCGCTTATTTCTTTCCCAGAAATTTAAAATCGTTTTAAGCCGTCTTTTACCATGAATACCTGTAAAATGTTTACTGAGGGAGCATTTTTCTAATGGTTAGGACCCGGCGCTTTTTAGAGACCCGGCGCTTATAAGAGGCCCGGCGCTTATTTTCTCAACTACTAATGACCCCCCCCGGCGCTTATTAGAGGCCCGGCGCTTATTAGAGGAAATACGGTATACATGTGAACGATCTTACAATTAGAATAAGATACTTGAAGAAGGCGATTTCCCGAAAACTGTTATTCCGGCGATCGTTTGATATTCTTACTTTCCGGCTTTCTTTATTCATTCATATAGAATCATACCAAATATTTTTTTATAAAACATGGGACTCGTCAACCATGAATCCAACATCAAACATTATTATTTTTTTCTCAAGTGCATGCTGAAAATATTTACACCGCATTTTTTTATACAAAACCAGATTCAGTATCATATTTTTTATTTTTTATATGACATGTTTTGTTCAAATGTTAATTAATTTGTTACCCTATTCCAAAAAATCTTTCTCAATTTAGATTTTGACATTTTTATGCGTGAATTGTTTAAAGTTATCAATATGAAAAGTGTAAATGGGAAATATATTTATTGGTTTCACCTGTGTCCTATCGAGAACTGACATGAATGCTAAGATGAAGATGATAAACTTTCTGACTCAATTAAGTGAATAATACGTTTAGAATTGATAGAACAGAGTTGAATAAAACCAGATTCTTTATTTTGTAGAAATAGATATTGACATCGCTGGGGTGTACATCGCGGCCCGATAAAGAGCGAGTTGTTTTGGGTCGCACATGCAAATCTTTATCGACAGTATCATTTGAACGAGAAGTTTCGGCTATTGCATGAAAGTAACATTTAAGGGCCAAAAGACATTGATTAATAACATAGGAAGGTTTGAAATCGGAAATGTTTATCAAATATCGGACAATGACGCACGTCAATAAGTCAAACGTAATTATGAAACTTATCTAAAGCAGTCAGAATGACAGGTTCGAGTTGATGTTTGAGGTTCTATAACAAGTATTCGTGTAAATTTTAAGTTTTTGAATTGACTTCGACGAATATTTTATACTGTTACAAGATTATTGTTTTCTCTTTAGTCTGAATTAAAGACTACCAAAGCTACCGTATTTCCTCTAATAAGCGCCGGGGTCTCCAATAAGGGCCGGGCCTCTAATAAGGGCCGGGGGGGGGGGGGGGGGGGGGGGTCATAGGTAGTTGAGAAAATAAGCGCCGGGCCTCTAATAAGCGCCGGGTCTCTAATAACCGCCGGGTCCTAATCATTAGATAAATGCTCCCTCAGTAAACATTTTACAGGTATTCATGGTAAAAGACGACTTAAAACAAGTTCAATTCTCTTTGAAAGAAATAAGCGCCGGGTCTCCAATAAGCGCCGGGCCTCTAATAAGCGCCGGGGGGTAAAGGGGCGCTTATTAGAGGAAATACGGTATTCTTAATGTGTTTTTAAAACTATTTTCGGGGTATGTTAAAGCTATTTTTACCGCGTTATCGACTGAGTATCATTTAGTTTGTTTATGAACTTTTTTTACAGATATTTTATATATCAAATTAATTCAAAATGTTTCGATACGATACCTACATCATATTATTCTATATCTATTAAAATGCATGGTCAATAATTTGTCCTTATATGCAAATTTGTATCCCTACATATATGTGTTTCGTTTTGCATTTGAGTTTTTAACATATCTACAAATGTTGCGAAAAGAGCAAACAGTATATATAGTTGTATTTAGTTTTTAGCTCATCAGGTCTGAAAGACCCAATGGGCTTATGGCATGACATGGCGTCCGGCGTCCGTCCGTCCGTCCGTCCATCCGTAAACTTTTCACATTTTCATCTTCTTCTCCGAAACCAATGACTCTAGAGAGCTGAAATTTGATGTGCAGACTTCTTGGCAAATGGGGATTCTAAATTGTAGATTTCGTGACCCCATGATCCCAAATGGGGTCACAGGGGTTAAAACCTTAAAAACCTATTTTCATTTGTTAATATACATGACATTGACGACCCATCACCATGACCACGATAAATTAGTTACCAAGGTCACCAGTACAAGAAGAAGCGTGACTTTTTCTAATCGAGATTTTAATTTGGGAATGTAAAGAAATCCCTTTTGACATGGATTACTTGTGTTTTACTTGCATCTAAATCTTTTACAAGCACACCTAACAAGCCCGGTTTGAAAGCCCGATACCATTGCGATAAGCCGGTGTAGCAGCCTCAAAACGCTTCCCTTAAAGGGGCAGTAGCACGTTTTTTTGATAATTTCATATTTCAAATTCTTCACTGATAATTGTAAGTTAATGCTAAATGTATTATATTGACAGTGTCAAGAATCTCATTACACAAACCAATCATCCATAGTCAGAGGACAAAGTATGAAGATTCACATAAAATCCATTGGCGGCCATTTTCTATGAACACCTTTAATTCATTTTGTGTAAGAAAAAGGAATCGCATGGCTATACTTTACATTATTAGTTTGAATTATTACTGCTCCAATGGGTTTTAAGTTAATAAAAATGAAAAATGAAAATTAATGGTTCCAATTGATAGACAATGTGTTAACTTTTAACACATTGTCTATCAATTGGAACCATTAATTTTCATTTTCCTGACATCACCTTATATTTTCCCCAAAAACGTGCTACTGCCCCTTTAATTGTAAAAACACTCTAGAGACTCTAGAGTTGTTTTGGGGCTAGCCCGAAAACACTCCCCCTGTCAGTCCCAGAATACTCCCCTCAGCCCCAAAACACTCACCTTCCGCCCCAGAACACCCCCCCCCCCCCCCCTGTTAAGACTAGGAACTCCAGGCATATTTTGCAATTTCTCTTGTTCTATAATTATGTAAGTGTAAGTGGTTCCCATGTGTAATTCTGACTCTGCTATCTGGATTGATTTGTATATATGTATCATTGTGTGCTCTTGTACCACCGTTTGTGGAGATTTGAATATTAAATGAATCTGAATCTGGCATATTCGCCATTTTAAAAGGTTAGCATTGCGAGAAAACAAATTATTTGTGTATATATCGCAATCGCGATGTTATGTGACTCTAACATGGTTCACCTACTTTGTGTTCCTGACAATTAGTCAGCTTAACCTAAACTGTAAAGTGGGCAAAATATCATTGTTAGTCATTGTAAGATTGGTGGGATACTTGCCTGTAGTGCTTAATCTCTTGGTTCGCAAAACTAAATCTAAAGCATTGTATCAATGAAGCCTTACACATTTTGTGCTAAGTTACATATATACCATGGCAAACTTTACACACCTATGAAAATCATGACGTGCAAACGCAAATGCACCCGAGAGTATTTTTACAAAAGGAGTAAATTTGCATAAAGTAAGGGAATGATGCAGGGGCATCTATTTGGATTGGTTCAATGATTGGAAGCAGTGTGACATTGTGCTCAGGCAGTTGTTTAGACTGGCATAATGGTGACTTCAACATCCTTGGTATTCATCTCAATCCCACTTTGGAAGACCTATGGCTAATCAATACTGGAAAAAGACTAGAAACAATAAACATACTTCTTGCTGGATGGAAAAAGAGAAAACTTACTATTCAAGGGGAAATTACTGTTCTTAAATCTCTTGCAATATCAACTTTAGTTCATATTTGTTCTGTATTACCATCCCCTCCTAAAGAATTTCTTGACCAATTGAATAAAATTATGTATAACTTCATATGGGATGGCAAGAAGGATAAAATCAAAAGGACAACTATATGTAGAAAACATGAAGAGGGTGGATTAAGAATGATTGATATCAGTTCCTTTATAAATGCACTTAAACTATCTTGCCTTAGAAGGTATATGAAAAAACAAACAACTCACAATCCAAGCTCATTTCCATTTATTAAAATATTTCTTTTAGGGGTACACATAGATAGGCATGTATCTATTGATAACCTTTTTTTAAATGAAATTTTAGCAATCTGGGGTAAATATTATAAACAATATCATGATGTAGACACATCTCAGGTAGAAGATATATTAGCTGAACCTTTATGGTTAAATTAATATCTAAGACATAGCAATTTTCTAATTGAGAGTTGGTTTAACAGAGGTATTCACACAGTAAGAGATATTTGGGGTAGTAATGAATTTTTGACTTTTAATGAAGTTAAAAACCTATATCGTGTCAAGGGAACAATTCTTGAGTACAATAAGATAATATTGAACTTCCCCAAAATATGGAAAAACACTCTTTTATCTAATCAACAGCAGAAACAAAACCTCTCGTTAAGCCAAACTCTTCAAGAGTTACTTTCTGATTGCTAATGACACCCCACTAAAAATGTGTCAAAAATCGCAAAATGCACTTGATTTAAATATTGAATGGAATGTAGTGTTTACAAGATATAGAAATTGTACTAAAGATGTAACACTCTTGGATTTTCAGTATAGATTTATTAACAGAGCAATTTACACTAGAAAGGAGTTGTTGAAAATGAATTTAATTCAAACTAATATTTGCTCTTTTTGTGAAGTCTACAGCATGTTTTCATTAAATGCAATAAAGTGCATGACTTCTGGAGAAAAGTTGAAAACTTTATGAACCAACATATAACACATGCTAATATTGCCATCTCAGAGTTAGATATTTTATTTTGCAACAGTTCTGTCAGCCTTCTGGCATCACATATCATCCTCATGGCGAAAAAATATATACATGTCTCAAGTATCAAGAACACCAAGTTATCAATTAACAGTTTTGTTAGCATTGTCAAGGATGTTTTCAATGTGGAAAAAATTATAGCTTGTAAAAACAATACTTTGTCTTCCTTCCATGCTAAATGGAAAGCTCTCATGTATATTTTACAACAGTGACTTAATGCCTACATTTTATGAATGCTTCACTGAATCATGTATTCTGTATTACCATGTTTTTTTAAAAAGTAGTTATTTCTTAATTTTGTTAATGAATAAGCATAATACAGCACAATTGTTTCTCGCAATGCTAACATTTCAAGATGGCGGATGAAAGCCGATCGATTTGTGCCTTTAAGTCAAGAATCTCAAGTCCAGAGACGAGATGCAGCTCGTTCAAAAGTCACCACCAAACCATTTGTATGGGATGAGGGTACGACAAGAAGAGATTGACCACATGAGCGTTATGTCCGAGATGGGATGTCAACAGACTGCTCGGGCAATCTGGATCTTTGGTTTAGAGCAGGGACATGAGAACACCCTGTATTATACTTCCCTGACTGAACGCAGCAGAGGACTGGCAGCCAGCGTAGAACCCACAGAACTGACTGGAAATGACGGTAATGGTTCAAAATGTCTTGTATGATACAATCATATGCATATTTCATTTTACATTGGAGTATCAGGCTAAAATACGGTGAATAAACGTGATCCCATCAAGACCATTCATATATCCTGGACACGTGCTGCGAGATTCCTCAACCCATTTCCCAGAAGCCTCCAGTTTCCGGAAGTAAGGGTCAAGGACGTCAACATAATCATCCATGCCAGTGAACACGTACATCCGGGTCATATTGAGTATAGCGCCACCTGGAAGAGAGCGAGAGTCGTCAGAAGATAATCGGTCCCCTATAAAGTAGAAAATTATCAAAATCTCACAAGGACCATCTACACGTCTTGGTTGAGCTAGGTTAACCCTTTTTTCAGTTCTTATCCGAAAACTTAATTCTAAAATATGTTTCCATTGAAATTACCAAAAATAGAATCCAAAAGAACATGAAATTCCAAAAGGCACATCTAGAAATGCTCACTGATCCGTTCACCAAGTTTCATAAGTGTATTATATAAATACCTGCTCTGAAACATTGATTAAACATTTATAATGGAATAAAAGGATAAAGGTAAAAGTAAGTTGATTCTAGGAGAATACATTGCATCAATTTGAATAAATAAATACCTGGTTTAACGACACGGATGATTTCATCGAAGGCTCCAGGAGGCAGATGGTTGTTCCCCATTCCTCCACAGATAGTCACAGCGTCGTACCAGTCTGCAGGTACAGAGAAACATCTCTCAAAAACTATGAATATGCCTGCCTACATATTGATACCTACCTTAAAATATAAGAAGTTTCAAGTTTTCAGAAGTGTAGATAGGGATAGATTCGGCATCATCACTTTCAAATAATGATAATGAAATGCAAGAAAAACTCTTTAGCGGGTTTTTTTTTTACTTAATATACTGCTCAGAGGGATTATGGAATATGATTGCCTCATGAAAACGCCGCAATTTTAGATGTCCCATCCAAACGATTAGTTCACCACCTTACTCGGCAAGAGAGTCAGCTTCAAACAACAATTGTAAAAATAACTCTCAGGCCAAAACATTTATACTAGAAATCTTTTCTGATCACTTTATGTGTAACCACTTAGTATGTTGTTTTTATGATGTAATTAAGTCTTAGTAAGGAAAGGGAATAGAAATAAGTTTAATGAATTTGAGAGGAAAGTTGAGAACATAAATAGTGTCACTCACTGTCAGACACGTCCAGTTGATGTTGGTCGTCGACGTAGTCGCAGATCAATCTACCGTACACGTTTCGTGCTCTAGCCACGTCCAGCATCCCTTGAGACGGGTCGACGGCATCTATCTGGGTGAAGCCTACCTTCAACATCTGAATTGGATGGTGATAGACACTCACAGGCAAACAGAAGTCCTCACATGAATTTGAATAGTTCAATGCACAAGAGATAGATACAACTAACATAAGTAGTTACATAATGTCCTCAGAAGAAAACAGTTATAAATTGTAACTACTGAAACATCATTTGGTGGAAAGTTGGTCTAGCAAATTATCGTCTTGAAATCTACTTAACTAGAGAAAGGATGGTGGGAAAACATTTAGAGGTTTTATATATTTGAGTTTCTTAAGATAGAGATAGACTTCGTACCATTGACAGGCTGTGGTTGTTGAATGGCACAAGTTTTTCCCAACATATTCAATTCTGGTTCATCTTAAGCTCCAAAATGTTGAGTCTGATTAACATGACCGTGATATGACATGAAATAAAGGGTCACTGACTCTATCGAGATAAATACTCAATCCATCGGGTAGTTTCCTCTCCACGCAGTCTAGCAGCGACTACGGAAATGTCAATGTCCCGGGACTCGGTTGATCTTTACCATCCATCGAGACGTATGTTTGAGATGACAGCCGTTGTGTTCTATAAACCAAGAGACAAGTACTAGTGACCCACCTCCTCGCCCGACTGTCCCGTCCCTGCCGCCACATCTAGCACTCTGATCTTGTCCCGGTTGTCTGGGAACAAGTCCGCCATTATTGCCGCCATCTTGGCAGGACCTTTGTACCCTAACACTGCTGTTACCTGAAAGAACGAGGATTGACCTTGGATTTTACACGTTGTCAGAAACATTTCATTTATCTAACATGTGAATGATACATGTAACATCCGAATGAGAGATGTACAAGGGGAAGAGGGTTGAAAGGATTAGGTAACAGACGGAGAGACACACTGAGTGGGTGACAGCAGGGTCATATAATTGGTCTGGCTTCTTCCCGTCGACCTGTCCAGGTTTGAGTCTTGTGAAGGAAAACTGAAAAGGGCCAGATAAGATCTGTGTACAGCAGGGATTCTGTGTTCTACAAATCCTAGTCTTACCAAAATCGAATAGAAGAATATTAAGGCGCTCAACATAACCTGGCAGTCAAACCATTAGTTGTTATAGTCACATTAATCCTTCTGTACATTTAGTGAATACAACTAGATAAAACAGTTAAACACACGAAGTAAGCAATGCAGATTGGTATGTTTATTTGAAAAATCGATGTATTAATGAAAACCATTTCATAAAACACTGTGAATGTGCTACAAAACATCATTTTTCACAAAACTATGCAAGAAGGCGGCCTATCATCAAATTGAAAATAAAAGTAAAGAACTCACCTTATCATAGTCCGAGGCAGTCTCGTCATAGCGCTGTGTAGAGACAGTTCGCCCCGCCCCCTTCTCTAGGTACAAGCGACTTGTCTCCCTTGCCTGGATAAGTTGGATCTCTGTTTCCATGGTGATTGGTAGAATTGTTTGGGTGTCGTCAGTCATGTCTTGATACAAGAGATTTGTAATATGTTTTATCGTATACGTGACAAAACGATAATTTTCGAGACTAGTAACTACTTCTGGTGTAACTGGTTATATTATATACAATGATTAAAACGTCTGAATACATTGTCACGAACATACATAAAGGAGATAGTAGTTAAATATAATATATTGACTCGTCGTTCCTTAACAAACGAATTTCATAATGCGTTGGTCAATACGGTTATAACCTGTTTAAAACTCATTAGATAAGCTTACTCATATGAAGCGTGTATCCCTGACGCGTTCCCATGTGACATTTGGAAATGTCCGCGTTTGCATGTGATACAAAGTAATGATAGTATGATACAAAAACTGATAGAAATCTAATTAGTTAAAGTTTTGTTACAAAAAAGTTTGAATTCCCACTAAAGCCAGGACTACAGACAGGATACAGGTTTTGAAATAGCAAATCGTCTACTTGTTGTCTATTGCGGAATCTGTGCGAACAATAAATGACACGGAGAACAGTTTTGCAGTTTGATTGGAATTAGAGTACACAAACAAAAGACATACAAAATGCCTTGCTCAAAAAATCAGTGTTTGATCAACGTACATCGATGCGATATTTACCTCAAACTACATCCATTTTCTTAAATGTTGACACATTCACACACGTTGAGAGCCCACTATTCATTCAGGGTATACCTAAGCCACTACGTAACATGTGAAGAAGGATAAAAATCAAAGTTTCAACAACCAGCGGGCCAAAAACCGGGCTAAGGGTCAGACTCCATACCGATTATGCAAAAGGAACTCTGTTAGCAAGAATTAAAGAACGCTGTTGAACTCATCAAGCATTCACCCCCGAAAAGAACTTATCAGTGACCTACAAACCTTTAAATGACTAAAGGTGCAGTGGTTTGGGAGTACTCGTAGACTAACATTTAGTCTCAGAAGTTTTTTTGTTCAATATTGACAACATGTTAGACAATTCATGTATTATTTAAAAAATTGAGCCCAGAAGAAGCTTTTAACTTCAGCTAACTTTAACTAAAGCTGAGTGGTCTAGACTTGCTTTACTTTTCTAGACTGGTTTGGTCATCAATTGATGTTTTTTGCTTTACCGTCTGGATGACAGACTAGAGTACTCGGTGAGAAATGAAGCAGTGACAAAAAAGCATCAACATCCAGCCGGGCCAAAAACCGGAACTCCCGGATTGAGGGCAAGACTCCATACCGATTATGCAAAAGGGACTTCGTTAGCCGAAGCCTGGATTTAAGAACGCTTTTGAACTCATCAAGCATTCACCACCGACAAGAACTTAGCAGTGACCTACAAACCTTTAAATGACTAAAGGTGCAGTGGTTTGGGAGTACTCTACAAACCTTTAAATGACTAAAGGTACAGTGGTTTGGGAGTACTCTACAAACCTTTAAATGACTAAAGGTGCAGTGGTTTGGGAGTACTCTACAAACCTTTAAATGACTAAAGGTGCAGTGGTTTGGGAGTACTCTACAAACCTTTAAATGACTAAAGGTGCAGTGGTTTGGGAGTACTCTACAAACCTTTAAATGACTAAAGGTGCAGTGGTTTGGGAGTACTCTACAAACCTTTAAATGACTAAAGGTGCAGTGGTTTGGGAGTACTCTACAAACCTTTAAATGACTAAAGGTGCAGTGGTTTGGGAGTACTCTACAAACCTTTAAATGACTAAAGGTGCAGTGGTTTGGGAGTACTCTACAAACCTTTAAATGACTAAAGGTGCAGTGGTTTGGGAGTACTCTACAAACCTTTAAATGACTAAAGGTGCAGTGGTTTGGGAGTACTCTACAAACCTTTAAATGACTAAAGGTGCAGTGGTTTGGGAGTACTCTACAAACCTTTAAATGACTAAAGGTGCAGTGGTTTGGGAGTACTCTACAAACCTTTAAATGACTAAAGGTGCAGTGGTTTGGGAGTACTCTACAAACCTTTAAATGACTAAAGGTGCAGTGGTTTGGGAGTACTCTACAAACCTTTAAATGACTAAAGGTGCAGTGGTTTGGGAGTACTCTACAAACCTTTAAATGACTAAAGGTGCAGTGGTTTGGGAGTACTCTACAAACCTTTAAATGACTAAAGGTGCAGTGGTTTGGGAGTACTCTACAAACCTTTAAATGACTAAAGGTGCAGTGGTTTGGGAGTACTCTACAAACCTTTAAATGACTAAAGGTGCAGTGGTTTGGGAGTACTCTACAAACCTTTAAATGACTAAAGGTGCAGTGGTTTGAGAGTACTCTACAAACCTTTAAATGACTAAAGGTGCAGTGGTTTGGGAGTACTCTACAAACCTTTAAATGACTAAAGGTGCAGTGGTTTGGGAGTACTCTACAAACCTTTAAATGACTAAAGGTGCAGTGGTTTGGGAGTACTCTACAAACCTTTAAATGACTAAAGGTGCAGTGGTTTGGGAGTACTCTACAAACCTTTAAATGACTAAAGGTGCAGTGGTTTGGGAGTACTCTACAAACCTTTAAATGACTAAAGGTGCAGTGGTTTGAGAGTACTCTACAAACCTTTAAATGACTAAAGGTGCAGTGGTTTGGGAGTACTCTACAAACCTTTAAATGACTAAAGGTGCAGTGGTTTGAGAGTACTCTACAAACCTTTAAATGACTAAAGGTGCAGTGGTTTGAGAGTACTCGGTAAGAAATGAATCAGTGACAAACTAGCATTTCCACATAGGGATTCGAACCCGGGACCTCCGGAGTACGAATCAGACATGCACTTAGTCGACTGGTTTAGCCAGAAATACACCCCCAGTTGAAGCTGGTAAGAATGATATTGACCCTGACACATATGAATGCATTAGCAGTCATTGCAAGTTGTTGCTTAAACATGATTAAACTACCAATGAGCTGGCGTGCATTAATGCAAGGGCTTCAATTATACAAGATAAACATATAAACATAGGCCTAGCTACTTACATGCAAGTTCAGCAAGGCCAGCATGGAGACACGAGTTACCTGCTCCTGCCATAAGGTCATGACCTTTACCCTTCACTTAGAGTAAAGAGAACACACTTCCTTCAGTTCTACTGTATATTATGTTTCGTATCCTCGTATATCAAGTGTTAGCTACTTTTTGGGCCATTTTTGTTTTGAGTTCGCTTGGGTTTGTTGTTAATGTGAGATATCGACTCGCTGGAGTGATTTTACTATGTGTTTCTGTTTATCTGTTGTGGAATGTTAGACTTTCCGCACGGTCGGGCAAAATTTAGTATTAGTATCAACTAGACATCATTTTACTCCATAAAATGAAAAAAACACAGCACACCCTATTACTAGAAAAACACCATTTATAAAGTTGGCATATGAGACCAGTACAACACGATATTTTTTTAATCGCTTTTTGCGTGTTTTGAACATATTTCAATTAGGCATTATTCATCAACCTACAAAAGCTAGAGCGTTTATTAAAATTATATGCTAGTACTCGTAGACTAACATTTAGTCTCAGAAGTATTTTTTTCAATGTTGACAACATTTTAGACAATTCATGTCTTATTTAAAAAATTCTCGGATTGAGGGCCAGACTCCATATACCGATTATGCAAAAGGGACTCCGTTAGCCGAAGCCTGGATTTAAGAACGCTTTTGAACTCATCAAGCATTCACCACCGACAAGAACTTAGCAGTGACCTACAAACCTTTAAATGACTAAAGGTGCAGTGGTTTGGGAGTACTCTACAAACCTTTAAATGACTAAAGGTGCAGTGGTTTGGGAGTACTCTACAAACCTTTAAATGACTAAAGGTGCAGTGGTTTGGGAGTACTCTACAAACCTTTAAATGACTAAAGGTGTATCGACTCGCTGGTGTGATTTTACTATGTGTTTCTGTTAGTCTCTTTTTGAATGTTAGACTTTCCACACGACAAACCTCAGGCAAAATTTAGTATTAGTATCAACTAAACATCACTTTACTTCATAGAATTAAAAAATCACAGCACACCCTATTACCAGTAAAACACCATTTATAAAGTTTGGCATATGAGACCAGTACAACACGATATTTTTAAAATCGCTTTTTGCGTGTTTTGAACATATTTTAATTAGGCATTATTCAACAACCTACAAAAGCTAGAGCGTTTATTAAAATTATATGCTAAATTGTCATGATACGTTAGATATGGCATAACACATGACACGTGTTTATTCAAATCTCAATGTCGAAGATAGTCGTAATGCCGCGACGGTAGCCACTATTTCTAAATTAATTAATTTGTAACATCCATGACTTGAAAAACTTACTTAAGAAGTTTCTCTGCAGGCCAACTACCCTATCATCAAATACACGTAAGTTGCAGCATACTAAACAAATAATTGATACTCTGACCTCAGAAGATTCTAACATAAATTTAAATTCTGAGACAAACATTGAGAATAATAAAGGACGTTGTTCACAACCTTGTCTAACTCCGCTAAACAATCAAAATATGGTGTCATAGAAGTGCCATATAGTCTTACAGATGCTTTGATTTTCGAAAGAAAAAAAACATAAATTTTTTTGTATGCCTTAGAGGCCACAGGGTCATTTAATATACCATTTCGTTAGAATCCCCATTACCTGGGTTCTCTACACAACATTTTTCACCTGTGCCATGAAAAAGAAGATGAAAATTATTTTTAGAAGGGGCTACTGGGTTTCAAGGTCACCGAAGTTATAAACTTTAATCCTCACTAGTCAAGAATATGTACACATGATTTAAGCATTTTACGCATTCAGGTTCTGAAGAAGATGAAAATAGGTTTTTAGGGTGTGGCCCCCTTTGCCATTATAAAGGGCCACAGGGCCACCAAAGCTACAAATTATAATCCGCACTAGCCAAGGAGTCTGTACACAAAGTGTCAGCTTTCTAGGCCTTTTGTATCTTGAGAAGATGAAAATGGATTTGAAGTGCGTGACCCCTGTGGCCCTTATGAAGGGTCACAGGACCACCAAAGCTACAATATCTAATCCTCACTAGTCAACGAGTCTGTGCTTTCAGCTTTCTAGTAGGCCTTATGCTTCTGGAGAAGAAGATGGAAATGCACAAAGATTAGGACGGACGAACGTTTGTGAAACATTCTTGAAATGTGTTCGATGTGTTTTTAACAAAGTAATGGTGAAAAGTCTTAAACCCTTGCTAAACTAAGCCCTGGCATGTATACATATTTCGATTTAACCAGGTGGTATAGACCAGGTTCAAGTGCGAACTTGCTTCCAGATCGGTTTTAGGCCAGGTAGAGCTAAACTACCTCCAAACCATGTACGATCACACGGCCCGTTGAGGCCAGAATCCTTGCATGCTCGATATCTTTCTTAAATACCTGAGAAGGTCCTAATCTGATCGGTGTTCGTGGTAGAATACTGAAAAGCATTCAGGAAAGGTTTCAGCTTCTAGGCCTTTCGCTTCTGGAGAAGAAGACGAAAATAGGTTTGAAGGGCGTGGCCCATATGAGGGATCACAGGGTCACCAAAGTTACAAATTATATTCCTCACTTATCAAAGAGCCTCTCTGAGCTTTCTAGGCCCTTAATTTGTATCTGGAGAGGACGAAAATAGGTTTGAAGGCCCGTTGAGGTCAGAATTCTTGAATGCTCGATATCTTTCTTGAATACCTGAGATGGTCCTAATTTGATCGGTGTTTGTGGTAGAATATTGAAGAGCATTCAGAAAAATGTCTTACTTATAAAAGAGATTGCTTCATACGATTTATTTGATAATTTTGCAAGGGAGTCGGATAGTTAACTTTCAAGACCGGGGACATTTTCTTTTCTAGCAACAGTATCAGTAGAAGTAACTTAAAGACTTTAAGAGCAAGACATTTCATTGAATATTGTTTTTTTAATCTTAGTTGTACATTAACAATAACTATTTCCTCTGTCGCAAGTTTCATCCGTTATCAGTTACAGAGGAATCAAACGATGAGAAATTCAAGAAACAATCATTGTGGACAAGAAAATGACTAGTGGATATATTTTTTTGAAGAATTACAAGTTAAGTATGAGGTGCTGATGTTTTGTGGACTGCTACTACATGTTGGTTTTATCTCATTACTCTTTGATTTGATATCTTTTGATAGTCGAAAGTAAAAGTTACACCCCACTGAGCCATGAAAAATCATTAGCTAGCTGACATCTAATATCAATTCTGTCGCACAATGTTTGGCGAGATTAAAAGAGAGTTAGGATTCATCAAGGTGTTTTACTTAATGTGAATATAGTCTTTACTTATCGAGTTGCGGCTGTATTTATGGTTTATAAGATGGTATGACCAGATAGTCAAGTTTTGGTTAATCATATCTTGGCACTTAAACCTTCCTTTAACTACTCAAAGAGCAAAGTACTTCTTTAGACTTCCTCCGGTTTTACTTTATCTAGTATAGATTTTATTGAGTACTTTTTAGACTTCCTGTGGCTTTACTTTATCTAGTATAGATATATAAACTTTGTGTATAGACTCCTTGGCTAGTGAGGATTAGATATTGTAGCTTTAGTGGCCCTGTGACCCCTAATAAGGGCCACAGGGGCCACGCCCTAAAAACCTATTTTCATCTTCTTCTCCAGAACAATACGGCCTAGAAAGCTGAAACTTTGTGTCCAGACTCCTTGGCTAGTGAGGATTATAAATTGTAGCTTTAGTGGCCCTGTGACCCCTAATAAGGGCCACAGGGGCCACGCCCTAAAAACCTACTTCATCTTCTTCTCCAGAACCATACGGCCTAGAAAGCTGAAACTTTGTGTCCAGACTCCTTGGCTAGTGAGGATTATAAATTGTAGCTTTAGTGGCCCTGTGACCCCTAATAAGGGCAACAGGGGCCACACCCTAAAAGCCTATTTTCATCTTCTTCTTCAGAACAATGATGCCTAGATAGCTAAACTTTGTGTATAGCCTCTTTGAAGAATGAGGATTATAAATTGTAGCTTTGATGGCCCTGTGACCCCTAATAAGGGCCACAGGGGCCACGCCCTAAAAACCTATTTTCATCTTCTTCTCCAGAACCATAAGGCCTAGAAAGTTGAAACTTTGTGTACAGACTCCTTGGCTAGTGAGGATTATAAATTGTAGCTTGAGTGGCCCTGTGACCCCTAATAAGGGCAACAGGAACGTCCTTCCAATCTATTTTCATCTTCTTCTCCTGAAGTATAAGGCCTAGAAAACTGAAACTTGTCGCCTATATACTTAATTTTATGATTGGTGCCCCTGTGGCCTTTACAAAGGGGTAATCACATTGGCCACACTCTACAGCATAATTGATGATGTAGCCTGATGAGCTACAGAGCCAATGGCTCTATTTATTAGACTTCCTTTGGCTTTACTTTATCTAGTATAGATTTTAATGAGTACTTTTTAGCTCATCTGGCCTGTAAGGCCCGATGGGCTTATGGCATGGCATGGTGTCCGGCGTCCGTCCGTCCGTCCGTCCGTCCGTCCGTCCATCCGTCCGTAAACTTTGTGGAATTTCGACTTCTTCTCCAGAACCATAAGGCCTAAAAAGCTTAAACTTTGTGTACAGACTCCTTGGCTAGTGAGGATTATAGATTGTAGCTTTGGTGGTCCTGTGACCCCTAATAAGGGCCACAGGGGCCACGCCCTAAAAACCTATTTTCATCTTCTTCTCCAGAACCATGAGGCCTAGAAAGCTGAAACTTTGTGTACAGACTCCTTGGCTAGTGAGGATTATAAATTGTAGCTTTGGTGGCCCTGTGACCCCTATTAAGGGCCACAGGTGCCACGCCCTAAAAACCTATTTTCATCTTCTTCTCCAGAACCATGAGGCCTAGAAAGCTGAAACTTTGTGTACAGACTCCTTGGCTAGTGAGGATTATAAATTGTAGCTTTGGTGGCCCTGTGACCCCTAAAAAGGGCCACAGGGGCCACACCCTAAAAACCTATTTTCATCTTCTTCTCCAGAAGCATAAGGCCTAGAAAGCTGAAACTTTGTGTACAGACTCCTTGGCTAGTGAGGATTATAAATTGTAGCTTTGGTGGCCCTGTGACCCCTAAAAAGTGCCACAGGGGCCACACCCTAAAAACCTATTTTCATCTTCTTCTCCAGAAGCATGAGGCCTAGAAAGCTGAAACTTTGTGTACAGACTCCTTGGCTAGTGAGGATTATAAATTGTAGCTTAAGTGGCTCTGTGGCCCCAAATAAGGGCCACAGGTGCCACGCCCTAAAAACCTATTTTCATCTTCTTCTCCAGAAGCATAAGGCCTAGAAAGCTGAAACTTTGTGTACAGACTCCTTGGCTAGTGAGGATTATAAATTGTAGCTTTGGTGGCCCTGTGGCCCCTAATAAGGGCCACAGGGGCCACGCCCTTAAAACCTATTTTCATCTTCTTCTCCAGAAGCATAAGGCCTAGAAAGCTGAAACTTTGTGTACAGACTCCTTGGCTAGTGAGGATTATAAATTGTAGCTTTGGTGGCCCTGTGACCCCTAAAAAGTGCCACAGGGGCCACACCCTAAAAACCTATTTTCATCTTCTTCTCCAGAAGCATGAGGCCTAGAAAGCTGAAACTTTGTGTACAGACTCCTTGGCTAGTGAGGATTATAAATTGTAGCTTTAGTGGCTCTGTGGCCCCAAATAAGGGCCACAGGTGCCACGCCCTAAAAACCTATTTTCATCTTCTTCTCCAGAAGCATAAGGCCTAGAAAGCTGAAACTTTGTGTACAGACTCCTTGGCTAGTGAGGATTATAGATTGTAGCTTTGGTGGCCCTGTGACCCCTAATAAGGGCCACAGGGGCCACGCCCTTAAAACCTATTTTCATCTTCTTCTCCAGAACCATGAGGCCTAGAAAGCTGAAACTTTGTGTACAGACTCCTTGACTAGTGAGGATTATAAATTGTAGCTTTGGTGGCCCTGTGACCCCTAATAAGGGCCACAGGGGCCACGCCCTTAAAACCTATTTTCATCTTCTTCTCCAGAAGCATAAGGCCTAGAAAGCTGAAACTTTGTGTACAGACTCCTTGGCTAGTGAGGATTATAAATTGTAGCTTTGGTGGCCCTGTGACCCCTAATAAGGGCCATAGGGGCCACACCCTAAAAACCTATTTTCATCTTCTTCTCCAGAACCATGAGGCCTAAAAAGCTGAAACTTTGTGTACAGACTCCTTGGCTAGTGAGGATTATAAATTGTAGCTTTGGTGGCCCTGTGACCCCTAATAAGGGCCACAGGGGCCACGCCCTAAAAACCTATTTTCATCTTCTTCTCCAGAACCATGAGGCCAAGAAAGCTGAAACTTTGTGTACAGACTCCTTGGCTAGTGAGGATTATAAATTGTAGCTTTGGTGGCCCTGTGACCCCTAATAAGGGCCATAGGGGCCACACCCTAAAAACCTATTTTCATCTTCTTCTCCAGAACCATGAGGCCTAAAAAGCTGAAACTTTGTGTACAGACTCCTTGGCTAGTGAGGATTATAAATTGTAGCTTTGGTGGCCCTGTGACCCCTAATAAGGGCCACAGGGGCCACGCCCTAAAAACCTATTTTCATCTTCTTCTCCAGAACCATGAGGCCAAGAAAGCTGAAACTTTGTGTACAGACTCCCTGATTATTGAGGATTATGAATTGTAGGTTTGGTGACCCTGTTGCCCCAATGAAGTATAAGGCCTAGAAAACTGAAACTTGTCGCCTATATACTTTATTTTTATGATTGGTGATCCTTTGGCCTCTACAAAGGGGGAATCACATTTGCCACACTCAACAGCATATATTGTAATTGACGATGAAGCCTGATGAGCTACAGAGCCAATGGCTCTATTTTTTAGACTTCCTATGGCTTTACTTTATCTAGTATAGATTTTAATGAGTACTTTTTTAGACTTCCTGTGGTTTTACTTTATCTAGTATAGATTTTAATGAGTACTTTTTTAGACTTCCTCCGGTTTTACTTTATCTAGTATAGATTTTAATGAGTACTTTTTTAGACTTCCTCCGGTTTTACTTTATCTAGTATAGATTTTAATGAGTACTTTTTTAGACTTCCTGTGGCTTTACTTTATCTAGTATATATTTTTCATAGTACGTATTTAGATCTCATGTGGCTTTGCGTTATATTGTACGTAATATTTCATAGTTCTTCTAGCAGGTCACGCTTTATCCAGTTCATATTCTTCGTCTTTAAGAAATAACCTAAATGCTTTTCTTTTTAATGCAGGCTAGCAAAGGAAGTAGTCTAATTTTACAGGAAGGGGCATCCAGAAAGTGTGTTCTACTGCAAAAATATAATTACAGACAACCACTAGTTTACCAGCCTGTATATACACGAGGTAATGATTCAGTTTTGATGCCTGTATATACACGAGGTAATGATTCAGTTTTGATGCCTGTATATACACGAGGTAATGATTCAGTTTTGATGCCTGTATATACACGAGGTAATGATTCAGTTTTGATGCCTGTATATACACGAGGTAATGATTCAGTTTTGATGCCTGTATATACACGAGGTAATGATTCAGTTTTGATGCCTGTATATACACGAGGTAATGATTCAGTTTTGATGCCTGTATATACACGAGGTAATGATTCAGTTTTGATGCCTGTATATACACGAGGTAATGATTCAGTTTACCAGCCTGTATATACACGAGGTAATGATTCAGTTTACCAGCCTGTATATACACGAGGTAATGATTCAGTTTTGATGCCTGCATATACACGAGGTAATGATTCAGTTTTGATGCCTGTATATACACGAGGTAATGATTCAGTTTTGATGCCTGTATATACACGAGGTAATGATTCAGTTTTGATGCCTGTATATACACGAGGTAATGATTCAGTTTTCATGCCTGTATATACACGAGGTAATGATTCAGTTTTCATGCCTGTATATACACGAGGTAATGATTCAGTTTTCATGCCTGTATATACACGAGGTAATGATTCAGTTTTCATGCCTGTATATACACGAGGTAATGATTCAGTTTTCATGCCTGTATATACACGAGGTAATGATTCAGTTTTGATGCCTGTATATACACGAGGTAATGATTCAGTTTTGATGCCTGTATATACACGAGGTAATGATTCAGTTTTGATGCCTGTATATACACGAGGTAATGATTCAGTTTTGATGCCTGTATATACACGAGGTAGTGATTCAGTTTTGATGCCTGTATATACACGAGGTAATGATTCAGTTTTCATGCCTGTATATACACGAGGTAATGATTCAGTTTTCATGCCTGTATATACACGAGGTAATGATTCAGTTTTTTGATGCCTGTATATACACGAGGTAATGATTCAGTTTTGATGCCTGTATATACACGAGGTAATGATTCAGTTTACCAGCCTGTATATACACGAGGTAATGATTCAGTTTTGATGCCTGCATATACACGAGGTAATGATTCAGTTTTGATGCCTGTATATACACGAGGTAATGATTCAGTTTTGATGCCTGTATATACACGAGGTAATGATTCAGTTTTGATGCCTGTATATACACGAGGTAATGATTCAGTTTTGATGCCTGTATATACACGAGGTAATGATTCAGTTTTCATGCCTGTATATACACGAGGTAATGATTCAGTTTTGATGCCTGTATATACACGAGGTAATGATTCAGTTTTGATGCCTGTATATACACGAGGTAATGATTCAGTTTTCATGCCTGTATATACACGAGGTAATGATTCAGTTTTCATGCCTGTATATACACGAGGTAATGATTCAGTTTTGATGCCTGTATATACACGAGGTAATGATTCAGTTTTGATGCCTGTATAGACACGAGGTAATGATTCAGTTTTGATGCCTGTATATACACGAGGTAATGATTCAGTTTTGATGCCTGTATATACACGAGGTAATGATTCAGTTTTCATGCCTGTATATACACGAGGTAATGATTCAGTTTTGATGCCTGTATATACACGAGGTAATGATTCAGTTTTCATGCCTGTATATACACGAGGTAATGATTCAGTTTTCATGCCTGTATATACACGAGGTAATGATTCAGTTTTGATGCCTGTATATACACGAGGTAATGATTCAGTTTTGATGCCTGTATATACACGAGGTAATGATTCAGTTTTGATGCCTGTATATACACGAGGTAATGATTCAGTTTTGATGCCTGTATATACACGAGGTAATGATTCAGTTTTGATGCCTGTATATACACGAGGTAATGATTCAGTTTTGATGCCTGTATATACACGAGGTAATGATTCAGTTTTGATGCCTGTATATACACGAGGTAATGATTCAGTTTTGATGCCTGTATATACACGAGGTAATGATTCAGTTTTGATGCCTGTATATACACGAGGTAATGATTCAGTTTTGATTCGCCTATTGAGACCAGTGCTCTAAGTGTCTTGTAGTATCTTTATGCAAAGCATTTACCTTCCTTGAAAGTGGTCTTTTAATGGGGGACTTAAATAGTCTACTGCCACTTTCAGGATTCATAATGAAAGGATTGCAATTAATTTCCGATTTGAGAATTGCAAAGTGGATACAATGTCTAAATGCTTTCCCTTCAAATGACTCCTTCAAATAAGTGTAAAACAATCCTTCACACTTGGGGAAACAGCTTGTCTCGGTACTGATAAAGTCAAACTTGTGTAATTTAATCCATGTTACCTTTCATCACGTATCCCCAGCATTATTGACAACACGTCAAACATGATCAGAATGAATATACAATCCTGAATTCCTCGAGTTTTGAATTTGTTTTATTTGTATGAGTATTATCAATGGAATATGCTGTATTTCACAAAATATATACATCAGTATTTTCTAAGTATGATATTTGAGTCTTCCTGTTCAAGTTTATTTCAGTGTCAAGATACAATGTGCATCAGCTGGAGACGCTTCAAAGATCAAAATGTATACATGATGTAGATGAAGACGAAGAGGTAGACTTCAGGCCAGTCAGGGAGACACTTCAAAGATCAAAATGTATACATGATGTAGATGAAGACGAAGAGGTAGATCAAAATGTATACATGATGTAGATGAAGACGAAGAGGTAGATCAAAATGTATACATGATGTAGATGAAGACGAAGAGGTAGACTTCAGGCCAGTCAGGTATGACAACAATGGAAATGATTTGTTTTGCCCTATGAGTCAGATATGCTGAAAAAATAAAGAATACAGATTGGTAAACTCCCATATGTTCTGATCCTTGGCTAAAGGATTGATATAAGCTAAACTGGAAATGAACAATGCTAAACATGATATGGTACTAAAATCTTCCAAAACCTCTTTTCATTCATGGGCAGGAGGTATGGCATTGCCTTATTCAATGTGGGGTTGAGTCTCAACTTTGATCATTTGAAAATTGCTACAGACCAATAAAAGTCACTGGATAGACCAGTCTGGATAAATCTATGAATTTTAAACAACAACTACACAACCTGACCAATGAACACCCTATGATCTGATAGTCTATTCTTAGACATTGGATATGTTGTAGCACCAATCATGAACTCTTTCACTCCCCACAAAACTGTAACATTCAGGTTAACAAGCCCTAGTTCTCGGTGCCATCCCACAGAGCGATACGTTGTCAATTTGCAATCAATTGCAACCAATTCTACAGTCTATTAACGTTGATTACAATTAATTGCAAGTGTTTTTTGGAACAAGACTGGCTTGTAGCTGTGAAACGGTTAGTAAGTTAAATGCAGAAAACATGGCAGACAAAGCACCAGACAATTATCACTCAGTTCTCATGTTGTCAGTCAGACCTTCTCTTCTGACTATAGCAAGTGAAAACCTTTAAAGAATCATTCTTAATCTTTGGTCCATCTAAGATTTGTAGTTATCAACACCAAACACAAGGGATCTTATTAAAAACCTGCATGATGTCATACCATCTGATACTAGTCAACTGTTCTACCAGAGAGTGTTAAAACCTATTGTAACCAAACGTTGATTAAACATCCAATAGTTTACTGAGCATCAACAGAGAATAGTCTAAGTATGACCTATATCATCAATCACATGCAGTGAATGTCAATGTTCTTTGTAACCTCCAAGAATCCAATAGAAGTGTTTCAACACAAAACAAAAAGGATCTTGTCAATTGTGAAGGTTTCTGCCTCAAAGAGTGTTTACAACTATTGTTACATAACGTTAATTAATCAACCAATAGCACCGAGAGAGTATCGTCCAAGCATGAACATGATTTTCAGTGTTCTTGAAAGACTTGTCCTCAAAAGAATCCAATAGAAGCATTTTATCAGTAGATCTGAGATCTTTTCCTCTTCTAAACCCCTCAGTTCTTTCCTCACGGTTTTGCCCAAGATCCCACCTTCGCTTCTTTCCTCTTGGCAAAGGCAAAGGCAACAGCCATTTCACAAATCCTCAAAAATCAAACTTTCATTAGTCCATCTGTGATCTTTTCCTCTTCTTAGGTCCCTCAGACTTCTTCCCCGCAGATTTCGCCGCTGTTCCTCCATTCTGTTCCTTCTTCTTGGCATAAGCGGCAGCCATTTTCTTGATGTTCTCTTGACGTACTTTATCGTGATCTACGATTGGTTTGGGGTAATCCTTGCCGATGATGCACCCTGCGGCTTTCTGCATGGGCAGTGGCGACTTCCAGGGTTCGTAGATGTACTGGGCGGGAAACTTCTTCAGTTGGGGCAGGTACTTCCTGGAAGAGATTGGATGGTGAGACATAGCTTGTGACAATGTTGATTGGTGATTAATTTTGGGGATAACTTTGAACAACGCTCGATTTTTATTTTAACTAGAGAGCTCTCAGATTGGAAATTAAAGCAGATGTAACAAGAAACTTATCTAAAGTTTGGACAGTGATAAAAGGACAATAAGAACATTTTCGACAAGATTAACCATTTCATTGATTTTTAACTTCACAAGAATCAATAACTTGTTTTTCATATTTCTAGCCAAAAGTCATAACAATCAACCAAAATAGGCTTTTCATTCTCATGTGAGTGTCAAGGAAAGTACAACAGGCACAAAATTGAAATTGAGTTAGATGACCTAAAACAACCTTTCTTAATGAAGCATTGTTTACCTGATGTAGTCTCCATTCTTGTCGGTCTTCTTACCGAAGGCTACGGGGCTGTAGACACGGAAGTACTGGTGGAAGAATGCGCTGGCCGAGAGCCACATCCAGTTTCCTGCATTCAGACTCCAGTCAGCGTCTAGAAGGTACTCCTCAAACACCTGCAATAAGTTGTACAGATAACAGTGTCTTAATATTCCTAGCTGTACAGATAACAGTGTCCTAATCTCCCAAGTTGTACAGATAACAGTGTCCTAATCTCCCAAGTTGTACAGATAACAGTGTCTTAATATTCCTAGCTGTACAGATAACAGTGTCCTAATCTCCCAAGTTGTACAGATAACAGTGTCCTAATCTCCCAAGTTGTACAGATAACAGTGTCTTAATCTTCCGAGTTGTACATATAATAGTGTCTTAATCTCCCAAGTTGTACAGATAACAGTGTCTTAATCTTCCAAGTTGTACAGGTAATAGTGTCTTAATCTTCCGAGTTGTACATATAATAGTGTCTTAATCTTCCGAGTTGTACATATAATAGTGTCTTAATCTTCCAAGTTGTACAGATAATAGTGTCTTAATCTCCCAAGTTGTACAGATAACAGTGTCCTAATCTCCCAAGTTGTACATATAATAGTGTCTTAATCTTCCGAGTTGTACATATAATAGTGTCTTAATCTTCCAAGTTGTACATATAATAGTGTCTTAATCTTCCAAGTTGTACAGATAATAGTGTCTTAATCTTCCGAGTTGTACATATAATAGTGTCTTAATCTTCCAAGTTGTACATATAATAGTGTCTTAATCTTCCAAGTTGTACAAATAACAGTGTCCTAATCTTCCAAGTTGTACATATAATAGTGTCTTAATCTTCCAAGTTGTACATATAATAGTGTCTTAATCTTCCAAGTTGTACAGATAATAGTGTCTTAATCTTCCGAGTTGTACATATAATAGTGTCTTAATCTTCCAAGTTGTACATATAATAGTGTCTTAATCTTCCAAGTTGTACAAATAACAGTGTCCTAATCTTCCAAGTTGTACAGGTAATAATCTTCTACAGATAATATATTCAGTCTTGAAATAACACTTTTAACACCGTTCAGATAAAAGTATCTTAAACTTAACAATTTGTAGAGTTATAGTTTTTGAATCTGTAACTAGTGATACAGCTAAAAGATTCTCCAACTAGACCTACTATTTCTATCAACAAAAGTATCTTCTACTTTGAACTTGTAAGTTTAACAGGTAACAATATCTTAAACTTAAACTAATTGTCCTGATAATAGTAATTTAAACTTAAACTAGTTGTACATGTCATAGTGTCCAGTACAAGTTGTAAAGTGAGCGAGTGAGTTATTGTTTTACCCCGCTGAAGCAATATTCCTGCCATAAGCAGCGTCAAAGTTGTAAAATTATCAAATCATCTCAACTACCTTTACAGATGGTAATCCTCATAACATCAGATTTTTGTTCGAAAACAAAATTTATTATAGACTATTATTACAGATAACAGTTTCTAAAGTTTCAAGTCTTAAAGAGATATATCGTTAGAGAACTACTGGTTTTGGAAAGAAAGGCATCACAAAACTTGAAAAATTTCTTAAAGCAGGAGGCACAAAAGAAGTTATAATAAAGATAAAGATATTATGAATTTTGGCTTTAATTATGAACTTCAACTTGATTGGTTGATGTTTGCTTGATTCTGATTGGTTGATACCTTCATGCCCTCCTCCCAGCTGACCCAGAGGTCACCGCGGGTCAGGAAGCAGGCGACGGAGTGACGAGCCAGGTGATGAATCCAACCCTCCTCTCGTAGCTGCGTCATGATAGCGTCAATGAACGGGTACCCGGTCCGGCCCTGGTAACAAACAGTGATTGGTCAGTCAGTAGAACTACTTCCTTTCTCCTGTTTCGACACACAAAGTTTCTAATAGTGATTAGTCAGTAGATCATAGCCGCTGTCCGCCTTTCATTAAAAACAATAAAGCATAGTTTTTAGTGTATTTTGAATCAATGGTGCATACTTTCAATGAAACTTGTCCACTCACGTCACCCATGGTCCTGGTGGAATGTGAATTTCTCGATATATGTTTCTGAGAAAAAGTTACATTAACAAGTCAAAATAGCATTCTACTTGAACAAATAATAGTTCAGGACAAAACTGTACATTATTGGTTAGGGCTACTTCATCTCTTACATAAAGTGCCCTGAAAGAAAGAAATATCATATGGCACCCTTACCTGCTTCCAAGCATCCAGTAGTTTCTGGTCTTGCCGCCAGGGGACCTGCGTACACACAGAGTTGCCCTCCATCTTGTCAAAGTTCGGAGTTCCAGCGCCGACGGTGTAGAAGAACTCTCGCCATAGCAACTGGCCGTGTAGGGAGACAGGGGGCTGGGTGTGCTTCTGGAACATAGTACAGAGTTACCTCCCTTGTGCTGATATCAACAATAAGGTATTGGCTCGTTTAAGAGGCGTGTACGCCTGTCATGCTGAAGTAGAATCAAGTGTATGCACAGGAAGTAATTAGCAAACCTCAAAGTAGCTTAAAAAAACATTTTATTTATTTCAGATGAAACATGATTTTAAAATTCTTTCGGTATGTTGATAGGACATCAACTTTCGTTAAATGTACTGTATTTAATAAGTCATGATTTGTTTTTTATTCATAAAAACAATTTTGATATGTTATCAGCAAAAGTACTCATGTCAAAAAATAAATTGTGGAATGTCAGACACGGAAGATAGTTGTTCGCCATTATACGCCGGGTTCGCCTATCTTTTCAAACTGGCGTATCGTGCACACACCTAATGCGCACAGGGGGCACTAATAAAGCTTTCGTCACTTCCTGCAGCGTACACCTGATGGTACGCAGGGTTACCAATCAAGCAGGGCCATTGTGTGTATATCAACTCGCACGATGTTAAAAAACAGTTTTGACCTAACCTTGGACAGTATCAATTCTCGCATACATCATAACTTAATATATGCCTTTTATCTCCGAACACTCATTACCTCGTCTATTTAAAGTGATAAACCGGTAATTTGTAAATATGATTCAATATTTTGATAATACACAGCTTCCTTTCCGAAGATAACTTCTCAGCAACTCCGGAATGTGCCGCTAGAATTTGATAACTTATACTAAGGGACCCAACCTAGCCTCAATAGTACTTGCTACACTCCCATATTGAGTCTAGCTAGATATAGTAAAAGGTCATGTCAGCCGACCTTTATTAGACATGCTTTAATGGTTTGTAAAGATGATTTGAAAGCAGTAAAGACAGCCAAGGAGGAGATCCCTGTTATTGCATCTAGGTAGACTCAATATGGGTGAGGCTAGGTTAACTTAGACTGACAAATAAGACAAGTTTGCAAGTTAATGCACATGGGAGAATCTAGATCATTTCAAGGGAAAGTTTTATACCTTATTGAGCTTGTAGACCTGCTGGAGCCGATGGTAGAACGTGCGAGGAGAGAGACAGCCGAACTTGAGGTAAGGGGAGAGAACTGTGGTGCTGGGGTGGAGAGAGTTCGGCTCCGTCTTGGGCTTCTCGAAAGTGCACACCCAGTTCTGGAAGAGGATCATCCATTTATGAAATTTCACTTGAATGTTCAGCGTGATCATGACTCTGATGTTCCTTGTGAAGTCAAAGAACATCAACACAGTCAACTCTGACAATAACAGCAGTCCTGACATGACTTGTACTTGTAAATTAAGACAAATTAAAATCAATTGCAGAATTGTCACTCTACTTCTTAAACATTGACATGATTCAAAACATTTTGCATTAAATTTACACAAAGTAATTGTCTTTGATACAGTACAATTTATTGTGTCTTATGGAATATAGTGTGTGGAATATGTGGCGTTTTCGATGTGGTTTATCAAACAATGAAAATGCTCAAATATCTGTACAGGCCTCAAGGCTTTGTCCCAACTCACAGTTTTCTTCAAGTACCGCTCCATGCGAGTCAAAGCCTCTGTCTCTCCACCAGGGAACAGACACGACCCTATAGAATCTGTCGACTTGCGGAGGTCTTCTAGTGTAGGCACTCCATATTTGTCTTCGTGGTGATCGGATACCGGGGTCTTCACGTCTGTAGATAACAGGTGGTAAGTATAATAGGATATCTGATGGTACTTTATCAATAATAGTTATTACACGCCCGTGTAAGATACTGCAGTGTAATATTTATACGGCATAATTAAACTAGTGTAATATCATAATACAAGTATGACGTCATAGAAGTGAGCTGCTGTGACGTCACAATGTAAGCGCTTCGTCACAATGGGTGCCGAGTCGCGGAACTGTTAGTTTCAGTACATTTTCGGCAGATTTGCGTGATTTTTAGGGCAAGTAATAAACAGAATACTAAACTTCCTTCCATTTAATACTTTCGCTCGTTTTATACAAAATCATTAACTTGTTTAATAAAAATAGTATTAAATGGAAGGTCGTTTAGTATCCTCTATGTCTATAATAATAGAGAGATTTTAAATTACGAGTGAATGAGTGAGTTTTTCTTTAAATGTTATTGTTAAATCATTTTTTTTTATTAGGCATAATAGGCAATATTTGACATCTACTTGCAGATATGTTAATTCTTAATCAAGATTTCAAACTAGTATTTCTTCATGCAAAACTTGAGCTACCTACCAAATGAAAAGCCTGGTTGTAAAATCTGTTGAATGTGAATTGACCCAAAAATACATTTGGGAATCAAGCCATTAAATTACAGAGATTTTAATTCTTGACCAAGATTTCAAACCCATTGTTATTCCTGGAACTAAAGATTACTAGCAAGGTTAAGGCTGGTTCTAAAATCTGTTGAGGATGAACGGACCGATAAAAAGATTTTGGGGGTAGAACCATCATATTTGAACAAGCAACAAAAACCCAGTCCCTATTTCCAAAAGTCAATGACTTACCTGTGAGAATCTCGGAAGTGAGTGTGTCGGCTGTAGCCGGTGGCGCCCCCATCTGGGAGACGAGAGTCTGTAATCTCTGGTAGGTCAGGGGAGGCGATCCACCGTTCTTAGCGATCGTCCTGGACACGAAGCAAAGAGTGAGACATGGGCAGATTGATGTACAGGAAACTTAACAAACTTACAGTTAATACTATTTTAATATCCCGCCACAGTATCTTACACATCCAAGTAACAAACTTATCCATGAGGATTGGAACAACTTTGACTGTTTTTTTTACTTTTAAAAAATTGTTTTTTATCACTTCTCAACATTGTACAGACCATTGGAGATGAAAGTAGATTGAGTAAAGAGTGAGACATTGTCAGACTGATGTAGAGGAAACTAAACAAAGTTATCTATTTGCAAATGAGAGGATATTGGATCAATTTGACTGTTTCATGACTTTCAGAATTGTTTTTAATCACTTCTCAATATTGTACAGACCATTGGAGGTGAAAGTAGATTGATAGTTATTGCTAATACTACTTTATATTACACAAAAGCATCTTACACATCTAAGTAACAAAATTATCCATCAGCTATTTGCACATGGAATAGTCAACTTGACTGTTTCATGACTTTCAGAATTGTTTTTTAACCACTTGTGGACATTGTACGTTGAGAAATATATCAGTACAACAGATTGAAGAACAGCCATTAACATATAAATGCAATGGACACTTTAAACCAGTGAAACGAGAAATTTTACAAAACTACAATTGTTTTCAATTAATAGGAAATATTCCCAGAACAAAGCGTAGCCATTAACAACTGGGTGTATTGAGACACATTTACATCTGGGCGTACAAAAACACACACCTCGTATTGCTGTGTAAATTTGGCTCAGTAAAACTACGCTGTTACTGATAGAAAAGCTCCAACTCACTTCTCGACATCGTACAGAGTGTTGGAGACACAGGTAACCACCTCTACACCAGCGCTGGCAGCAAGTTTTGAGATCTCAGCATCACGCTGTTTGGCATACGGCTCAGTGTCCACTTCGAATGTGAGTCGCGTGATCTGCCACTTCTTGAAGAGCTTCGGGAAGACTTCACTTGGCTTGCCTCGCACAACAAACAGTCTGGGAAGAATTTACTACTTTTAATGATTGTATGGGTTCCATCTTCATATTTTCACACTGTGAATTATATGGAATTTAATTGTTTCAAGGCATTGTGACATGTAATTGATGACCATGTTTGTATCTTACACAGAGTCAGTTTCAGGTCCCTGAACCCATACAGATCGGCCACTTAATATCATTAATAAGACCGTATATCACATTAGAGTACTTTTTCAACAATCTGATTGATTGAGGAGAGGTCACTTGACAGTAGACAAATTCTTTAAGTGCTATTGACTTCCCCAAGTCCGACAAAAAGTGATATTGACTTGAGTTATTAAAATTAGTCTTGATGATGTCAAACTTTCATGATGTCATGCTATCACTATTAATGACATCACCAGCCCCTCCTTGCTAAGCAGAAATCAAGTTGAAATGCTTTTCATGAATGTAGATTGAAGTTCTCTTTTCGTTTTGGAACTGAGACATAAGAAAACAATTATTGACTGTGGAATTTGGTCAATAAATGTTTTTAATAGATCTGAGTAAAACAATTTCAATTCTTTAGGGCATTGTCCTCGATCAATATTGTTTTGCTCTCGAAATTTTATCCTTGGTCAATATTGTTTCCTCTTGGATTTCGTCCTTGGTCAATATTGTTTTCCTCGAATCTACAAAAACCAGTATTGACCTTATCATCAGTCTATTACAGTTTGATATGAGCATACCTGGAGTTGAGCTTCTGGAGACTGGCGTCAAGGTCCGACAGACACTGCAACAAGAAGCGCCACCTGTTGATGCCGACTCGTGCGTGCTCTGCGAACCAGGGGTCAAGTACAAACACCGGCCACACCTCCTTCCCATCATGCACTGCAGCTAGCAGAGCTGGGTTGTCATGGAGACGAAGGCCCTTCCGGAACCAGTGGATTGATCTGTGTGACATGGTCTGCGGTCAGAGCTGAAAATACAGACATATCTAATCAGTAATGTCTGAGAGACAATTAGAGCTTCCACGGGTCCAAAAACTTGGACTCGAGTACTCGAGGGGTCAGATTTGACTCGAACCCGAGTACCTGATATTTTATCCAAGGTTATGCATATTTATATAGCTCAAAATTCTTGTCTTATCTAAAACACTTTGAATGGATATATGGTCTAGATATTATGACATGTTTCGACTTTTAAATGGTTGTATATAACATAATGTTGCCATCCGTGTCTTGAAATGGTAATGTTGATCACCTGTCTTCACACATTACAGACAAACAGACTGAAATAATTAACAGTGATATAAACTTTTTGAGTGCTCGAGTCCAAGAAACCAGACTCGACTACCCGTGGAAGCCCTACTGAGAGACATCTAGGGTTTGTGATTCATATCAACATAAATGTAGGCACTATATTATATAATATAATAATGAAAATATCATAATATCAATATACTATAGGTGATTGTCAATAAGCTATATGAATGAATATTAAATAACCATTAACATTTGGACGAATAAACATGTTCCTAATTTTACAACAAAATTAGATCAGAATCAAAACCTAATTTGTCCACAAATCCACATCAACATCTATATATACACACACCTATCTGCTACGGAGGCCTGTGCACAAATCTTATGGTATAACAGTTGATAAATCAACATGTACAACTCTGCAGTTAGGCAGGTTATCACTTAGCATTGGTATAAGTATGATCCATCTAATAATTTTAATTGACAACAAGCCAACAATAAAAGGGTGGGCTATTTCCAGGAACACTGAATTACAATTCTTATTATCTAATATAACCAGGACAAACAATTACCATACAAAATTGAAATTACAGTTTACAAATTAACAAATGTAAAACATAAAACCGACGTCAACAGTCACTGATGCGGTGTGATATTATGTCTTGTATTCATTTATAAATACAGACTCGATCTTGGAATTTTACTCGTTGCATCAATGAAATTTTTTTAATCGGCTTGAATAGATGGTTTGAAAACGCTTAAATCATTATAATGCACATAATAATAGTCACAGTTATACGATCTGTAGTGGACAAAGCCGACAAAACAATCTTTACTTACCTAAAACTTCACTCTGCAACTTGCAGCCTGAGAAAACGTGCGCGCTTGTTATGTAAACAGAGGAAAATGGAGTTGCCTCCCTTAGACCATGAAGAAGTTCGAAATCGCAAGACCGACGGGAGTTGCCTCCCTTTGACTACTAATTTCTCAAAGTTGTTTCTGACATGTGAAGCGCTAATAAAATATTATCAAAAGTTTTAATTAAAGTTAAAATGGAATACACCTATCATTATAATTTTGAAATAAATTTTCAAAAGCATTGATGTATTCGCTGTCAAAGGTTAGTAACATAATTGTGTTAGGAATCCCAAATTTGATAATACAAGCACTATATCTTATTAAGGAAGTTTTATAATTGACAATAACAAATATTGTTTGTGTTAACTGTGATATGTATGAAAGGTATAAGCGTATATCAGCCATTTGCTGTTCTCTGGATAGTTCTCTTTTAATCATAAGATAAACTGAATACCAAAAGAAACTTTGCACCATTTTGTAATGATTCTGATTGAAGAATGAAAAACGATAGAAATTTAAAACAAAGTACCTCTTAATAATCAATCATTTGTTTAAACAACCAGCAAATCCAAATTAAAGGTGGGAAACCCAGTTTTGCACTTATTTGATCTGAAGTGGGCAGGGGTCAAAATGTTGGTTGTTCAGACGTTCGTTGAAATGATGTTTTCGCAATAATTTCGTTAAAGTACTAAAATGTGCTACTTTAGTACCAGGTTTGAGCAGCCCGAGTGTTATAAGTTCCAAATCTGCCATGAGTAACCAAAAAGGTCAAACGTCAAAATACGTTTGCTGCCAGCAGGTTCAACTTTACATTTTGTCTGCATCGAAGCTTTTCCATAAATGGGAATGTGTGGACACAAGTCTTACTTGTCATATTGACACATCTTTGAGTCGTACAAATGGTAACTAGCCTTCAGAGCTCAACAATCGCAATTAAATCATGTTATTGCATGCCAATTCTGACGTTATAACTTCGAATGAAATTGCCATGTTTCGATGTTTAGTGACCAATAGCTGTCAACTTGGCAGTCGATGAGCTCTGATTAAATCTGTCCAAGTTCATAAAGTGCACGAGAACATAACAACATGCCGACCTTTGATGTTTGTTATCTCTGACGTCACTAAGAGAAAACGTTGGCGGTGGTCTAACGTCACAGATATCGGCTCTCATGCAGTGAAAAAACAACTGTTTTTTGTGTTTCAGGGTTGTCAGCAATCCTCACAACATGTCTGTATAGCCGGATCAAGTTACCATTAGAAATGAAGGAACACTACCGATTCTTGTAAAAAGGGCTGTTTTTGATCAATTTTGTAAATTTCAGAGGGGATTTGCGATATTTTTGCTTTACCGTTTACTGCTTTAAAGGTGTTTTTTTTCACTTTTGGAGTGACAAACATTCATTATGAACAGTTATCAAACTTGTTCGTCACGTCAATTGGTTTCAGCAGAAACCTCACATGATTATGACATTTTTTGCCATTTCTGCAAAAATGCATGAATATTGCTCAATTAAAAGTTTTCAACTTGAAAGTGTGGGTTTCAACTATTTCATTGCCACCTTAAATGAAAATGTAAATATGAGATCGGTTTCGAAATTTCAGTTTTAAAATTGCAAAGTTTCTTTTGGTATTCAGTTTAGTTGAAAAGTCTTCAACATTGCACAAAGAAAAGAGGAATAATTATTTCAAACTTATTTCTAAGATTAATACTTTTATGCCACGTAAAACTAGACACTACCGTCAATTTCAGGCAAGACCGCCAGCACTGACTAACAAGCAGTTTACCATCTTAGCTATCCTGACTCGGCAATATTACATTTGTTCCCTGTCCAGTGATCAATCTACAGATATCGCCCTCTGAGTCAAGGGACTCGCTACCAAAAAGTCTTGTGAGTCCAAGCTGACTTAAATGAGTACTGTAATTAGTAAGCACATAGTATCACAAAAAATACTATGCATCCCAGGACTCACAGCTTAAATTTCTATGAGTCCTCTCTAAATTTTATGAGTATTTGACTCGCAGGTAATATAAATAACTAGATTAGCGTTTGCGGGATACTGCAAAAGCAGAGCAGCCCCCGAAACTTGGGGTTTCGCCTTACCCTGTTCCGCCTTTTACAGGCCTCACCAAATTGGGGATTTTCTCGTGACCTTGACCTTTGACACTCAAGGTCACACAATCAATGAACACATTTAATTGAATATAACATTATTGTAATGAAATAAAGTGTTAAAAATTAAATTAATCCATTTTCTCCATATATGTTGACCTTGCTGTGACCTTGACCTTCGATAGTTCGTACCCAAAACATTTTGAAAATTTTGTACTTCTCAAGAGATAATATATACAAAATCTAAACTTCATAACACAAAAACTTTTCAAGTTATTGTGTTTACAAGGAATTGCAATAACTCATATCTCATGACCTTGACATTTGACCTTCAAGGTCACACAATCATTGAACACTTTTTATTGAGTATAACAATCATGTATTGATTAAAAGTGATCAAAGTAAAAATTAAGCATTTTCGCTAAACCATGCTTTAATCATGACCTTGCTGTGACCTTGACCTTTGACGGATTGTAGCCGAAACCTTTTAAATTTTTTTTACTTTTCCAAGGATGATATATACCAAGTTAGAGCTTCATAGCTCAAAAACTTTTCAAGTTATCGCGTTTACAAGGAATTCTTAGAGTGAATACATATCTCGTGACCTTGACCTTTGACCTTGAAAGTGAACATGTCAAAATCGTTCCCCCGAGATATGAGTAGTAAGGTATGAATAAAAGTTCTGGAAAGCTTAGTGGAAAAAAGTTATAGCTAGTAGTACGAGTGCGGCGGCGGCGGCGATGGAAACTTCACAAAAACTGATAGCAGCCCCGTCCTAATTATATCTGCTACACTACGATATTGAGTCAAGCAAGAACCATCAACTGGTCACGTCACTCTACCTATCATATTGCCCAATCAGGGCTTATCTTACCAAGGTTAAAAAAAGACCAAATTGATTACTCGACACATACAGTTTCTTCTCAACATATTGACTTCTGAAGGGGCTCCTATGATTCAACCATTGCTTAAAACAATTGTTTTAATAAATTTGCGAAAAAATTCAAAAATTCAAAGCATAATTAACTCTCCTGCAGTTTTTTTCAATCTTGACATTGTCGTTATGTGGTATTCTATCAAAACTCATCAATAAAATTACACATATATTTGATATTTACATTGCAACCACAGTGCCAAATGAGTAGTCACAAGTCAAACATCGTTCAACAAAGGCCTTTTTCTGAAAATCATTATAAAGTTTGAGGGTTGATATTTAATAGAACAACAATGGTATTTTCCTCTCTTTCTGTTTCAAACATCCTGGAGTTGTCACTGTCCAAAACTCACCGATCTTCTCAAATTTGGCAATTCATTCTGCAAGACATAACATGAGCCATTTTGAAACAGTGAAAACATTTGTCTTGCTGTATGTTTCAGCTTATTTGTGCCAACTTCACAGTCAACTGCACCTGAGCTTTATTGAAAGAGTTATCAACCTCTTACAGTTTTTGTCATTCACTGTTGCTAAAAGGTTTTGCATGAGCAAGTTTTTATCACCGACAAATCTAAGCCCTGCTAATATTTTTCATCTTCTGTGCCATCTTTACAATGTACTAACCCTGAACTTTATAATAATATCTCAAGGACATCGATATCACTGATATCCCAAACGCGCCTCACTACTCAAATTTGGCAACATATGCTACAAGGTATAACATGTGCCAGTTTGATTCAGTAGTTCATCTAAGCCTTGCTACAATTCTTCACCGTCTGTGCCAACTTTACAGTTTACTGAACTTGAACTTTATAATCATATATCTCTTGGAGGTGAGGTGATGTGACATGGGGTTTAACAGTGCAAGAATATTTCACTAACATCACAGCTGGGCAAGCAACCATTCAGTGTAGTATTGCACCTAAACCTTACTGCATGTAGAACAGTTCACTACTGCAAAGAGTCGAACCCAAGACCTTTTGATCTGAAGCCGAACACGTTGACCACTGCACTATTCCACCCCCATATATCTCCTGGAACATAAACTTTATCATATATTTCCTGGAACTTGAACTTTATATTCATGTATCTCCTGGAACTTGAACTTTATATTCATATATCTCATGGAACTTGAACTTTATATTCGTATATCTCCTGGAACTTGAACTTTATTTTCATATGTCTCCTGGAACTTGAACTTTATTTTCATATGTCTCCTGGAACTTGAACTTTATATTCATATATCTCATGGAACATAAACTTTATATTCATATGTCTCCTGGAACTTGAACTTTATTTTCATATGTCTCCTGGAACTTGAACTTTATTTTCATATGTCTCCTGGAACTTGAACTTTATATTCATATATCTCATGGAACTTGAACTTTATATTCATATATCTCCTGGAACTTGAACTTTATATTCATATATCTCCTGGAACTTGAACTTTATATTCATATATCTCATGGAACTTGAACTTTATATTCGTATATCTCCTGGAACTTGAACTTTATATTCGTATATCTCCTGGAACTTGAACTTTATATTCATATATCTCCTGGAACTTGAACTTTATATTTATTTATTTCCTGGAGGGCACTGTACCAATTTGATATTATCAAATACAACAAGACACAGGTTTTTAATAAATCTTTATTCATGTCAGTTTCCATGAATGAATAGCACATAAAGTCATTTTGTAAATATTTAAATAGAATCATTTACAATGTATTTGAGGACATACAAATTACAATAATGTTCCTTTTTGAAGTCTTCAGATTTCTCTATACTGCATACACTGTGCTATTTTAAGTCCTAACAAACCTTTATGCAAAAGCAATTCACATCTGTATTTTTGCAAAAATTATCATTTCAACTGGCCAGTATTTGACAAATTGTTCTTTTTCAACTCTTCCTTTTAAATATATAAATATAATATTCTCACATTCCTTTGACTTTGTATGCATGTTCAAATTTGCATTTTCTCTACAAGTTATTAACATGCAGTAAACATTTGATAAATAATTGTTTAACTCTCGCAAACTCTCACAACATACCAATCATGAAAAATCATCTTTATATATACTTTGTTGCTTTTGGCTTAAATGAATCACGTTGGAAAACTTTGTCTACAAAGTGCGAGTTATTGTTGCTACTAAGTCAATATTTCAGTTTCAATAAGAATATTGAGAATTCTAGATTACTATGATATTGATGACTTCAAGCGCTTTCTTTAATGATTTATTCTATCAACAACAACTTGCCCCGTTGCATCCTCTAGCTTAGGTATAGTAACAGTTTCAAAACATCGAAAATTTGGAAAGTATGAATGAACTTTTAGTTAACTTGAGAAACAAAAAAGAGAAAATTTCAAATGTATATAAATGCACATAACGTCAGTACAACGATCAGGGATGATGATAAGCATATAGATGGACATATATCAGTAAAGAGTTAACAACTTTAGAACATCCATAAATATATATATCGAACTTATTGGTGACTAGATCTATCACTGATAGTCGTATTGACTATAAATTTTCTCAAACAATTAACAACATCTGGGTGGGCAGTGTTAAAATAAAATACACATTTATCTCAAATATTTTTAATAATTCAAGTTACAAAAAAAGTTTCCAAATATTTTGTTTCAGAGAAAAAGAAGAACATTCATTTATTCATTCAGTCAATTTGTCCTTCTAAAATGTCAAAAGTTGTTTTCCCAAAATCTTCTGCTCAAGATTTTATAAATCTTACCAAATGCAACTACACTAAACATCATTGCACCAACTGTGACAGCATTCTCCAAATGATAAATTGTTTTGTAAAGAACAAAAACCTGTTTTCCCTTTATAATATGAAATGTCATTTAAAGTTATGATTATGAAAGACATTGTTAATTGTTGTAGATAAGCCATATTAACTATCATATATATTGCCATATTAACTATCAAAATATTTACTTCAATAAATATCATAACTAGTTTTAGATGAGATAGGTCAACTCCTTCACCTGTCTTATCATATAGCTTTAATCACGCTCTAAATCTGGAATGGTTGAGTAAAGCTATAAATAACTCGCCATTTAACCTTCTGTGCTTACAACAAACAAAGTCACATCAACTGTACACAGTGTGATCTACAGGAGTAGGTTACAGACAGACAGACTACAAAAAGATCTTAGAAAACAAACCTCACGTGTGTCATACGCTCAATACTGTTACAAATGTCAGGGACCAACCCTACTTTACCATATCCAAGGACCATGAATCTTGATCTTGGTATTGAAAATTGGGTGGTCGTGAACTTGTTTTGTTGATAAATTTCATAAATACTTACAAATTTATTGAAAGGCGTAAATGATTTAACACAGCATAACATTGATGTAACTTCAGGAAACAAGGAAATGAATTAATCAACTGATATCTATCTTTTGTTACGCATCAAGGGAACAATATGTAAAGCCTTTAAACTCAACAAATAATGTCACATTGTGTAATATCATCTATATAATCAATGATTACAAACATATATATATATATATAATCAATGATTACAAACATACATATATATAATTAATGATTACAAAGATATAGAGTGGTTTGATTGTTATCACCAAGTCAATACGTTCAATGGAAATTGAAATTCTAAATTGCAGCACAAAAACTCTACGTTGTATTAAATGCACTAATCAAGTCTAACTGTGTAGAGCATGATTCTGTCGTGTTAACTCAGTAAATCATATATGAAATTTGAGGAAACATTCCATAAAATAAACTTATGATAATGTTGTCTACTGTTATAGTCGTGACGACCTGTCAATCATTCATTCATGAAGAACCATCTGAAGGTTACATAGTACACAACCAACTATTGGCTGATCTATTTGTAAGAAGGCACGCTATTGGTTGGGCTTGTATTGGATTGTCCAATCAGCACCAATGTCTCTGTACCAGCATGGCTAGTAGGAAGTTATAGCAGTTTATCTCACAGCATCTCAATCTCTTGAAACTTAGGAAGTTATAGCAGTTTATCTCACAGCATCTCAATCTCTTGAAACTTAGAGCATCTTTGAATGTTATTTTTCGTCTTCTAAAAAAACAGAAATCCTAAATAAAGATGTTTTCAACAAAACAATGTAAGTAGCAGAATAAACAGTTAAGTAAAACCATAGGTAAATTGAAAGAAGAACTAAAACCAACCCAAGCAGTGAAACAAAACCATCAACAAACGATATTCTTGTATAATTTTATCAAAAGATACAGAATCAGAAAAAGGATAATGATAAAATATTCCAACACCTGACTAAATAAATGGATGAATTTAATGACATGATGACAATGTTTGAAAACAAACAGACATGGATATGTTACCTTAACGGCACAAAATAAACAATACTTGTGAACTAACTTCCACATCAATATACACACCATAGCAACTTTAAACATGGGATATATTACAACAGATTCAACTTTTGGCAAAACTTGTCGCAAATGTCCAAACACATAAATAGGTAAACTAGTCTACATAACACTCTGATATTCAATTATCAAATTTTGATGGCAACAGAAATATTTATTAGCTTAAAGTATAATTTTGATTGTGAAAATGACAAAATGCAGGTTCTTTTAAATGTAATTAGAACATTTCCATCAACACTGAGGAAAAAAAAGTTGTTATCTTTTTCTTAGTATGAATAATTAAATATATAATCCGTTTTCTCATACAAAGGGAATTTATGTTTAACTTTGTTATTCACAAGATTCTGAAGTGATGTCAGTTATCAACTTATGGTATGTGCAGGAGGCTGTCTTTGGGATCCAGTCTGAAAATATTTTATACTTTTTTCCTCGAAGCACAGTTTAATCAGACTGATGAGAAATGAGATTCAAATACATTCGACAATTTTGATTATCTCAAACAAAAATATTCTCCTGACCAAGAAAATCTTCTTGACATATTAACAGAATAACTTATTACTTTTACTTTTGAATATAACATTTCTTCCATAAATCAACACAAAATTAATATTTGACTAAACTTGCTTCTCAGAGTCGCACAATCAAAGCTAACTTTTAATGACATACACAAATTCTCTAATGGAATGGTTCAAAGATTTCCTTTCCATTTCAGGATATACCCAGCATCAAGGAGGCTGTTGCTCTGAGAATTTCTAAAATGAACTTCAGAATCGGAAGTCTTGATTTTGTTTCCAAACCTCCATACTCCAGTACAGAGCTCTTGTTCAGAATAAAAATTGTTTTTCATCCGGTTCATTTGATTTGATTTCATCATTCCAGACTCAAAGTTGTTTTACTTTTGGAAGATCACCTTACTGTTGTCCCTGTAAAATAAAACAAAATGCAAATTTAGAATTTTCAAATTTCTTGGTAAAAAGACATTTCACACTCTCGAATTAAAAATGACATTATGTCATGGTAATCCAACAGATTGAGTTGCATTTGTGCTGTTAGCAATAGTTTCAATTAAGCATCATCCTGTCTCAGGGTACAAACAAACGTACGCTCCCGGGCCTGATTTTGGAAGAGTCAATCAAATCATTTTCTCATTGAAATTTTATTGAGAAGGTGGCAATGGAATCTTGTTCACCCAAACAGAATCTTTGTTCATACCTGTTGCTGTTGTTGTTGGTTCTGAGCTGGAACTTGACCTTGACCTTGCTGCTGACCTTGACCTTGCTGCTGAACAGGAACCTGACCTTGTTGATTCTGGACAGGGGCTTGACCAGTTTGTTGTTGTTGTTGTTGTTGAACGGGAACCTGTGCTTGTTGTTGCTGATTATGGACTGGAACTTGTTGTTGGTTTTGGACTGGAACCTGACCTTGACCTTGGACTGGAACTTGGCCTTGACCCTGCTGTTGTTGCACTGGTTGACCCATCTGTTGCACCGGTTGCACCGGTTGACCATGACCCTGCTGTTGTTGCACCGGTTGACCCATCTGCTGCTGTTGTTGATGCAGCACCTGCTGCTGTTGTTGGGCATGTTGCTGCTGTATCTGAGCATGTTGCTGAGCCAGTTGTTGCTGGGCGGCCTGCTGCTGCATGAACTGTTGTTGCTGATGTTGCAGGATCTGCTGTTGTTGTGCGAACTGGTTCTGCTGTTGCTGGAAGTCCTGCTGTTGGGCATGAGGCTGGAACTGAAGGTTGGGGTCGTGACCTTGAGGCATCTGACCTTGACCCTGGTTCATCTGCATATGCTGAACGTTGGGGTCACCCATGTTGCCAGGTGGAGGGATCTGAAATAGAGAAATGAGAAATGTTATTAGAGAATAAAATATTGACTTTATAAACATGCTTTTTGATTAATATTAAGGATGAGTATCTTTCCTCATTTCTGTATTGCATAATGTTGCGTCACAGAAAAGCGTATTGCAATAAGTATTGCAATATATTTGTACTTTTCAAATTCAAGAATTTTCATGGTATCTTGTCTAAATATATGCGTTAGGAATGATCATCATTGTTCAGCTATGAGCCATTTTGTAAAAAGATATTTTCCAATCCCTGTTTATTACCTTTGATTTAACTATTTTCAAAACACAACTTCATAGTTTGATGAGAACTTTCCTTATAATCATATCTTATTTGGTTGTTTTTTTGGCAATTTCAGATGGAATTTGTTAATTTTAAAAAGTTTGATACATTGGACATTTTCAGAAGTGTGAACTGATTTGTATCATGCTGTTCAGGACTGAATTTATTATATACAGATATATCAATTATACAGTGCATCCTTGATTAATATACTATGTGATTCTTTGAAAAGTTATATCAAAAAGATGAGTCATGTCCCGCTAGTCCGCCCAATAAACTTATCAATGAGCTGAGCCCTCACCTCTCCAGGCTGCGCGTGATGTTCGGCCAGGAACTTCTGATACTCGTCGTCCGTGAACAGATCCTCCTCGTCCAGGGTCTGCAACATGTCAGGTTGGATCAAAATTGATCAAATTGAATATCATTAACTGTATAAGAAGTTCTTTCACACAAATTCAAATATACAATGTTCATTACTACCTTGACGGAATATTACTTTTGTATTACTGTTTTTACCAAAAAAATATCAAATTCTCTATCTTCCCATATTCTTCTTCATATTTCAGTGTTCAAGTCCAACTTGATTAGGGAAGATGGTGTTTCGTGTGATGAGTAGATAGTTTTCTTTTAACAATTACATGGCACCCTTGCATCCCAGAACCCCCCTAAATTTTGATCTGACACTGAGATTAAAATGTGATTCTCAATCTCCACTCACCTTCCACCCCTCATCCTTCTTGAACTCCTCCACTCACCTTCCACCCCTCATCCTTCTTGAACTCCTCCACTCACCTTCCAGCCCTCATCCTTCTTGAACTCCTCCACTCACCTTCCACCCCTCATCCTTCTTGAACTCCTCCACTCACCTTCCACCCCTCATCCTTCTTGAACTCCTCCACTCACCTTCCACCCCTCATCCTTCTTGAACTCCTCCACTCACCTTCCACCCCTCATCCTTCTTGAACTCCTCCACCCACCTTCCACCCCTGATCCTTCTTGAACTCCTCCACTCACCTTCCACCCCTGATCCTTCTTGAACTCCTCCACTCACCTTCCACCCGTCATCCTTCTTGAACTCCTCCACTCACCTTCCACCCCTCATCCTTCTTGAACTCCTCCACTCACCTTCCACCCCTCATCCTTCTTGAACTCCTCCACTCACCTTCCACCCCTCATCCTTCTTGAACTCCTCCACCCACCTTCCACCCCTGATCCTTCTTGAACTCCTCCACTCACCTTCCACCCCTCATCCTTCTTGAACTCCTCCACTCACCTTCCACCCCTCATCCTTCTTGAACTCCTCCACTCACCTTCCACCCCTCATCCTTCTTGAACTCCTCCACCCACCTTCCACCCCTGATCCTTCTTGAACTCCTCCACTCACCTTCCACCCCTCATCCTTCTTGAACTCCTCCACTCACCTTCCAGCCCTCATCCTTCTTGAACTCCACTCACCTTCCACCCCTCATCCTTCTTGAACTCCTCCACTCACCTTCCACCCCTCATCCTTCTTGAACTCCTCCACTCACCTTCCACCCCTCATCCTTCTTGAACTCCTCCACTCACCTTCCACCCCTCATCCTTCTTGAACTCCTCCACCCACCTTCCACCCCTGATCCTTCTTGAACTCCTCCACTCACCTTCCACCCCTCATCCTTCTTGAACTCCTCCACTCACCTTCCACCCCTCATCCTTCTTGAACTCCTCCACTCACCTTCCACCCCTGATCCTTCTTGAACTCCTCCACCCACCTTCCACCCCTCATCCTTCTTGAACTCCTCCACTCACCTTCCACCCCTCATCCTTCTTGAACTCCTCCACTCACCTTCCACCCCTCATCCTTCTTGAACTCCTCCACTCACCTTCCACCCCTCATCCTTCTTGAACTCCTCGTTCTCCCCCTGTTTGCCGGTGTAGCCGAGGAACTCGTCCAGAGATATGCGGGCGTCTCGGTCCGTGTCCATCTCGGTGAAGATGTGCTCCCTCATCCTGTTCATCTCCTCAAACCGCTCCATCGGGTCGTCCTCCGGGTTCTTGCCGTCGTACACCTTGTCTAGCTGAAGGGGAGAATAACAGATACTTAGTAATAATGAAGGGAGAATAACACATACTTAGTAATAATGAAGGGAGAATAACAGATACTTAGTAATAATGAAGGGAGAATAACAGATACTTAGTAATAATGAAGGTAGAATAACAGATACTTAGTAATAATGAAGGGAGAATAACAGATACTTAGTAATAATGAAGGGAGAATAACAGATACTTAGTAATAATGAAGGGAGAATAACACATACTTAGTAATAATGAAGGGAGAATAACAGATACTTAGTAATAATGAAGGGAGAATAACACATACTTAGTAATAATGAAGGGAGAATAACAGATACTTAGTAATAATGAAGGGAGAATAACACATACTTAGTAATAATGAAGGGAGAATAACAGATACTTAGTAATAATGAAGGGAGAATAACAGATACTTAGTAATAATGAAGGTAGAATAACACATACTTAGTAATAATGAAGGGAGAATAACAGATACTTAGTAATAATGAAGGGAGAATAACACATACTTAGTAATAATGAAGGGAGAATAACAGATACTTAGTAATAATGAAGGGAGAATAACACATACTTAGTAATAATGAAGGGAGAATAACACATACTTAGTAATAATGAAGGGAGAATAACAGATACTTAGTAATAATGAAGGGAGAATAACACATACTTAGTAATAATGAAGGGAGAATAACAGATACTTAGTAATAATGAAGGGAGAATAACAGATACTTAGTAATAATGAAGGGAGAATAACAGATACTTAGTAATAATGAAGGGAGAATAACACATACTTAGTAATAATGAAGGGAGAATAACAGATACTTAGTAATAATGAAGGGAGAATAACAGATACTTAGTAATAATGAAGGTAGAATAACAGATACTTAGTAATAATGAAGGGAGAATAACAGATACTTAGTAATAATGAAGGGAGAATAACACATACTTAGTAATAATGAAGGGAGAATAACAGATACTTAGTAATAATGAAGGGAGAATAACAGATACTTAGTAATAATGAAGGGAGAATAACAGATACTTAGTAATAATGAAGGGAGAATAACACATACTTAGTAATAATGAAGGGAGAATAACAGATACTTAGTAATAATGAAGGGAGAATAACAGATACTTAGTAATAATGAAGGTAGAATAACAGATACTTAGTAATAATGAAGAGAGAATAACAGATACTTAGTAATAATGAAGGGAGAATAACATATACTTAGTAATAATGAAGGGAGAATAACACATACTTAGTAATAATGAAGGGAGAATAACAGATACTTAGTAATAATGAAGGGAGAATAACACATACTTAGTAATAATGAAGGGAGAATAACAGATACTTAGTAATAATGAAGGGAGAATAACAGATACTTAGTAATAATGAAGGTAGAATAACACATACTTAGTAATAATGAAGGGAGAATAACACATACTTAGTAATAATGAAGGGAGAATAACACATACTTAGTAATAATGAAGGGAGAATAACACATACTTAGTAATAATGAAGGGAGAATAACAGATACTTAGTAATAATGAAGGGAGAATAACAGATACTTAGTAATAATGAAGGGAGAATAACACATACTTAGTAATAATGAAGGGAGAATAACAGATACTTAGTAATAATGAAGGAAGAATAACAGATACTTAGTAATAATGAAGGGAGAATAACACATACTTAGTAATAATGAAGGGAGAATAACAGATACTTAGTAATAATGAAGGGAGAATAACACATACTTATAAGCAATTCAATCACATTGTCGTTTTTAAACAGTGTTTAGCAGGTATTATGCAAAACTGGAGTTACCTGCCCCTGGCAGGATACCTAAAGCTATTTCCTTAGTCCTCGTGAGCTTACGTCAGATAACATTTCATTCCTCGGAGCACGGTCAATTCGAATCAAGACTTGGTCCTCAGTGACAAAGTCTCTATCATACAAATAGCCAATCCTTAAATGATATTTGATAATTAAACCACTTTATTATTTGATTGACATATGGTAGTGAAACATCAGTAATGATGGGAAAATCTTTGTCATCCTTTTATCAAGTGTGAAACACTTTTATACTTTTATTATGACTCTAAAATAGGAAATGGACGTTTAGTTTGTAATATAATATACCAATACCATCATACACATGTAGATTACATACAAATACTGGAGCATGAGTGTCATTTCACATATTATTGGGATTTGATAGTTTCTGGACAAGTATTTTCTTAAGACTTCTACAGAGTCAAGCGGTCAGAAACACACACAAATATTTTCTTAGCATAAAAATTAGCTGCAGGGGGAGTCGTCGTTTTACGAAAGCATAAAATTATCTTTAAAGGTAACATAAGCTGTATGGAGCTTTGCTTACCCCCTGATCGCTGTACACTTTGTCAAGCTGCAAGGGGAGATAATATATGTATACGACCCTACCATATTAACTCCCTCCAAGACAACACTGAACACTTCTAGGAGAGAGCGAACAAATCGACAAAATGTAGCTCAAATGTAAGAGTAATGTACACAGAGTACAAAGAGTGTCTGAGCAAGAGCTTTTGTGTTTCTATTGAAAGAAGAGTATTTTGACAAATTCAATACAATTTGAATTGCTTGAAAAATAACCAGAATATTTCTTTTGCCACTTGTGACGCCAAAAAAATAAATAATTCATGACGGTTCACAAAAGATATATATACTTAACTGGTTAAAAGTCAATGTGATGTTTGAGCACATTGACATTTGTGTCAAAAAATAACAAATTATTTCATAATGAATGACTCCTATACATAAAAAAAAATTCTTTTGGTTCATATTATACCGGAGAAATGTCAAACACGGAACTCACCTCGCTTTGAAGAACGGCTTCCACTTCCTCAATACCCCAGTAGCCATCACCCTCAATATCTGAAATTCAAACAGATACATTACGAATAATGATACTTTCAGTGGTGATTTATGTATTGTGATATGATGTCTGTATCATAATATGAATCGTTGACTTTAAAATTGTTAAGATTACCTATGAATCCAGATGTTTGTCTAAGCCTAAGTAAACTTAGCCTCAATTATATCTGCTACACTACGATATTGAGTCAAGCAAGAACCATCAACTGGTCACGTCACTCTACCTATCAAATTGCCCAATCAGGGCTTATCTTACCAAGCCGCGACAGTCTACGTTCACACATTACGTTCAAATTTCAAACAAATAATACCAATCCCATTCCCCCATCCTTTCACTGAATCTTTCTTGACTCAATATCGGAGTGTAGCGATTTATATTGAGGCTAGGTTTACTTAGACCCTTTGAATTGAAATACTCTATAAAAAGCATATCACAACATGTACCATAACAAATTATTTTGTTCTTTGATAATGTGATACATATCATTCTAACATCTCCGTATTATCACAATTTTACTTGCTAACTAAACAGATTCATTGTACATTAGTCCATCAAATAGAGTTGCCTCCCCTTGACAGTTTCAAATTATCTCCCTTTACGCTTATCTTGGCTGAAAGAGACATCTGATAATTATGGGCATACGCAGTTGTAAAGCCCATTTTTCCAATTAATGTATCTCCAATCATTCTTCAATCATGTTTTGCAGATAAAGAAGCTAATAACTTTGAATCTACGTAATGGCAAGTTGGCATAAGAGACCAAAACATCTACTGTTGTCCTTACAAATGGTTTCTTGGAATAATCCTTGAAAACCATAACATTTAAAACTTTAAATCAACCTCAAATGAAATTGCCATGTAAAACATTAAATATGCTAAAAGTCTAAGCAAGTCTATACTTGCGATCCCAATTTTCCTGAAATGAGAAGATAATTCATTCTCCTTTTCATTTTACTTTTTCAGATTTCAGATTTATCAACATTTCATACAGTATGAGTGGAATGCTTCTAAGTACAAGAAAACATATGACCAATTGAGAAAATCTCTATTTTTCTGAATTGAAGAGGACTCCGTCTCCTTTCCATTTATTTTAAAATTTTGGACATTTTCTATTTTAATTCAATATGGCGGAAAGTAAACTATTACTGCTTCTGTTTTCAGGATAACAAGTAGCAGAATGGTGATTGGGAGACATTTATTTTGCTTTAACTCTAGCTCAGGGGTGATAATATGAAGAGAGCAGAGCTCTGGGAGTATGAGAGGCTTCTACCACTGGCCATGGAGGTTGAAGAAGGTTTTTGGTTGAACTTCTAGAATGATGAATCTGTTTTCAGGATAAAGAGTGAGTAACGTAGGAGTTTGAGACTGACCGTGGAGGTTGAAGAAGGTTTTTGGGTTGAACTCCTGGTCATCAAGATGATCCTTCTTTTCCCAAACCTCCTCAAACTGGTCCTTGCTGCCCTGAACACAAACATTCACAGAATCAATCAAATTGTTCTAAGGTGTATATACATCACACACTGTTTAAACCAGTTGAAAACCAGTCAAATAGTTGGTGCTTATAAGGAAATCTTTCAAACTAATTTTACAAATCACTAAAGCCCTTCCTGATCCTGATCCTGATCCCATAGCAGCAGGTTTTCTATTAATAGACGGCCTTGGGCATGTTGGGAACTGCTTATATCCAATATCTATATAACTGTCATATACAATTACCTCCCTCGTCTCCTTGGTAGTGGTTTATATAATACCGGCAGATACTATGATGTTAATAAAGTCTTTTGGATGGTCCTCATGTTTCTTTAACATCTCATCAATGATCCAGTGGTTTATAAATATGGTCAGAGACAATAACAGATACAGTAGAGCACGGATATAGCGAGCAATCGAATATAGTGAATTTTTAACAGCCCTATGCATGACGGCCTAACGCAAAAAGCGAACACCGGATTTAGCGAATTCAACTTGTCAATAATCAAGTGGTTAAATAATATGGTCAGAGACTATGATGTTATTATCAAACTCTATTTTGTCAGCCACAATATGAAAGATATTATGAGAGAGACTCACCGGGTGATTGACTTTAGGGTGGTCCGCATGTTTCTTCTTCGTCTCCTCTATCTTGGCCTCCTCAATCTTGCGCTGCTCCTCCGTCATGTGGGCCAGCTTGTCTCGCTTCTCAAACTCCTTCTCCATCTCGTATTCCTTGAACTCCGCCTTCCGCTGCTTGTCAAGCTCCTCCAGGTCAGAGGTCGTCTGGGGGCAGAGGTCAAAGGTCAATACATTTATGAAAATGATAAAAAGAAGTCATAATCATCAACATCCCTGCCAACTTATGACTGGATTTAAAGGAATTAACAAAAAGCTTATAAGTTTTAACTTTTAACACTAACATATCAATGTCCCCCGCCAGGTATACTGAAATCAATTTCTACAATGTATAATTTGGTAGGTTGGCCATGAAATATCTGCTCTCAGTCTTTCCAGAAGAGCTGTCATTGTCTGTGTTACCCAACTAAATTAGAGCTGGTTATCGCTACATTTTTGGTGATCGATAATCGCTAGTGTTCGATCGATTATCGATCGATTATAATCGTTATTATTGTTGACAATCACTTTTCATTTCACTGTCTAAAACCTACGTAAGCCAACTGACTTCAGGGTTGTTGTCATCACTCTACATTGGCGAAAGTATTTAAAAAAATGCTTTATCATATGTCTGCAGAATTAATACTGACCTCTTGACGTGAATAAATACAGTTTCAGGCAGTGAGTGACCTTTATTTAAATGTTCAAAGAAAATCTCGAACAAGAAAATGTAGGACCGTCGTCATTCATAAACTCGTCGGCCACCTTTTCCTGGGAAATGATAGTATCGAACGATGGCACCTTTTGTCATTTAATTCGCTTATTTTCTTATTTATAAGAGTTGAGAGGTCCACAAGAAGTAGAAGTAGAAGTTATGAAACATTATCTAATTGAATTGCATTTATTCACGTTAATATTGAAATGCCCGACTGACAGCGTCCTTTCAAATATTCACATTGTTTACCTTTCGACCTCTTTGATAAGCAAATCAACTGTGATGTAAATAAATAAATGTCTGTATCCATCTGTCTTGTGTTGATATTGTATTTTAAATTGTTGATTTTGTTGTAAATGCTTATAACTAAGGCATCATGATAAAGAATCGTATCAGAAGCTCTGAAGTAGCTGTCGACTTTACCTGCCTAAGCGAAGTCACGTGATTATATGCAAATACCAATTGTTGGGCCAACTTTGTTGTCAGTCTGTTATGGTAACTTGAAAGATGAAACACTTCATGAAATATCATGTTAACAAGAGTTTTAAAAGCCTATTTGTACCATTCATGAACCATGTATGTACCATTCATGAACAATGTATGTACCATTCATGAACCATGTATGTACCATTCATGAACCATGTATGTACCGTATGTACCATGTATGAACCATGTATGTACCACGTATGAACCATGTATGTGCGACATATGTACCCACCTGTTTGATGAGTTTCTCGAGGTCCTTCATCTCGAAGGAGTGCGGGTTAGCGATGTCCAGATGGGCGGGGATCTCCACGTTGCCTACACCTGCACACAGGTACATCAACTTGTTAATGTGTCATCTTAATGAGAGATCAATAATTAGACCAGCAACTGGTCTTATACAATTGTGTTTATAAAACTTGAGGTGTAAGTTTGTCATAACCTACCGGTACACCTGCACAGGACATCACATCGCTTAGTAATTAGACCAGCAACTCGTCTCATACAATTGTGTTTAAATGACTTGCCGTGTAAGTATTCTTTACATGGCTGAACTTGAAATATTATGAATAGAGTCTAGCAACTTTTCCCTGTTCATAAGAATAGTGATTATAAAACTTGAGATATAAGATACATCATATTGTTAGCATGACGAGTTATCAAGTAGAATGTCAAGGATCTTGTCCTGGTTCATAGAAATAGTGTTTAGGTAATTTAAGGTATAAGTTTATCATCATAGTAATGTGTCCTTGATCCTTGGACTTGAAGATATAGACAATAAACATTGTGTCATCAAACATATATCTATCTCATCATCAAAATATGAATTATTCTAAACATTAAATTCTAGAAAACTACTAAACTAACTTCATGAGTCTTTACAATATGCAGTTTACATCTTAAAAGAAAATATTTTTTTTGTCATAATTGAAATAATAATGAACAAAGAGACATATAACAAATTTACAATCATAATATTCAGCATATAAAACCTGCTCATGAATTGTTACTAACTGGTTGCTTAAACAGGAGAAATCAGCCAAATACAAAGAAATTAATTTAAAAAAAATATATTTGCAGAAATGATAATTTAACAAAGGACAAACTTAAATAAGCAACCAATAATTTCTGTGCTACTTAAAATATCCCAAATGAATATACAAGAATGGTTCCCTCTCAATATCTAGCTATTTATAGAAGAAAGGTGAAGGCAACTAAGGGAGGTAAATCTTGTATACTTACCGGTACATCACAGTTCCTTAAAGTGTTTGTGTTATCTGACAGGACAGTGGTATTTAAGCTAAAGCTCTATTCCTATTGTTCTGGTGCTAGAGGTTATTGGGATTATCTTTGTGACAATTAATGTGCTTCCAATAACAGAATTAAATAGAAACAGTACTGATATCAAAGGAAACAACAATTGTACAATCGTTAAAATTTTGCCAATATTTGCTCTTACATATGTTAGTAAATAATTTAGTTTAAATATATGAAAACATAACAAATGTAACAACAAAAACAACATTAAAGACGTAACCAGTAACCAGAAAATCTTAAAACTTTGAGAAGATTAACAACTTTAAATGAAACTTTTAATTCAACCTCAGCATATTATAAACATCATTCTTTCTACTAAAGACAAAGCTTTTACTGTTATACTTAGTTTTCGGATCATGATTTTTAAATTTCAATACCTTACAATTTACGGTTTAATTTAAGTTAAATATTTGATAAAACAAAAGTAATTGAATGAAAACAAAACGTAAACCCTTTAATCAACAGAGTAACTGATAAAGCAATAACGTCAGATCTTATCTAGAAATTTTTTAATAAAGATGTATTTGTTGAAGTATGTTTGTTATAGTTACATTTCTATAGGATGGAATATCTTCCTTTTGTTAAACAGAAATCAATTGTTGTTATAGTAATGTTACTACTTGTTTAAAACAAATAATGTTTTAGAAGCACAGTGTTATAGTGATGTTATAATCAGATAGATCTGAATCTCAGAAAGAGGCTGCAGTTAAAGGGAAATCTCAACTCCAACAACACAACATAACTTTCTCCATTCCCAATGGCTTGTTTTATTAGCCTTGTATTATCAACTTTTCAGTGTCTGCTTCGAAGGTACCAATGAGTGAGTGGGTTATTGTTAGTTAATATTTCAGCAGTTGTGACTTGAACAAGGAGTATTATACATATCATAGGCGTCGGAACGCTTTGGAAGTTGGGGGTCAAGATTAGACTTCACACATGAGTTTGTGTTGCGGGGGGGGGGGGGGGCAGGATTCCTAAATAATACCGGTTTTCTTGTCTAAAACATTTCCAGTTTGTAAAATTCCTGCCCCCCGGTTCCTACGAATATGCATATAGTCCCTTAAGCTAAAGAGGGAGTGAGTTGACACAACTTGGGCAATATTTAGCTTGTAGGAACAGCATTAACAACAGCATATCATTGTCATTTAAGATTGAATATTGGAGATGTTTTGAATTCATATCATTAATTATCACGTTAGTTTCAAGGCAAAAAAATGTGTATCAAAAATCGGTGAGTGAGACAAAAAAGGCTTTTTAACAGCATGTTTAAATAAGCATAAATACTGATGAATGATGCCTTGTTAAAGTAATTTTACGACTTGTTTTTAAATAATTCATTAACTGATATATCTAGATAAGCAAGCGCGTTATGCTGTGGAGGAAGTTGATACTGGTGAGTGGTGAGTTATATCGTTGAGGAAGTTGAGATTAACTAAGTGTGAAGCAACAACAGACGCAACAGCAGAACGGTGCGTAACTATGAATACACCCGATGTTGGTCCCGGTTACCCTGTGTTGCCTACCTCCGTGATACGCAATGTAATGTAGAACTTTCGTACCCTGCATGGACTTCATCTGAAGGCGTCTGAGTTCTTGCAGACGGAATATTTCTCGGCGCTTTATCTCGTCTAACTTGGTACGGATATTGTGGGACACCATCTCGATATGTTTCGCTACGGAGCCGTCCTGTAACCAAGTTGATTGGCATGAGTGAAAATGGTACAAAGTACAGGTGTAATTTTACAAAGTCTTATACATTATTTTAAGACTAATCTACAGGAATCAAACTCACTGTAATAAAAAGAATAAATCTGAATTTGCCACTTAAAACATAGGTTTTAGCTGAATATCAATATGGCCATGGGTAATAAACATTGTGTTTTCTTCAATCAAAATATAAACCATGTTATTAGTTTCTCATCAAGCTAGCACTTCTGTTAAAATAACCAATCAAAGCTTACTTTTATGTCGGACACATTTGACTGCTCCAATTTTTTCCTGAATTCTGGATCCTCCTCTAGCGCCATGACAACCTGACGTAGATAATGGTCGTACGACAGGTCGGTTCCCTGAAACAGTCATGAGATGAAATTATTCATATGAAGCCATAAGGTGATATATAACTTTCCCTGTTGATGTGGCACAATATTGAGAACATCACACTTGCCAATGATGGCTTTGTTGCACATACAAAATATGATAAGAATGGAATAAAAAAACAGTGTGTTTGTAATTGAACTACAGATTTTGAATGATAACTTAATTGGACCAATGTTTAAAATATAGCCCGTCTGCCAGTCCTTAAACTGGCTACTTTTACCAGGACTGATTATTTTTTAGTCAGGACATATTAACTTTTCAACAATTTTGTTTAATTTCCCCTCAGGAATTGACCAATTAATTTTCAGGACAGGCTAGGTTCCCAATCTATTTTATACACTGATCGGATCAGCTGTTGTGACATCACTGATAATGTAACAACATCACATTACACATTAGGACAGTATGTGCTGTTCAGCTTCATAAACATAAAGCTTGCTGGCAATTGAACTACCGGAAATGAAGGAAATTTGAGTAGTCAATATCGGCATACAGGGTATTGAAGGAGATGATTCACCTGGTCTAACGAGTGTTACATACCTGTCCGTCGTCTTCTGATCCCCCTTCGACAGCTGCGGGAGATGGGGGACCTCGCTTCTGTACGACGGGCTTGCCGTTTACTGTTTGTAGTAGTAGCACCACTAACACACTAGCTGTTATTGTCCAATGCATTGTTTGTTCTTTCTGAAAAGTAGACTTCAGTTGTTAATAGAAGAGAACAGCATTTATGAAGGAATTGAACAGTTGAATGTGAATCATTTTCTTTTTGAAATTTCCTGACATGGATAATGATTTCTGTATTATCATGCTTGGAGCAACACAAAATGATAGCTTTGTTGACGACAATGATAATGATTATCGTTGTGTGAATATCGAATCAATAAATCCAGAGTTAGTTAAATTCCTTGTTAAGATAGCTTTAATATAGCATCAAATGACTATTCATGAAAAAGTTGACTTATTTTTGTCTTTATATGCTGGTTACTCAGATAAGTCTGTTTAGGTATATTAAATTTAGATCCCTAAATTTTAATCTATCCGTAATAATGTCAAATTTAGTGTATCGCGATATGTATCGTATCGTGACCTCAGTATCGTGATACATATCGTATCGCAAGGTACCTGTATCATGACATCCCTAGTGATAACTACGACTTAGTGATTTTGTGAATAAGTTAATGCAGGTTATCAACTTACTAATACTGTTCTGCAAACTAATACATGAATCAATGTTTCCTATACTTATAAACCTCCAGTGACGTCACTCTATTGTTCTAGGTTCTTCTTTTACCGGATAAACCTCTTTGCCGGGCATTCTCCAAGAATGCCCAGGGCTTTCTCTAGGAAAGCCCGGGGCTTACTGTAGAATTTATCGGAAATTTATTTTGATAGGGATTATACACGTTTTGAAATACTTTGTTTCAAAGTCCTTCTTCGAATAAATACCATCACAAAATATCACAATTTTGACAAATCAGAAATATAATGTTAGCATGCCTGGTTTCGAACTCTGCACCACTCGCTTACTAAACTGGCGCCTTTGACAACTCGGCTATAAAGGCCCACGAGAACAATGATGTATTTTCCACGGGTTATAGACAAAACGGCGACACAGCAAAACGGCGACACACCCCAAAAAATTGTTGGACAGAACTGCGAAACACATTTTCAATGAAATTTTACACAAAAATTGCTTGACAAAACGGTGACGCATTTGGATTAAACAGCGACACCTTTTTTTCAAAGAAAACATTGTTTAACTTTGATTCGTTTACCTTTCATGTCTGATACGCATATTATTTTTATCTTTTATCAATAAAGGGATATGTTTCAATTATGTCCAGCACATAAAAAACCCCATAAAACTGCGCTATATATCAAATATGACTTGTGTATGCTCAATTAATTGTATAATTCATATCTATTACTTCAATATATTATTTGATAACTATGTCATGATTTATGATAATAAACTTCACTTGACTCATAACTAATACACTCTTGAATTTTCGATTTCGTATTGATTGATTTGTTTTCTTAATAAACTACTCAATGTACTTTTCGAGTAGTTGTCACAATCCAAATAATTGTTTTCTTAACGAACAAGGTATTGCAGTAGAAGATTGATTATATGTTTTCTTAACTAATTACGTATTGTTGTAGAGTCACCTCCATTATTGCATAACACAATTCAGTTTTTAAAATGTTTCAAAAGTTTACGTCTCTCACTCTCTCCAACAAATATACGCCCAATAGATCTCCAAAATTCCATTGGGAAATGTAAATGTACTTGTTTTGACTGCTTTTATGTATCAAATAATTTCCGTTTATACAAATATTCATGTTGAAAGACAGTTGGTCTGCTATTGCACAGATCACTCCAAAGCATACATAAAGTTTCATTCCACCAATTTTGTTTCCTCTTACACTTGCTTTTTCTGTTAGTTGAACTATTTTGGTTTTCATTCATTTCTGTTATCATCACAGTGAGTTCCGATAATTAACTTACTTACCAATAGTTATGAAAATCTAAATTCCATCACTTAAAAAACATAGCATAAGCCAAGGATTAATTTTGGAATTGATTGGAATCACTTGGCTAAGTTAACTGTCAAATATAGGTTGAATAAATTTATATGATATCTCCCTCTCTCGATAAATAGTTCATGAGACGAGCACCTAGAAGCACCTAATACACAACCTTGTCTGACACCTATTTGTATCTCAAATGTTTATGATAGAGTATTCTTATTTCTGACACACGCTTTTACATTTTCATATATTTGCTCTAAAAGGTTACTCATTTTTGGACTAAGGCCATGCATGTTCAGGATATTCCATAGTTTATTTCTTTCCACTGAATCGAAAGCTTTCGCAAAGTCAACAAATAGAGCATAAAATTTCCCACCTTTAACATTAAGACATTTCTTGACAACACTTTGTAGAATAAACACATTATAAATGGTTGTGTAACCTTGTCTAAAACCTGCAATCGAATATAACAAACATGTTACAAACTATTACAAAAAAATATTTGTGTCACCGTTCAGTCCAATACAATTCTGTGGCCGTTCAGTCCAATTTGTCACCGTTTTAACTAAATTTTTGTCGCCGTTTTGCCGTGTCGCCGTTTCGTCCGTATCCCATTTTCCACAGTGACAATCATGTGAACTTCACGAGGCAGATAGCGCATACATTTCACGTTCACGGCTTGGGTAGCGAGCGCAAAGCACGTGCAGGGCGCGGATGTGCTCTCCGTTTGCTCATGGTGATTCCCTACCAGTAAAAATCAATGAATCCATTTTTATACTTATTATTGAAATAATTATGTTACTACGGTTTATCTCGGGTCATAAGTTAGATCAAAACCTCGCCCTCGGTGTTGTTTGATAATGTAAGCCCTCAGCCTCGGGAAATTGGGGCGGGCCTGTCAGCCCTTTCCAATTTCCCTCTGCCTCGGGCTTACATTATAAACAACACCTCTGGTTTGGTTTTGATCCTACACATATATATTGCAATACAGAAATGAGGAAGGATACCGATCCTTATATTCAATCCCAAACTAAAGACCGTTCTTTACAGGGTATATTTTGACACATAGAGCCTACATCAGGTCCAAAGTTAACGTATGAAACTTGGGAATGACAAGCCCTACGTTAAAAGCGCCACTCAATCGGCTTTCATTCGCCATTTTGAAAGGTTAGCATTGCTAGAAAACAAATGTGCTATAATATGCTTATTCATTAACAAAATGAAGAAATCACTACTTAATTGATAGGAGAGCAGCATATTTACAAATGATTCATAATTAAAGTTATCAGTTACGACAGCATAAATATTTTGTCGTAGTAATGCATTCCATGATCGTAGCTTCGATGATTGGCTTCATTTCACAATGTTTTTACTTTTTGAGCCATACACTTTATTTTTGTCAAATTGTTAAATCTTGAACAACTGAAATGCTAACCTCTCAATGATATTTGAAATTAAGTGTGAAATTATCATGTAAAAATCATATATAAATGTAAACAGGAAAGCCCTCCTGAACTTCGTTTCCACAAAAAATACCCCACTCGAATGGTCCCTTTTAATGACAAATTAACATTTAACAAATGATTTTTTCATTTTCTATAAACAATTGAATAAAAAAAATTGCTGGAAACAGATAACAATAACATTTAAGCATCAAAAGTAAATTCTTGATCACACTTGTTATCTGAGAATGACAGTTACAACAAAACTATTCACATGAATCTTTTCGAGTGAAAATAGATAATTTGAATGGAAACCTTAAGAAAATCTTATACAGACATAATACAACAAACCTCAAAGCCAATCACTAATTATTATTTCATGGTTTATGATCGATCCAAACGTAGAGTAGAGATCTGATAAACCGGCAAGTACTGAAGTAGCTAAAAATCCTTCTGTTGGCTTGAAACTAATTAACAGAACAGTTGTTATAGAGAACCATTTATTTATGATTAAATTGTTTATTCTTGAGGAAAACAACATGGAAGTAGACAATCTGGAAGAAAAGACATAAATCGAAGCATCTAGGATAATAGGATTATAATAAACCTACCTGGTGTACCAGCTGTTCACTAAAGATTTGATCGAAGCAGATACCGGAAATGTTACGTGGTCTAGGGTTCAGCTCCGCAGTAAATATTAGTAAAAACCTGATTGGCTAAAATCTTTAGTACACGTAATCAATAGTTACAAGGATGTGTAAAGAAGTACGCGTCAACAGATTTACGGGAAAAAATAGATAATGTAGATGTTTGTAATGGCTATTCTATTTCGTCAACGAAGTTTTGATAAACAAAACAACATCTAAAGAAAACTTCCAAACCACTTTTAATATGATTAGAATGTCTAGCCTAAATCTATATTATTTATTTTATTATAATCTATTTGCAAATGTTATCAATATTGGCAGCAAAGAAATCAATATGGTAAATATTTACCCAATGCTTAAAACTGCTTCACCGATCTCCTTTAATCATTCTCAAGTTGAAGTAAAAACACTTTGAACAAATAATTTACTTAGTCATTTATATCCTGTTTTTATACTCACGGCGCCGCGTGAAGGGATTATAATATTATATCAATACAAACTAAGTATTATATTTAGAGCTTCACATTGAAAAGATATGAGCATAAATTAATCAATTTATTTATGTTGTTAATTCTGGAATGAGGTAGCCAAATATTGCGGGTGAAGCAGTTATGAGGGAAAATATGATAATTTTCATTTCATATATAAGTGAAAATGTGTGTATTTCATTGAAACAGACTGTGGCGATCTATTAAGATGTATATGAACTGAATATATTGCCTTTGCTTTGAACAACTTTTAGCTTACATATATTTACTAATATAAATAAAATGACACATTAAACATTGATTTTTTTGTATCAAAACTTCGGTCACATTAGCACATATTTTCTTATTAAAGTGTTGTTTCTTTGAAAACTCAGAAATCATAAAAAGCCTAGGTAAGCATGATAAGCACGAAAGCTTAGAATTATATACTTTCTACAACGACACGTTGCAATGTCTCTGCAATAAGTATGTTTTAAATCCACATAAATTGTATTTCAGTAGCTTAATTGGCTGTAGCTGAAATGAGAAGAGAACTCAGAGCCTTTTTATTCATTTTGAGTATTTGATTTATGGTGAAATTTTAAATACATAAATTGTCATAATTAACCCGAGATCACGATGGCCAACTGCAGATGATGTTAATGATGAGTCTTGTCTCCAACTTTCAGACCAGGAACATAAATGTCAATGACATCATCAATCATTATATATTCAAATCGAGGAAAAGTTAGGTTCATAAAGAACAGGTAAACTGCCATAGCCATCCCACATCAGTTGTCTCCCGTTGATAATGACCAAAAAATCAATTTCGGTTTTTCAGTTCATTATTCTGGTTTGAAGTAAGGATTGTGTTGGACTTCAGGAAAATCACAAATATCAACCTACAGCAGTGGTCTCCCGTAGAATATGACAAATCTATCTGAAAATGAAACGCGGATGTTTTATTCAGTAGTGTGTTGCTTAGATTAGAATCTTACTCAGTTGTATCTTTGCCGTCATTCTTAGCCTTGGGCAGTTACTTCCCTTTGAAAGAGTGATATTTACTTTCAAGCATCACAAGATCGTTCCATCTATCAGTGAGTTACTCTGGTTGGTAGATTGGCCAGTCAAGTCTTTGTTAGCTTGGTCCAGCCACAGTCGGGGTTGAGCTTTGTGACAATACAACCCTCGCACGGAGAGAGCGCCCCCTAATCAAACAGGGGCTAGGAGCAGGTGCGCGCTGGACTGGCCAGGTGGCCACACCACTGTCCACTTGAATTGGACATTCATCTCGATTTTTGGTGATGTTCATGTATTGGCCGGGTAGATTGATTTTGTGGATTTTTTTTGTCCATGTTAAAACTTAAGTCTATGTCAAAAATAAATGACACCAAGACACCTAAATCTACGTGAAAAATAAATTACACCAAATTCGTCAAGGCCACCAATGATATATGAATATAAAACCGTTTAAAACTTGAATCACCATAAAAAAATAAAAGGTTTTTCTTCACACCATATCTGTTGACCAACTACCAACAAAGATGTCATTATCTGCTGAGTTTAATTTTGATACTAGCACAAAAAGACTTCCTTTAATTGTTTAACTGTTTTGGTTTAAGTATCTTATTTTTAGTTATTTAATACAATGCAGACATCGAGACCGGTAGCTTAAAATGTCTTCCAAGATCCCGAATCTTGTCGCCACCTGTCTCCGCAAGGGTCAACCTGCAAATTAGCACATGTAGGCTACACATTTTGCAGACTTAGTTCATAAACTATAAAAACATTCTTTACTTTCATTTCTGTTACGTTATTTCTTTAGACATTTTTATTTCTTAATCTAGACTTTTACTTTTACCTTTACCTAATATTAATGCACGGTCATGAAGAACTTATTTCGTTGTGTGTTTTTTTAAATAAAGAGTAGTTGAATGAGCTTGACTAAGGAACTAAGATTCTAAGTTGTCGACATTTAATTTTGAAAAGGGCAGTTGATATTCATAGGACTGATTGCATTCGCATCACTATTTTATTGTAAATAGATTTGCTTAAATTTATATATACGATTCATTAAAACCTGTAATAGCTTATTGTCAACTTGCTTCTATACACTGTCTGCATCTACTTTAATTAGCATGACACAAACTTCAAAAAAATAACACTGTGAATTTCGTATTTTTTACTAAGGATCTTCTTGCAAATGCAGTTATTGTGAGTATGATTTTGATCTGCATGTGAAAGAAAATTAGCCTATAGTTATTCAAAAAATATTTTCATAAAATGTCATAAACTTCGTGTTCGTATAATACGTTTGTTGTAACGTGACGAGGGCTTAAGTTTAATTGCTTTTTAAACCTTGATAGTTTTACATTAATCAGGTGTTTTATTTAAAAGAATTAACTTTTAGTTAACGAGTCGATAAATTGAGAGTTCTGACACTGAAGCTGTATGTCAGAGATCCACGTCTTTGGTTGTGTATTAAACCGCGAGCATGCAGACACACAAGTTCTCATAACAAATCTGCATGGTGCGTCTAACAATATGACACAATTTTACACGTGACTATCATGGATCGAGATCCATCTGTGAACACAAAATATTCGATCCGTTGTTTAAGTGAACAAATTACACAACGTTTAAATCAAAATCGGTATAAATCGGGAGTTCTTTGTCTCTGGGCGGCCATCTGGTTCCCTTTGTCGACAGGCCGCCTATTGATGGCGCACCTTGCTAGCCTTGACCGGGCTCTTACATACTATATGAATATTAACGATTTTTAGCAACTGCGCAGAGAGATATACGAACATTATTTTCAAGCATTCATAATAACTGAACGTTTCAATTCCAACGCTTGAAACATGGCAAATTAGACAACACTATTAAAACGATATCCTGCATGGGGAAATGTTAAAATGTTAACCATCAATGCAATGGTGAAGAGAGAGAGAGAGAGATAGAGAGTGAACGGGCAATACAATTAACGTCCGTGTTCATCGCTATGTGTATGTTGGAAATCGTGATTCCGGGTTCCCTGAAACTAGATACAGGCGTAAACATGTGCCGCACGTGTAGATTAACCCACGAATCACGTGTACAATCACTGCGTTACAACGTTATACCGACAAAACCCGTCTTCTATTTTTATCCACCACGCAGTTGAAGATTCGAGTTGTTCGCGGATGTATAAGCTGTGGCACTGTGCTTCAGAGGAGAGGGGGTAACATCGATTTATATCGGAGAAGGGGATAACATCGATTATCCCCCGGCTCGCTTGAATTTAGGGTTTAAACGACATCAATCATATCGCTGTCACACGAGTTCAATAAACGATCTCTAGACAGGAAAAGACCCGCCTCGGGATATTGTGGCTCACTTTAACATGATCTACAACTAGTTTTTAGCAACGCCTTTGTCACTCGATTTTATTGCGATTTTAATATCCTGATGATGTACATGGTCTTTATAAACGGTTGATTGTGAAACCTAGCCTTGGCAACAGTCAATTAAAACGGCGTCGGTAGAATACAAGTTAACCATCTTGCAACCATGACCCACTTTTAGGGTGCGTTTCGGTGCAAGAGAAAGAGTGTTGTTCAGAGCCCTCAGTTTGATATCGCGACATTATGTAAGAATTTCCCCATGCAGTGTGTTTGGCATGCGGGTCAAGTTACGTATCAGCGTCAATGTGCAACGGGGTATATCACCCCCCTCACAATACCGGGTGGCGGGGGTGGCTGGCGTTAATTATAGACTTGCGCGCTGCCGTCACCGACAAAGGGGAGAGGGAGTAGTGCATCATAAAGAAGAGACATGTTTCTGTATCTATGACAACGTTGACCTCCTGACCTTTCGCTGTTTTCGTCTGCTGCGTGTGTCGCGTTGAGCGGGCCTTTGGCGTGATTTTATATGGCTGATTGAGAAAATACAATTTAAAAATAAACTTATTTGATATTTCATTTACTCGATATTGATGCTTACAGACCGGCCTATGGCAACTAATAATGTGTAGCATTGTATATATCCTAAATATTCGTATGGACGTCGTATCGTCCAATAAGAATCATTTGAACATTGAAACAAGATTCGTTTATTGAAATAATTTTTAAATTATTCCAAATTGAACACAGATTATTCTCCAGTATCATGAAGAAACACAATATTAAAACGTGGGAGACAGGCATACTTTGCCTAGGTTATGCATGTGTATAAACCGTTCAGTAAAACAGGTTTGACTTGTGCAACCGAATGCTCGCATCCAAATAACTGAATACTGCACCGAGGCTGTCGTATCGATTCCGACAAGCGCGCGAGCGACGCACGTGCCTCAAATTACACGTCAAAGCAAACAGTTGTCCGTTTAGAAGATAGGCCTGTAGGTATTCGCCCCAAACGTGGAAAGGAATGAGAGAAGACTCAGAACTGTGTTTGTAAGGAAAGTTAGAAGCATGTCATGTTTTGTTGAAAACGACAAAAGATAAATTCTAAAACATGATTCATAAGACACGCGAGACAAGTGTTCAAGCTTACGTATGCTTTGTCAAAATAGTTTATTCTATGCTAAAATTTGAAGTCTGATGGTTGTAAAAGCTAAATTATTTGGATACTAACCTCCGACAAGTGACCTTAGCCTGTTAGCCATATAACATGCAATCGACTCATTCCCACTGATGTAATGAAACTTCATTACCCAGAACAATCGGAGTTATCCGCCCGTCACTAGCCCACTAGGTGGCGTGACCTGTCATCCAATTAGATTCATTCACATTACAGAGTCGGTAGTGTGCAGACGTGTTTCTGTATCTCTTCCGATTGTATTGAGCTATATTAATTAACGTGTTTTGTTGTTTATTGACTCTATTGCTTACCTTAGTCAGGTATTCCATCTGTCTTTCTCGTTTTCATTCCTCGCGAGTGAATTCTGTGTTTCAGACAGGTGTTTTTGCTAGTTGACACAGCCGTGTTAACTTGGACTGGTGGTGCACGGGTTGTCGATTGCGGTCGTGCAGCACGTGCAGCCCGGGCGACGGACGGTCGCTCTACCTCGCTGCAGTGACAGCTAGCGCTACTGCCGCCTACACTTGATCGCCTGCCTAGCGCTAGGTATCTCGTGTGGCGCTTGGATTAGCGCTTGCCGCGCTTGTCGCCTGCCGTCTTCCTGACGGTTGGTGACTCGTGTGCCGTTGGATTTCGCCTGCGCTTGCCGCCTGCCGCCTTCCCGGCGTTAGGTGTCTCGCACGCTAGTGGCGTTTGGATTAGGCCGCGGTTGTCGCCTGCCGTCTTCCTGACGGTTGGTGACTCGTGTGCCGTTGGATTTCGCCTGCGCTTGCCGCCTGCCGCCTTCCCGGCGTTAGGTGTCTCGCACGCTAGTGGCGTTTGGATTAGGCCGCGGTTGTCGCCTGCCGTCTTCCTGACGGTTGGTGACTCGTGTGCCGTTGGATTTCGCCTGCGCTTGCCGCCTGCCGCCTTCCCGGCGCTAGGTGTCTCGCACGCTAGTGGCGTTTGGATTAGGCCGCGGTTGTCGCCTGCCGTCTTCCTGACGGTTGGTGACTCGTGTGCCGTTGGATTTCGCCTGCGCTTGCCGCCTTCCCGGCGCTAGGTGTCTCGCACGCTAGTGGCGTTTGGATTAGGCCGCGGTTGTCGCCTGCCGTCTTCCTGACGGTTGGTGACTCGTGTGCCGTTGGATTTCGCCTGCGCTTGCCGCCTGCCGCTAGGTGTCTCGCAAGCTAGTGGCGTTTGGATTAGGCCGCGCTTGTCGCCTGTCGTCTTCCTGACGCTTGGTGACTTGTGTGCCGTTGGTTTTCGCCTGCGCTTGCCGCCTGCCGCCTTCCTGGCGCTAGGTGTCTCGCGCACTTGGCGTCTGGACTTCTACCGCTGTGCGCTAGTCGCGTGGTGTTTGGTTGGACGTGTGCTTGTGCGTGGGCGTTACCTCGTGCTCTTGGCTCTCGCCCTTAACTCAGGGGAGCTCCCTCCATGGGAAGCGGCTGAGCGGAGGGTCGACTGACGCGTGGCACTTGTGTGCGCTTGTCGTGCAAGTTCGTCTGACCTGCGCTGCATAGGCTGCCGCTGGCGCCTGAGGTTCAGGATAGGATTCGGTGAGTGAGGCGCGGCCGCGCTCTCCCCCCCGTTGGGAAGGGGTGTTAGAGACGCTCTACGCGTTCTCTCCCCCATTGGATTGACTCGCAGACGCCTAGCGCTCGCTTGTCAAAATCCCTTACAGGGGATGGGACTTAGTTCGCTGCGACTCAGCGACCCCGTACCGGGCGTTCTGCGGACGGTGCAGGTCACGCAAGTCGGCGAGCTACGACCCTCATGTCGTCTGTCTCCTGTGTAGGAACAATTGCCCGGAGGATAACCGGTGCGTGGAGTGTGAGGATCTCTCCCCCGAGCAGCACAGGCGCAGAGCCGCTGCAAGGCTTCTAGGCGCGTGACCCAGGGTTCGTCTGCCGCCACAGGCATGGCGTGTCGCCGGAGAGATCGGACCTCATTATTTCCGAGGACGCAGGGGAGTTTGACATTCCGTCCTCCCTGGTGTCGGACGTATGTTCCCTAGTGTCTACTATCGAGTAGGCGCTTGCTTGGACGTGTGCTTATGCGCTTGCTGGGACGTGTGCTTGTGCGATTGGCCGCCTCCTCGCGCTCGTGTCTCTCGCTCTTAACTCAGGGGAGCTTTCCTCTATGGGAAGCGCCTGGGGGAGGGGACTGACGTGTGTCGCTATTAGTGTGCTTGACGCTCAAGTTCACGGATTGGGCAAGCGCCACACGCTTCGCGCGTGCCTGTGCGCTTCCCTAACGTCTACTAGTGAGTAGGCACTTGATTGGACGTGCGCTTGGGCGCTCTCTCGCGCGCGTGTCTCTCACTCTTAACTCAGGGGAGCTTCCCTCTAGGGAGATCGCCTGAGTGGAGAGGTGGGGACGCATGTGGCTTGGTAGTGCGCTTGACGCTCGGGGTCACGGGACAGAAGGTGAGGCGATCTCACTGTTCGTGTCTACCTTGGAATTGCGTCTGACGCTAATTGGTTAGCTCTGAAGCTGATTGATTTGTGAGCTCTCCCTGCTCCGCTGATCGGGGGTTGATGTGCGCTTGTGTGCTTGACCGCCCCTCGCGCTCACATCTCTCACTCTTAGATCAGGTGAGCGTCCCTCTAGGGGGTACGCCTGAATGGAGAGTTGATTGTCGCTGATTGGTTGGTGAGCTTTCCCTGCTCCGCTGATCTGGCATTAATGTGCGCTTGTGTGCTTAACCGCCACTCGCGCTAATGTCTCTCACTCTTAGCTCAGGTGAGCGTCCCTGTAGGGGGAACACCTGAGTGGAGAGGTGATTGACGCTGATTGGTTTGTGAGCTTTCCCCGCTCCGCTGATCGGGGATTAATGTGCGCTTGTGTGCTTGGCCGCCTCTCGCCTCTCACTCTTAGCTCAGGTGAGCGTCCCTCTAGGGGGTACGCCTGAGTGGAGAGGTGATCAACGCTGATTGTTTGGTGAGCTCTTCCGCTCCGCTGATCGGGGGACTAATGTGGGCTTGGCCGCCCCTCGCGCTCACGTCTCTCACTCTTAACTAAGGGGAGCGTCCCTCTAGGGGGAACACCTGAGTGGAGCGGTGATTGACGCTGATTGGTTTGTGAGCTCTCATGGTCCGTTGATCGGGGATTAACGTGTGCTTGGCCGCTCTTCGCGCTCGTGTATCTCACTTTTAGCTTAAGGGAGCGTCCCTCTAGGGGGAGCACCTGGTTGGAGAGGTGATTGACGCTTGTCACTTGGTAGTGCTTCTTTTGCTCAGGTTCGCAGGACAGAAGGGGTCATGTCCACCTGGGACTAGCGCCTGACACTTCTGACGCTGGTGGGTCAGGGGGTGCGACGCTTGCTTGCTTGATACTGGCGAAGCGCTCCAGGTGCTTTCCTCTTAGATAATCCGGTTGCACTTAAGTTCGAGACGGCAGGCGCTCTCCCCTTGTCTAGTGGGGATTTTCTTCCGCCTTATCCTCAAGCTATTTATTCACGAATTGGACCTAGTCCCCTCCGACTCGCGTCCACTTACGTGGGGTTCTGCGGGTGCTGTGTCTCTCGGGAGTCGGCGTGCTACATCCCTCACGTGGTCTGCCGCCTGGGCAGGAATTCCTGGCTGGATGGGAGTCGGTGCGTCGAGTGCGTCGACCTCCCTAGGAGCAGCGCTAGTGCTTCCGCTTTTCCATCCGGAAGGGTGAGCTGCAACAGCGCTCCAGGGCGGCCAGGCGACCCACCCCGGGTCCGATTTCTACCACAGGCTGAACGAGTGGCGTCGGACTTAGGGTCCTTGAACTTGGACAGGTCCCTTGGGACCCCCTGGCACTTGAATGGTTTTCCCGACGCTTCCCTTTCGTGGGATACGTCTCAGGATGGCCCTATAACCTTCACGGCTGACTCCCCACGGCGTGGGGGTGCCCTAGAAGGCGAGGAAGCGTTGCATCGCGCCCACGCCTCATCACTTCGACCTTAAGGCGTTTAAGGACGACGTCATTGCGCCGGTCAGGGAGGCGTCCATCAGCCTGCCCCCTTTGGACCAGCGTGTCGCTGGTCTCCTCGCCGTCTGACACATCGGTGCCTTCTCGCCAGGGCTCCAGGTTGAGGACAGAGGCAAGGGGGGGTTTTATACCGACGACAACGTTCGTCTCCTTAGGCGTCTGGCCGGTGGCTAAGACAGGCCCTGGTCGCCAGGGGGGGCATGGGATGCCACAGGGAAGTGTTAGCACACGCGGGTCGTGAGCCTCTCACGCTCCTGCAGTAGTAACGCTTTCTAGGGTTCTTGACGTCAGCTCAAGTCTATACGAGGGAGGGGGATGGAGACTCCATCTTTCGCTTCTTCAGATAGCCTTCAGCGCTCACGTTCGTTCACTCACCACCTTTTATAGTGGCAGAACGACTTCATGCTCTAGCAGGAGTGCCCTCGGGCAACCTCTAGACAAGAGTCAGTGGTACGTTGACGCGTCTACACAGATCTGTAACGCACACCTGAGGATGGTTAAACCATCGCATGAACCAGGTGTTGTGTATTCACACAAACAGCTCAACATCGGCTTGATTGATCAACAACTGGGATCGGCCTAGGCCGGATCACTGTTACATCTGGCTATAGAGTTGTTTCGCTTGTGAACAATCTAAACAGCTCAATCAGAGCGGTATACACCCTGATCATCCTCCGTTTCATGGAGTGGGTGTGGCACCCTCGAGTGTTCGAACCGAATGTCTGCTTTTCGCGACACGAGGCAATCAGCAGTTGCCAATTTACGTGTCACCAGTGGCCGACCCGTCTTCTCTCGCCTCTAGTGATCTACGATCGCCAGAGGTCGGAACTCCCGGTAGCCTCACCACCCATCTAGGCTCCTCAGGGAAGACGGATTGAAGGGCGCTGGGCTTTGGGAGACGGTGGCCAGCGCAGTGGCGACCTCTTAGCAGTCCTCCACGCGCAAACTGTACGATTTCAATGGGCTTCCTTTTATGACTTTTGCGGGAAGGGCTTGATGTGTGAGTAGTGACGCTAACTCAGATCGCTGAGTTCCCCGTCCGCCTGCGCACGGGAAGGAGCCTAAGGCCTCTTTCTTCAACACGAGTCTCGCAGTCATTAGGGCCGTCCTTCGCGAGAAGGACTCCGGGAGGACATATTCATCGTTAAGTTAAGACCGCCGGAAGGGGGGTCTTGGTTGTGTTGCGTAATCACCTCCTATCTGAACACTATGAACCGCTGACAAACACGGCGCTGATGCGTCTCAACATTAGAACTACCTTCTTGGTGGCTATGGGGTCAGCGGCCAGGATATCAGAATTGCACGTGTTGCAAGGCGATTTGCTCAGGGTTGGGGTGAGATATGAGGTTCAACGACTTTGGAACTTGCACCAGTGTTTAATGCAAGAACCAAAGCGCTGACGAACGCGGGAACTTTCACACTGCCGTCAATCTCTCCGTCCGTCGAACCGGCGGACGAGCGGGACGTCTCATGTCCGGTGCGTGCTCTATGTGTCACCATAGGGGGACGCGGACACTGAGACAGAGGAGGCGCAGGTTTTCCTGTCCCACTCCCAAACGAGCTAATTGAAGATTGACAGGAGGCAGTTGGAGGGAGTCTACCGATAGCAGACGCCTATAAGGGCCTGCGCAGATCGACCCGCACGAGATTCGAGCCTATTTGGTGACCATGGCCATCACAGTAATCTCTCGGTGGCGGACGTCATGGCCGGCTGCTTTGTAAGTCGAGCTTGGCGTTCGTCAACCACTACTTGCGCGATGTCTCTACGGGGAACCTAGAGGGCGTAAGCCGTCTAGGGGCGCAGGTTGTTGCACAGCAGCGAACCACAAGGGCTCCCCAAGGTAGGGGGCGCAACCTTCCACATTAGTGACTCCCGACCCGTCGATGTAGTCACTCATATAGTGAGTTGGTTAATTCACATTTTAATCTAACAACTATTGTGTGGTGTGGGTTTTAGTTGAGGGTCGTCGACCTAGGAGGTCAGACAATTTCCCGATTAAAACAGTCGCTAGCTAGGTCGTCGACCTTCAGGACAATCTTGAGAGTTACCGCTCTGGCGACGAATCCTTCCCGCCACCTTCTGTGGTATCAGGCTAAGGTCACTTGTCGGAGGTTAGTATCCAAATAATAGTACGTTTTTGATTAAACGTCATTATTTATACTTACCGTAGACAAGTGACCGTCGTCACTCCCGCCCGCCTCCCCTCTTACGTATCCGTCGTTAATTGGGACTCCTAGGTAATGTGAATGAATCTAATTGGATGACAGGTCACGCCACCTAGTGGGCTAGTGACGGGCGGATAACTCCGATTGTTCTGGGTAATGAAGTTTCATTACATCAGTGGGAATGAGTCGATTGCATGTTATATGGCTAACAGGCTAAGGTCACTTGTCTACGGTAAGTATAAATAATGACGTTTAATCAAAAACGTACTATTTTATAACAGATATGGTCAGTTTTCTATTGTATATATGAGTATCTAGTAAGTAATAAGTGTGTTTGTTTGGAAATACACAATCTGCATTAAAACGAATCCTACAGTCAGCAACGCAAACACTGACTAAAGTATACCTCACAGCGACTATATATATATGTATATATATCTGCTTTTAATGTTAATGATACGTCACTGATAATATTGGCCTTATTTAGCAAATCTTCATAAAAGGGAGTTTGGTTAGCATCAGATCAAATAATCCTGCTGAGTTTCTATACCATGTCACATATTTTGACGAAAAATTTATATACTCGTATGAACTCATAAATGACAGTGGCCTGAAGTCAGGACTCCCCTTATCAGTGTTTAAAATATAGCCCGTCCTTGACTGCATGGCTACTTTTGCCAGGACTGGTTACTTTTTGTTTAGGACTGGTAACTTTTCAAAAGTTTTCTTTATTCCCCCCTAAGGAATGGAACAATTAGGAGATAAACATACTGTGTTTGGAAATCAGCGGCATATAACGGAATTATTATAGCTCTAAATTTAATTTAAAGTCGAACGCGTAGCGTGAGGCTTTAAATGGATAATTTAGAGCTATAATAATTCCGTTATATGCCGCTGATTTCCAAACACAGTATGTTTATCTCCATTCTACCATAATAGCGATTTAAAATTGAACTATATTCTTACGCATTAACTCGGGTGTGGTGTGTCATGATGCCCGTGCACGATTTCCACGGAGCGACATTCACACAGTGTTGACGCATTTGGTTATCTTGAATGACGTTACATATATAGACGGCCTCGGAGATTGCCGACAAATATCCGAATGCTGCAAAGGGAGCTCACTCTATTATCTAGACGTTTTTTAATTTCGTGACGGCTGTTAGCGTTTTGAATAAGTTAAGTTCTGCATGCCATATATTTACAAACTTGTGCATTGGTGTTGTAAATAAATTTAAGGTAATGCCGCATTCCGATTCATATTCGTATGATATTCTGGTCTCTTAAACTTTCTCGGCCCGTTTTGGTCTAACGCTACTGTACAGAATGACGGACCATGCGAACGGGAAATCTGAACTGTTGTCAGTGTCCTTTGTATTTTACCGGGTTTGACAGACTGCTAGCGTTAGGCTTGTGGAAAGCTTGCATGAATTTTATAAATAATGTACATACAACACAATAATTTCATATTTTGTGAAAATTTCCGACACAACAGCAATATTTGAGAACTACTTGTTGCTTGGCAACAAATGAATTCTTGCGCATTAGACGAAGTAAACAGAGCACCGTATAACCAAATTATACGCCCTCTGATTTTTCACAGCAGCCAATCAGAAACGAGTATTTTGCACATTTATGGTAGAATTAATTTTCAGGACAGGCTAGGTTTCGAATCTATTTTATACACTGCCCTTTATACGTTACAACAGTCATATTTATTACGACACTTAGATTAATTGAAGGCCGATCCGTTTGTTAAACTAGAATATTTGGTTCAAGATTTTTATCTAATTGTTCCACGCCTCAGGTCTACTCAGAAATATATAATTATCATTGACTTGTAGCACAACACAGCAAAACGCGTACTCACACAATGGTCGAAGCGCCCGATAAGGGAAACCGGCGTGAGGTGAGAAATACGTGTCGTACTTCACGTGCACTCCCATACCCGCTTTGACACTGGGAGCTGAATGGGGACATATATCGTGTCTTCAAATGTGGCTTGTCTATAACATTCCTAAATTCTAAAATTGATGAAATAAATTCTGAATTCCTTTCTGGGTACTTATTTAATAAATTAAGATTCTGGGTAATTTAGGGTGTATCCATTGCTATTTCACAATTATTCCTCGCTGTATCGTTCGTGCACGTGTGCAAAATGCTTTTAAGTACTACGTATTTACAATGGTAATAAATACATATATTATTTTTCTTCTATTACATTCCATCTTGTTTAAAGCAAGGGTTTCCGATTCGCCTAACTTATCTGCCCATTCCATTTAATCGAAGTTAAGGTTCACTCTTTCCTTTGTCCATCTGTAGATGTTTTAGTTCTCTTAACACCGCTTTCAGACGGTTATCATATTTGACTTCAGATATTGAATTGACCATGCGTTGTCCGACGTAGGTTTTCCATTAAAAGCCGCATAATATTGAATTAAATGCTAAACGCTGCTCTGGCAATATTTCAGCCATAAGCGGCGGGCATAATAGTGTTGGCTATTCAAATATAATGTAGTAGAAGGAGTTTGTGCTGTTGGATCATTAAAGTTGTCTTTTACCTGACTCGAGCTTTGAATGGGTATTTGAAAAGCGAAAACAGTCGAGTAATGTCCCTTGCATACTATAAATTTCTAGTTTTTTATGTCGTATCCTCAAACTGTAAGAACAAGAGTTAAATCATCGTTTCAAGAGTACTTGATGCGTTTGTTTTAAATTTGAAGAATTATGTTGTTCCAAAGTTAATTCTGATACAACACAATCCTAATCAACAATGAAGCGTATCTGAAAATCAATAACGTGCCTATTTTCTCGCAATTATGACATTTTCATGATGTTATGATAGTGTAAAATCTCTTTCTTAGCTTTTACCATTAAAATGGTAGATACATCTCTGGATAATGAATGATCTGTGTTTCAAGTTTGAGGTAGCTATCATGAATATTTAAGGAGATGTGCTTATGACAAAACGTCTTCCGTTGGGTCACTGTGCGAGTTATTTTCCCATGTGGAAACGACAAAAGAAAATATACTTTTAGATATTACGCTCAAAAGGCTTATTTAGAGATCATGATTGACATGTGTAAAAAATTGCAGTCGAGATGTAAAATTGTTTGTAAAGATTCGTTCATTGTTCATGATTCATAGAATCCCATGTTTGGACAGTTTGGAAACATCGAAAATAAGAACTTATTGATCTTGCCTATCAAAAGACAGTGAGAGTTAATGTTTTAAGAGGCTTGGGCAATGTTTCAACTAATTTGCGGTTTTAAGCCACATTTGGGGATTATCATGGTATGAAGTGTACAAGCTTGGTGAAGCAAGCATTTAAAGTTTAAGAGATTTGCTTGGAGACTTGGAGTCACTGTTTTAGTTTTGTTTCCATGGAAACAATATTAAATAATAAATATAAATGAATTATTTTGGTCTAACCCTCAAAACGCACATCTAGGGATCATGGTCGATAAGTGTATAAAGTTTGGTGAAGCTAGCATGTATAGTTTATGTGATATGCTTTGTGACGAACCGACTATATGCCACAGCTTTACCCTGTAAGACAGGAGTATAATAATTATAAAATCGATTTGATAAAGAGAATGTGCAAGGTTCACACAAATTGACTGTTCGCAGTGTGAGATCATCTTCAGCACCAATTAGGATTAAGTTTGGAAGCATGAATTTGTTAAGAGAAACGAGCTATGGCTAACCTATTTAAAATGTGAGACGGTGCCTTTTCTGCAAGTACATATATTCAAAAATCCCTAATGACATTACTGTTGTCTGAAGAAATAAGATTACTAAGGAGTAAGGAGACTGTTATTTTGGCTAAACAATTGACTTTCAGATCACAGATTCCTATTTCACAAATCCAGAGATATCAACAGAATTGAAACCACTTGTTTTGACTTGATTATTTCCTGGAAATTACAGTACAAGACCAGTGGTTCAGCATAATGTGATTCCAGGGGAAAATCAACAATGAAGAAACACATTTGACTGTCCACGTAATTTCCAGAAAAAAATCCAGTCTTGAACACACAAGTGGCATCAAATCAGTTGTCTCCATCACCGGTTTGAACAAGGGATGACATCTTGACCAGAGATATGATTCATTCATCCCATCGATGATCATCCTTCTTCCAACAAAACTTTCCAAGATAATTGTGGCTTTAAATAATGGATTTATTACATGAACATGAACTAAAATGAAACATGAAGAATTTTACAACTTGATCATGTTTACAGTCACAAAACAGTCAATGAGAGAATTCTCCTCTCTAGAAAACACAAAGTTAGGCTGATTCTTCTTTTGATTCTTCCTTTGCCTCTTTTTTGTCTGTTTTCACTTTCTTGGTTGGACTTTCATCCTCGCCATTTTCCTCTGAGCTCCTCTTCTCAGCTGTGTTTTCTGTTGTGGTTTCTGCAAGTGAATGGACAATGTTAAACATGTGGAAGTGATTCTATTAACTTGCATTTGCTATTATCGTGTAAGATTATCAATGATGATGTATCAATTGGTATTCTGAAAACTTGTGACAGGATATCCAGATCATTTCATTGTTTAGGGCTAGTTTGAATTGTGTATGGGCTTTGATTTAGAAATCTAGTCCAAATGGATAGAACAATACTACTATGAAAAGACAGATCTTAATCGCTGTATAAAGTCATATCCCTTTTAATAGGGACTTTTTTTTATCTAGTCAAGTATTGAGGAGTTTCCACTATCAGAAATCAGTTAAACCTGCAAATTTTCAAAAACCTTTGAATAAAAAGAATTTGTTTACAACTTTAAAAAAAATATCCATTAGCAGAAAAATTTGTTTAATTTGGTAAAACAAATTTCAAATGAAGGTATTGATCAACCAGCGTACCTGATGATTCTACAGCCTCCTCTGAGTCTTCTTTGGCGTTTTGATTTGTGTTCTCTTCCTTGTCTTTCTCGGTCTCCTCCTTAGCCTCTGCTTTCTCCTCAGTCTTAGCTTCTGCTGTCTCCTCTGAAGCCTGCAATAGTTTTACAACAAGATTTATTCAAATTCTTACACGTTGGTCATTGAAATGGCACAACATCATGTTATTACTTCCATAATCCAATTTACAATTTCACCTTTTTAATAGGTAAATCTCATTTCGGTCTTTTCAACTTCATCATAGAAATTTTTTAACAAGCAAAGAAACAATGAAAGTTGGAAAGGCTGGGGAATAAACATCTAAAAAAATATTGATTGTAATTTAACATTTTAAGTTTGTTGATGATTTCACATTTGTTCGTCTGCAAGGAGAAACTTGCTCTAAAACTTTCAGATTAATCTCCAGTCTTAACTTTTGCTAAGAAAATTTGCTATGTAAAAGTTACGAAAATAGTTTTGAGCAGACGATCAAAGAGTTTTATTCAAAATAAGCATCATGACAATTTTCCGAGATTTCAGTTCGATGAAAAAGAGCGCGACATTTATGACGTTTGTTTACAAGTTCAACTCACAGCTTCCTTCTGTGCCTTGACGTCTTCCACTGTCTTCTTTACCTCGACTTTTTCAGTCTCAGTTTGAGTGGTGTCAACCTCAACTTCGGTCCTGAAACAAAGACATTTTTCGTTAATTTTCTTACATATCCAAGGAAAGTAACATTGACCTAATTTTCGTACAATCTATGCTTATTCTTCAACAAGGAAATATTTCCGCGTTGCATTCTTTACCGGCTTTATTCATTCAAGTGTGGGATGTCGTCTGCTTCCAAGATAAAGCTTTCGGGATGAAAGCTGATCAAATAGTCTAACAGGATGTAGATTTAACAGTCTCAGCGGCTTTCTTTGCTCTAGCTTTTCACGCCTTGACCTCTTTTCATTAATTTGCTTTCAACTGAAACTGCATTTCCAGACAAACTGTACATTTTACAAAGAACAGTTCCAATGAAAAATAGTTTATAGTAGCGGAGATATCAAAATACAGTAAATGCGATGGCAGGAGAAAGTCCTTTAAACAAAATTCACTAAACTGCCGACAAACCATCAGTGTGAACAAAGACGACCATGCTGGTTCAGCGTGGAAGCCGTGCGTAAACACTTCCTTGTAACAAAATTTCTTGTAACTTACAAACAGCTTAACAAAAACATAACTTAAAGATACATTATTATGAAAAGGATAAAAAGGTACAACTTACTTTGTTCCAGGCATGATGTTGGTAGGTTATCAACTCAGGAAAATTTCAACAAACGTAGGAGAAAACTGACTGCCGCCTTCCTCAAACAATGCACACTGCAGACGACTGCCGTTGAGATTCCCGCCTCTTACGTATAATTTATGCGTCACGTGACCTTCCTCTTTTTCCTGATTGGTTACTCTATTTAATCCTCAAATGACCACGCCTTCTTGGTACTATTGCGCATGCGTGCATTCTAATGAATGTAAGGTGAAAGATGGCGGGAAATGTCACTTCGGGAATTATCGGTAGTTTCCGTATAGTAGTCGGTAATGTATGCGAGAAAGATAGAAGAAACCTGTGGTTGGTTAGAATTTGTTCCGCGAAGCCCAAGACGGATTTCTCGTAAATAAAGCCATGTGACCGGAAGTAAGGAAGTTGGATGCAATGTTGTGATATTCTGAGGAACATGACTGCTAAATTTGAAGATTTAGAGTTATTGTTGAAGGTATCAACTGAATACATTTATGAAACAATGTACTTTAGAGAGTGAAATTTCATTCAACGTTGAAAGATAGTTGACAGAATCGTTTGTGAACTGATTGTAGTTTTATTTACAAAAGGGGGTGTGTCACCCTGTATGACCCTGTGTTGAAAATTTCATTCCATATGAATTTTGTGTTCAGGAAAATGAATGTCAGCTAATATAATGGAAGTATGATACTTGTTATGTTGATTTTGAGAAAATTGTTATGTTTAAGTTCTTCAGGGTTAAAAAGTAAAAATACAGCCTTGTCAAATTGAAATTTTAAATTGCTCAGAAAGTCAGACAGACTTGAACTGAGTTATTTCTAAAGCGAACATTCATTGATGTATACAGTATGAGGAAATGATAAATCAGTTGTACTTACATTTTACAAACCATGATAATACAGGATACAAACTAAGATAAGAAATTCAAGGGGACATGCCGCTATTAGTACATGATTATATATAACACAACTTGTTACTGCGGGTAACAATTTTGTGATTTATATTTGAACACAAGATAAAGAAGAGCACACAAGCAATATTTGTTTCAACAAAAATACCCCAATAGGACTGTCCCTTTAAACTGCCATCACATATAGAAGAGTATTTTTGCAGTCATTTTTCCTTTTTTTCTGTGGACACACTTAACAAATTTAGATTACAGCATAATACCATTTGCAAAATATTCACTGTGCTTTTTTTCTATCTGCAGTTTTATCTATTGGTGAAAGCTAGTGAAAAAACTGAAATATCATTCCTAATTAATCAGAAAACTTAATAATATATTCTTATGTATTTTATCTTTATAAGCCTTATCAATTTAAATACATTTGTTTTAATGGCCACAAAAGTACATTTTGTTTTTGGTAAGCTAATGTTTAGGAACTAAATCAGTTTGTCAATGCTAATAGGCTGTATGCATGCAATAATTACAGTTAAATTATTTTCAAATGATAAATTCATTTCTATTGGTAGGAAATTTGAGACATTACGTTTTCAAATGAAGTTTAGCATGTTTTAAAACAAAATCCATTATTTCAATTTTGTTCGGATACCTAAGGTTAAAGATTTTATGATAGTTTGTCAAACAAAATGAACATTCTGCATTTCGAACTGATGTTAAGAAATTATCTTTTCAGTTAATAGTATTTTCCATACTCTTGTTTATTACTAGAAAGACAAAACAGTTTTTAAGTTATGGTTTCACCCACAAATTATTTCTAAACAAGATGAGAATGTTGTTATATACCCTGTTCCCTCCTATGCCTCAATCTGATTCAATAAAATGGAATAAGTAAGTTTTATCTGGTCTGGTCTGATTTAAGATGAAACAATAAAGTTTTATCCAGACTTGAAACAAAACTTATTTGTCAAGCTTCAGACAAAGGTGTCACTGCCTCATAGCCCCTACCCTGTATATTTAACACTAGGGGATACTGGGCGTATCCCACCCTGGGGGCAGAGGTACACTTCCCATGATGCAACAGTGTGTAACGTGACTGGAGTCAAGGGATGAAAGCGTGCAATTCAATGGCAGTTTGTAAACAAGCTTTATAGGGGAGATCAGAAAGAATCACATGTACAAAACATGTCTGCCATCTTAAAGTCTTGTTGCATAATAAGTGTCTGTGGTTCGTTTGATCCCATCATTGATGGGTGGAAGAACTTTTAGTATCAGTATGGCTTTTGTTAATCAATGTAACTTCTTCTATAAAGGTCTTTGTTAAAAATATGAACACTTTGCCGAATGATTACCGGTAATTGATATATTTCAGGCCAGATAAAATTTATTAGTTGAATGACTGATTTTAGAAACTAAATGTCTGAAGGTAGAAAAAATGTTATTTGTATGGATGAAATTTTTATTAGATGTGTCAAATTTGTCCAAAAAGTTCAGAAATGGATTTAAAAAATTTAAACGTTTTTTTTCGTTTTAATTTGGTGGTAAAAGTTGGTTAATTTTTAGCTCGTCAGGACTGAAAGTCCAGATGGGCTTATGGCATGGCCCGTCGTCCGGCGTCCGTCCGTTGTCCGTCCGTCCGTCCGTCCGTAAACTTTTGACACTTTCGACTTCTCCTCATGAACCATACACATTAGATGTCAGGAAAATGAAAATTAATGGTTCCAATTGAAAGATAAAGTATTTAAACTCAATGGAGCAGTAATAATTCAAATATATAACGTACATTTTAGCCATGCGATTCCTTGTCTGTCACAAAATGAATTAAAGGTGTTCACACAAAAATGGCTGCCAGTGGATTTTATGTGAATCTTTATAATTTATTCTCTGACTATGGATGATTGGTTTGTGTAAAGAGCTTTTTGACACTGTTAACATAATACATTTAGCCTTTACTTAAAATTTTCAGTGAAAAATTTAAAATATGAAATTGTCAAAAAACGTGCTACTGCCCCTTTAAGCGGCAATATGTTATTTTCTACCCAATAATGTGTAAGTATGTTTTCAACACCTGTGTCAGTTATAAATGACAACCTTTACACAGTTCCACTTGAGTAGTCTTCATTCCAACCACTTTAATTCGCGCCCATCCAAGTCATTTTTAAAGCCCCCTTGGCGCTTTTTAGGTCCAATACGAATCACTAATCTAAAAGATGAAGCAGAAATGAATCAAGAAAGATTTTTCATTTATGTTTCCTTTTTTTGTTTAAAGTGGATATTTATTTTATTTTGTCAGACATTATTTACATTACTGTACATTTATTCATAAAGAGTGTTAGTAGCTTTTCATTAAATACATTTAAAGATCTGAGAAATTTGAATTAATTTAACATTTCTGATATACCTATTTACTTTTTCTTTTTTATTACATTTTCTGTTTGTGGCCCCTTCTTAACCCATTTCTATTCTCCATGGTGATAAAGTCCTTATTTAGATTGGTGTGTTCAAGAGCTTATTTTTCTTTTTAATCCTTGAAAATATTAAAGTTTCTCAAACAAGTCAAGAAACAGCAATGAAAGTTGCTATTTGTATATAAACAAATTGACATGGACAGTGTTTTTGCATGATGTAACAGGTGATTAGACCATATGTGAAAGTAGCATGTGATAAACTAATAAATTGATCTCTCAACCACTGTATGTTAGGTGTCAGAGGGAAACTGTCATAGTGTTAATTACACATCACAATTAGCTCCAGATGTGTGCTCGATAATAATTAGAAACTTCACACTATGACTAACAATGAATATCTGATCAAGTCATTATCTAAGTAAAGAATCACAGGAACTCGATATTGTTAAGAAAATGTAGGTAAAACGTAGATAAGAAAGACCCACCCCTCTATACTCAATTATATAGAGGGGTGGGTCTTTCTTATCTACGTTTTACCTACATTTTCTTAACGATATCGGGTTCCTGTGTAAAGAATTCATTTGTAAAGGATGTGTTTTACTGTTAATATAAGGGGATGTCAGGACTATGAAAATAAATGGTTCCAATTGAAAGACAATTTATTTAAATGAATGAAGCAGTAATAAATCAAATATATAATGTAAAGTCCAGCCATGCAATTCCTATTTTTTACATAAAATGAATAAAAGGTGTTCACACCAAAATGGCTGCCAATGGACTTTATGTTACCCGGTAAACTTTATGATTTGTTCTCTGACTAATGATTGGTTTGTGTAATGAGATTTTTGACACCTTGGAGACCTTTAATACAAACCTCATTCAACAAGTCTTGACTCAATTTTGTGAGTTTGTTGGACCAAAAAAACATATTTATATTTAAGAGAATAACCTTCACTGACTAATTGTGTTATGAGTGCGTTATAGTTTAGCGCCGCTTGGGCAAATTGTGTTACAAACTTTCCTTTGAAAATCAAATAATTTATGAATCCTCAAGTCATTTGACATTCAGTTTTGTTTTATAGATATCAGAAATCTTCATTTGACTTGAATTCTGAAAGTGTGAAAGATGCAAAAGAAGAATGGTTAAGATGGAAGTATAGTTGTTCTGTGGAAGTTTTGCAGTCTACCTCTTTCTGACCAACCTTTTATGTGTGCTTCAAATTTTAGTAACAACTAACTGAGGAAGAACCAATGATCTGTACATTTGAATGTCACCATAAATAACATGGATATACGAGTATGTTGGAATGTCTCTACAAGAATATTGTGATACATGTGATCGTATTGTGAGTTCAAGTGAACACTTAGTCAATCAATATTAAAGAAATATTACATCAAGCTTTTCTGATGTGAAACAGTTATCTTTTGTTGATACATTTTCATAAATCTGATCACCTATAACCCAATTCAGAGTAATAACATTTTCAAGATATAAATTTTATCAAGATACAAAATCCTCAACACTAGGTCTGACCGCAGCCCCGTAGGTCGCATGATGTTTTTCAAGTTAAGTGCATGCTAACCTAGTTGTTAGCAGACCAATCGAATCATTTTTGTGACCACTAGCGGGGATCTTGGTGGTCAAGAGTCAAGAGTTACTCGCCCCTAGATACAGAAGGATTTTGACAGACAACTTGTGATTGGCCTGCTGAGCTTCAAGAGAACATGTGACCTGCAAGGCTTGATAACTATCGTGCATCTCTTGATTCACAATCCTCAGGCGTCTTCGAAGGTCTGCTGAGCTTCAAGAGAACATGTGACCTACAAGGCTTGATAACTATTGTGCATCTCTTGATTCACAATCCTCAGGCGTCTTCGAAGGTCTGCTGAGCTTCAAGAGAACATGTGACCTACAAGGCTTGATAACTATTGTGCATCTCTTGATTCACAATCCTCAGGCGTCTTCGAAGGTCTGCGGAGCTTCAAGAGAACATGTGACCTACAAGGCTTGATAACTATTGTGCATCTCTTGATTCACAATCCTCACGCGTCTTCGAAGGTCTGCTGAGCTTCAAGAGAACATGTGACCTACAAGGCTTGATAACTATTGTGCATCTCTTGATTCACAATCCTCAGGCGTCTTCGAAGGTCTGCTGAGCTTCAAGAGAACATGTGACCTGCAAGGCTTGATAACTATTGTGCATCTCTTGATTCACAATCCTCAGGCGTCTTCGAAGGTCTGCTGAGCTTCAAGAGAACATGTGACCTACAAGGCTTGATAACTATTGTGCATCTCTTGATTCACAATCCTCACGCGTCTTCGAAGGTCTGCTGAGCTTCAAGAGAACATGTGACCTACAAGGCTTGATAACTATTGTGCATCTCTTGATTCACAATCCTCAGGCGTCTTCGAAGGTCTGCTGAGCTTCAAGAGAACATGTGACCTACAAGGCTTGATAACTATTGTGCATCTCTTGATTCACAATCCTCACGCGTCTTCTTCAAAGGTCTGCTGAGCTTCAAGAGAACATGTGACCTGCAAGGCGTGATAACTATTGTGCATCTCTTGATTCACAATCCTCAGGCGTCTTCCTTCGAAGGTCTGCGTAGCAAGGATCATTGAGGAGGTGTCCTATATGCGTGCAGAAATAACATTTGTTCCTCTCTGTGCCAAGTATTTTAAATGATTTGGGTTATCTTTATCTCATACTGTTAATGTGGGAACTTGTTTACCAATATTTCAATATTATACAACTATTGAGATCAACCAGTGATAGGCACAACTGGAATATTACTCCATAAGACATTTGACTCTCGTAAAAAAGGTTCTTGGATGGATGCCTTGTCGTGAGTTTTCTGTGCTTGCTCTCTTGCCTGTAGATGCACAGAAAAGTAAAGCAAGGCCTAAAATGACAGTACAGAAACTGGCGGTTGAGGCTTTGAGTAGGGAGAAGGTTCTTGGATGGATGGAATGATTTCTAACACATCACCTGATACTGGTAGGCTGGTTAAGCAGGATGGAGGATAATAATGAAGTTATTTTGGCTAAATATTTAATATTTCTCTTCTGTTGAACTATGTATGCTGACTTGACTTGCTATATTTTTGATGATAGATAATAACTATTGTGCACAGTGAATATAACATCCCTTTTCACAATTCTCCAGGCTTCTGCGAAGAATGACGTTGCCCGAATCTGTGAGGAGGCTTTCCTAGCAAGGAACAAGCCTGAGCGCCACCTAGCGGACAATGTAGTCAACACCGTTGCTGAGATGCTGGCAGTAGACAAGACACAGAGCAAAACTGTGAGTAGACCTAGCCATGTTCTATGTTAACCCTTCCTAGGCCGAACTTTGTGTCACAGACTGGATTTTGTAGTCTGCTGAATAGGATGGAAGTAATTTTAGTTGCTTTCGATAAGTTTCCATGATTACATTTGACAGTTTAATACTTTCTTGCAACCATCAAATTATACTCATCATAATGTTTGTCATATGTGACTCTCATCAGCTCTTTACAAAAACAAAATCACCAACTTATCATAAACATAGGCAAAGTTATGGTCATCTTCCCACGGCAAGGTGAAAACGTATCGAGCAACTCCTCGTTTCGACCTTGCCTTCACAAGGTAGAAAACTGGTGATCCGGAGCAGCGACACCTATCGTGATCACGAGTTACGCCCCTTATCAGCTCTTTCAACAATAGCCAATGAAATTGCCGTTTACATTCGGAACAAATTCAAAATATTAACAGACGATCTTTTTAAAAACTATCCGAGTGAAATTTAATTTTAGATTTCAGTCCGCATGGTTGTTGTCATGTTTTTTATGAGCACCGAGAGTGCAGAGAAGACAAACATTAATGTATCACTCAAATAAAGTGTTTCTCTCCCTTGTAAAACGCATACGCATTTCAAATCGGTTCATTTAACATGCTGTCTTCTGATTGGACTATGCTACTTCCGTGCAGCTGGTTGAAATGCAAGCACAGAAATTACGGCCAATGATGTCAAGGGAGGAATGGGAAAGTTTAGAAACTTTTTCGTTTCGCCCGTGACGTTGTGAAGATGAGTTATGGTCAGTTTAAGATTATTGGAATATGAAAAAGAGAAGCATGGATTACACATTAATACTTTGATAATCAACCATGTGTGTTTATCCGAATTTGTCTCAAAAGGAGTTAAGTGTTGGTCAAAATAGAATTGTCACAAATTCACAATGCAAAAGCAAGTGGACAAATGTATCACTAAATATCCTTTTCCTCCAGCTGCTTTGGAGTCTGGGCCGGGTCATCTCCTCCGCTGTGTTCCTGGGATCTACCGACCCCCAGTCTGTCCTCACGGTCTTCCCTGGTGAGTGTTCATTGGTCACCGACCCCCAGTCTGTCCTCACGGTCACCGACCCCCAGTCTGTCCTCACAGTCTTCCCTGGTGAGTGTTCATTGGTCACCGACCCCCAGTCTGTCCTCACGGTCACCGACCCTCAGTCTGTCCTCACGGTCTTCCCTGGTGAGTGTTCATTGGTCACGTACCCTCAGTCTGTCCTCACGATCTTACACATGACATTTCACTTTAAAATTATAGGCCCAAATTTACCCTTACCAAATCTTATCAACGAGTTGTCTGTGATGTTGGAAGTTTCCACGACCTGCTAGAAGGGGGTCGCCTTAAATCTGAAATATATGATTTTGACAGCAATTGGGGGGGCTGAGAAAGGGGGTCGCCTTATGTACGAGGTTGCCTTAAATTGAAATATACGGTATGAATGTGGTCATCAACACTTCAGAGCTTTGCAATTAAATTGAAAGGATTCAGAAACATTTTTTTGTTAGCATATGTTTATCATAGTGCTGAATGAGTTAACAAAAGTGAAAAAGTAATTGTACCAAGTATATATTCTGACAGTCTTTATTGTTGAATTGTTTGAGAATGAAAGTAAATGTTTTCATCAATTGATATGTATGTTCTCTGTTCACAGATAATTTCCACAAGAACCTCAGAGATCTGCTAGCAAAGATATTCCTGGAGAAAATGGCCGGTTGGAAAAACCAGGCAGCTTCAGGACTTGGTTAGTGTCTCCTAGCAACAGTTGTGTCTTAGAAACCAGTGTATCTTAGCAACCAGTGTATCTAAGCAACCAGCTGTCAGTGTGTCTGTTAGCTTCCAAGCGCTAATGAATCTCCTAGCAACCACTGTTGCCAAGCAACAAGGTGTCTGTGGATCTCCAGCAACTTTTTCTTTGTATAAAGTACTAACAGTCTTATTTGAACATCTAAATTTATCATATTTTAATTGTGATACTTTAAAATCACAAAATACATGACATCCTTTTATATAACCAAAAGAGAGAAAAGACATATTTTTATACAACGTGAAAAACATCATTAAGCCATATTATGAAATAAAACTGACATAATTAATATGACAGAATGAAATGCTTCAAAAATCATGTTTAGTTCATCATTAGTATGGCATGGCATGAGGTCCGCCGTCCGTCCGTAAACTTTGTGGAATTTCGACTTCTTCTCCAGAGCCATAAGGCCTAGAAAGCTGAAACTTTGTGAACAGACTCTTTGAAACTTTTGAGACTTTCTTCTGAAATATCCATAAAAGAAGTAATAAGATTTGCCTGGCCTATGTTACTTTTAATGAACTATGTTATGTTCCTCAGTTTCCTTGCCCAAGATGGCGGACTTTGACTGGAGGGTTGACGTGAAGACATCTTCTGACACCGTAGCGAGGATGTCTGTTCCTACTTGTATTCTCAGTATGCAGGTAAGTTCAGAGGTCAAAGGTCATAGAGAGGTCGGGGTGAGTTATTAAGGTTATTTTTACATAAGATACGAAAAGATATCCATCTTCTAGGTCATACAGAGGTCAGGGTGAGGGTTGAACCATTTGGGATATATTATGTTATATTAAGTTTGGTACAAGCTGTTGATGTGAGTAGATTTCTCTGCAATCATACGATAATCTTCTTCAGGTTATAATCTCTACATATGCAAAATAGTTTTTTAAACGATTCCTATGAAATTTGGGGTCCCACAAATCTAACCAGCTAATGAAAGGCTCGTATCAATCCATACAGTGCAACATGTATGACAAAATGCAGGGGCTCCAGATATTCATAGCGTGATGATATTAGGCAATGTGTTCTAACTTTGTAGATTTATTAAACACCGGAGTCTTCAATGGGCGAGTAATAAAACACAATTTCCTCCACCAGGTTCAAGAGACAGCTACAGATGTCGGGCAGGTCCCGGAGATGTCTTCGGTCAACGTGGAGCTCTCCAAGGAGACGCTGGACGCCATGTTGGACGGACTCAGTCAGATACGAGACCAACTCTCCTCCGTCGCCAACAGATGATCTTCCAGGATTATAGGATTTATCAAACAAGAAGATTTAATACAAACTGGGTCTGGGTCTTGTAAAGTTAAAGTCTAAGATAAAGAGCAACATTTCAAGATAACATTGAACCAGAAAATTTTCCTTTTCAAGAGGTTTACTTGAAGGAAAGAGTAAACTAAACAACTACATGAAATGAGGTTTACACTTATGAATGACAAATGATTTGAATGGATTTCAGGAATGAGATTGCATGAATATTATAATAAGTTTTTTGTAAGTACCAACGACTTAATTCAACGATTTAATTCAAATTACATTTTGATGAAGCTTATCCAATTACCATGAAGAATGAAGCAGACAATTTCTCAAGCTTATAGGATATATTTTTACAAAGTATTTTAAGTTATTTATTGTTCATCAAACTGATGCTTTTCTTTGTTGCTGCAACTGGATGAATGCTGTGTGAAAGTTGTATTGTACATTGTTACTTGTAATAAATTATGTGAGTCACTGTATCATCTTGTTGAATTTGATGTCAAGATTCCTGGTCAACAACATCAATGTACACATGATTGATTCGAATTACTTTTGTGAAATTGCATTATTAAAAAAAAGACATCGTAAACTTCAAATATTTATTTATTTATTCAGGGTACATTTGGGACCCAAGCTATGAAAACTACCGGAATTTTGTTTTCATTATAGTATTTGCCTTGTATTGCTGCTAAGTTAATATTTCAGCCATTAGCGGCATTGTATCCAGTGTTCAAAGTGTTGCCAGTCCTGCCAGTTGCTGGTTCCAAGTGTTGCCAGTCCTCCTGCCAGTTGCTGGTTCCAAGTGTTGCCAGTCCTCCGGCCATTTGCTGGTTACTCTCAGATTTGGTTTGTTGAAGAGGTCAGCAAGCCCGACTGGCTTGTGTGATTTATGAGATACTAACTCGCTTCAAAGTTTTAAAGGGCTTGTCCGACTATAAGCCCTGCTTGCTTGTAGAGACTACTACATATTTTGAACACTGGTTGTATCTAGGGATGTCACGATACAGTACCTTCGATACGATAAGTATCACGATACTGAAGTCACGATACGATACATATCGCGATACACTAAATGCGACATTATTACGGTGAGATACAAATTCAGGGATCTAAATTTAGTATTCCTGAAAAAAATTATCTGAGTAACCAGCATTTAAACACAAGAAATAAGCCAACTTCTTCATGAAAAAGTCACGATATTCACTAAAAAAGTTCACGATATTCACTAAAATTTGTATCACGATACATTTGTCTGTATCGTGTATTGTATCGTGAACTGTACCACTGTACATCGATGCATCAGAAAGATGGTCAACATGTATGTGCAGGTTTTGTTAAATAGTAAAACATCAAAGCACCTGATTTATTGGAAGGATGTACTTTGCTTCATGATCAATTGTGAAACATCAATATAACATTTATGAACCTACGCATGAACTCGGGTTACTTATTTACATAAAGAAAACAGAAACAATCATCAACAGTTATAAATTTTTATTTTTTTCCATCATTTCATTAGACAGTCTTTATATCATACACATCACTCACATAAATCACATCAGAGAAAGAGATATATTTGACAAGATACCTTCACCAAAATTATCTCCCTTTATGGCACTTGAAGAGTTCGCTCCCTTTATGGCACTTGTGAAATAAGCTAAGATCTGCTACATTCCACTATCAAAATCATTTTAGATAAAAAGACTTAAAGAGGTAAACATTGGAAATTGAATACAAAAGGCACAGATATAAAAGTAATATTAACTTTCCCTACATGTAATCACTTGTACCCTTGCTAAATCTTATATAAGACCTTTTCCTTTGATAAAACAGATTGAATCATAATGAATTGTGGAAATGAAAACAGTTTAAAATGGTCTGACCTTTGCTCCTATTCATAAAATAATAACCATAATAATAAGATTTGATTAAAAAGTAAAATCTGATAGATGTTAACATATTTTGAGTGAATATACAAATGAGAACTTAAAATTGATTTTAGATTTGCCCCACACATTATGCTTCAATTGTTTCAATCAATTTAGAATATTATGCTTCTATTTTATTCATTTCAAGGTGATCCTTTGCTGATGATATATTATGCTTCTATTTTATTCAATTCAAGGTGATCCTTTGCTGATGATATATTATGCTTGTAAATAATTATTTGAAGGAAGGCCAATGGCGCCCAATGATTTATAAATCAATCAAAATGTTTTATCAGAAAAGTTTGTCTATGTCTAGAACATGGGAGATGAACATAACATCCATCATTGCAACATCAAGACATCAACCATTTCTATGTCAAAGCCCATACATTACTTATATACTTTTATTGATATATTCAGTACTCAAAGTTTAAAGTGATCTGTCCTCAATGATTCTACTATTACAAAATAAATACAAATCAAAATCTAGGTAATACATTATAACCCCCGTACAAGTTGAAGTTTTACAAACACAAATATTTTCAAATTACTTAGTTTACTGCATAAATGACTGCACATAAAATTTTACTTAAACTTATCCATGATATGAAACAAGGGAGAACAACAATGTCGGCTCTAAGTCAATCAAAGGAAAGAAGATTTTATGGGAGCTTCAAACAAACAAGGACAGTCAATGATCAGACAGTAACTCGTGCTCTATATTTCAGCATTTCTAACTGTATTTCCATGAACATAATAATGAAACACTTAACGATTAGTACGGGTACATAATGAACAAATAAGTTAATGTCCTTAATACAGAATGTGACATGTCAAAACTACTTAGCTAAACATACTGCAAAAATCTTAATTTTTTACCTCAAAGGTTTGATGATAAATGCAACTTTTGAATACAGTGCCACTTCTTGTCTAAATGAAAAATATCAACCCATAATATTTCATTGATTTCTATTACCCTAGTCAATATCAATCAAAGTTTGACTTGTACTCTTAATAAATCGTCGCCTTGTGCGTTTAAGGTGAAATCTCATATTATATTATAAAGTTTGAAAAACATCAACGTGGATATTTCACATAGAGCACTAATAAAACCTGGTATAAATGAGAGATATTTTAAAAACTGAAATATCTTAATTTCAAAGGTAATCCTTAACCTACAAATAAATATCTTAAATGATTCAAGAACCTCTTAAGTTACTAACCACAAACTAAAATATAATTCAGCAACAGTTTATTAATGGCACATTGAATCATTATCCATATCTGTCACAACACAGTTACCTTACACTTATATATATGATTATATACCTTTATGCAAATACAAACAGAGAAAATATCAATATGCCATTATCAACAACACTTTTTATTAAACTGGCATCGTGACTGAATGTATCAACTATCACCTGACTTGAACAAACAATTACATATCTTCGGCTAAAGAAAATGTTTTTATCATCAATTAAAACCATCCATGCTCCATCTCATATAAAGACAAATCTCAACAACACCAGGCAGTGGCAAAAAATCTCATGAGTAAATTTTGATAATTATTCACTCATTTCTAATCAGTAATAAGTTGAATGTTTTAAACAGGTTCAATGTACTAATTAGCAATAACTAATTTACTTCAATCACTGTCAATATTTTTCTTTGATGCAACCATTTTGCATTTCATTTCCTTATAAATCTTTTGTCAAATAATGTTGTTTAATGGTACAAAATTTCTTTCCCTTCCTTCAGAATTTATATCTACAAATGGGCTGTCTTTGGTACTAGTAATCTTATTTTGCTTGTTTATGACATTCAGGACATTATCTAAAAAGCAACAAACAAAACAAATGTTCAGTAAGTTGATAAAATTCATGAACATCATTGAAAAAAATACAATATTCCAATGAATACAAAATAGAAGTTCAGTTTTCACACAAATCAGAACTGGTATCCTCTTAAAACAATAGTGTGGTATATTATTTCTTTATATAGAAATAAGGATCTTAATTTCCTTCTTTCCAGCAGAACTTTGTAACTACCAATGTTTATGGTACTTGCAATTTGTTGTTGATAAAATTGATGAACGCCATAAAAAGACAAAGAATAAAACAAAACAAATTTGAGAGACAATAACGAAGGGGTATCCTTCTGCAACAACAAGAACGACGACTCCTTACTTTGAGAAGAACATTAGTAATGGATGACGTCTTTAGTTTGAAAACACATGTTTCCACACAACTATCAAGCATCAATTATCAAGCACCAATACTTGAAAATGACTTATTTTCTCAGAATAAGTTGTCATATTTAACATTCATTCTTGTGCAATCTTAAATTCTTTTACATGGCTGCTTTTTGAGGATATAATTTTGTCACTACCTTGAAATAAACTGCTTAGTGGTTAAGTGTCCTGTCACACCAGAATCATAAATAATGCAATCCTGACATCAGCTTTTCCTCAAATTAATCTCCGAGATAAACATGACACACTGACCCAATTCCACATCATGAGTTGGATGAATCAGTGACCTGGATCCAAATCTCACATCACACCAGTACACACTGCCCCATGGAGACGGCAAAAACTGAGTTCAATACTTTCTCTTCTCATCCCTCCTTCGTCCAGTGTTCAAAATACCAACTTGGCTTGTGTGACTTCAGCTAAACTGTCTAACGTTGCGATGTTGAACTAGCTGTCTGCCCATCTGTCAATTGCTGGCTACTTTAAGATGGGCTTGTTGGAGCAGAGGTCACCAGGCTGAGATATTCTCTTCACATTGCAGGGCTTGTCAAATTTGAGGAGGGCTGGTTGATTCTCCAAACCAATCACCAATCTTGTTTGTAGGGACTAAAATATATTTTGAACTCATCATTGACCCATTACTCCTCAAGCAACATGACACAAATGATCTAGTTCCACATATTTCATACAACTGACACTGACACGGCCAAGGCATACCTTCCAAAGACCTCCATTATCAGAGATCCACATCCTCAGTACACTAAGACTGATTGGCCTCATGTTTGGATGTTCCCCGAACCTCTTCAAGTCCTGTACTTTCAATGTTCTCTACAGAACAATCTGTAGGTCACCCATTCCTCAGTACACTAAGACTGATGGGCCTCATGTTTGGATGTTACCCGAACCTCTTCAAGTCCTGTACTTTCAATGTTCTCTACAGAACAATCTGTAGGTCACCCATTCCTCAGTACACTAAGACTGATGGGCCTCATGTTTGGATGTTCCCCGAACCTCTTCAAGTCCTGTACTTTCAATGTTCTCTACAGAACAATCTGTAGGTCACCAATTCCTCAGTACACTAAGACTGATGGGCCTCATGTTTGGATGTTCCCCGAACCTCTTGAAGTCCTCCACTATCAAAGTTCTCTACCACTCTAGCAGAACACTCCGAAGTTCTCCAATATCCACACCCCAGTACAATTGTGACTGAAGTATCTCTTGAGTTTCTCCACTATCAGATTCAACAGTCACTGAAAGACATCACAACTCAAGTACAACACAGCCTCTAAGGCACACTTTCCAAAATCCTCCTCAACAGCCTCTAAGGCACACTTTCCAAAATCCTCCTCAACAGATGGTCCTCACAATCGGATGTTCCCCGAACCTCTTAAATCCTCCACTTTCAAACTTCTATATCACTCTAACAGAACAATCACCGGTTCCAAATTTGTACAGTTCCAAGTTGTTTTCTCAGAATTACGAAGTTGCTTATCCATAACAATATTACAAAGCACCAACTTAACTCTTCAGCTTTAATCACACCTTTTATTCACAGCACCAATATTCTTCAACATTCATCATCAGTGACCGAACTGAACTTTGAAGGTGACACTGACCATGTCTTCCTGACGCGAGGTACAATATTGGCAGACATGCCAGTACTTGAGTGATGATCTGGTATCAGTATTGCATCTTGTACAACAACCATGTTCTCTCAACTTCCACTATAACAAACACAACAAACAAATCAGCTCCGTACTGACATCAAGAAATATGGCACGCCTATGACCACCAAGTTATGCCATTTTTCCCTGGTGTTCACAACTTAACACGCAAGAATTATCTCCCTTTGATCCATATTCGTCAATACAAACGTCCATAAGAGATCTTTGTTTGAACAATTTTCTAAAACATTATTCCAATAACAAGTTGACTTTGAGAATGCTTCAGCCATCATGTAAGCACTTGAATTGACAGTGCTGCAAATGAAACAGGAGCAAGATATCTGATGCTCCGTGAGTGACCCAGTTGATGGTGGGGGGAGTTTGACTGCCAGCCCAACTCATCTCAATATGCTTGTTTGTCCAACACTGTTCATTGAGAGCAGTCGTCTCCTACGACTCAGTACTTTGGTTGATGGTGTGGAGAGTTTGACTGACTGCTATTCTCTGAGAAACGACGAGGTTGGGGCTTGATGCGCTCCTCGGGCCGGGTGAGCATCCACAGGAGATCCTTGAACTGGGTTGGCCAGCGGTAGGTGAGCGCCACCTGCAGCCAGTGTGGGAGAAGGGACTCGTCGTGACCCTCGAACAGAACCGGTACGAAGCGTGAGCTCGACCCATGATGCTCGTACTCCTGTTGCATCAGTCTGTAGATGTAGCGTGTGTGCAGCTGGTTCTCGGGCACTGGTGCACTCTGGGAGGAAGTCTCCTGCGCTGTGACCTCCATCTTGTATTTCGGGGACGGACACACCAGGATGAAGTCAGACTGGAACATGGCAAGAGATTGGTCAGTTTGTGAAAGGATAGAAGTTCATAGCTTAGTTATTTTATATCTGTATCTCTAAAGTCAGATTAGGGAGTTTGTCAAAGAATATAGAAGTACATTGCATATTTATTTTAAATCTGTATCTGTAAAGTCAGGTTGTGAGATAACAAGGGATAGAGTCAGTTTGTGAAAGGAAAAAAGTTCATTGCATATTTATTTTAAACCTGTATCTGTAACGTCAGGTTGTGAGATAACAAGGGAAAGAGTCAGTTTGTGAAAGGATTAAAGTTCATAGCTTAGTTATTTTAAACCTGTATCTGTAACGTCAGGTTAGGGAAAAGGAAATAGAAAGAATATAGAAGTACAAAGCATAGTTATTTTATATCTGTATTAAAATCAGATACGAACACAACAAAGGATAGACTCAGTTTGTGATTGGTTATTAAATAACATAGTATAGCTACATAACTTACATGAGATAGGAGATGACACATTCAGACAGAGGCTGAGAGAGGCAAAAGCAAAGAATGAGCCAAGAAATCATCTCAAATGGATAAAGTCATAATGAGCTTTTGCCCAGATAGCATTCATATGTTGGGCCAACATTGAACCAACATTATCGATTTCGTTGGCCCATAGTTGCAACCCTAACGATGGGCCCATTTGGACATGCTCATCGGCTCCACGTTGGCCCATAATGTTGGTTTTATGTTGGCCCAATGACAGATAATAAACAAACTATGGTGGCTCACATCTGGCCCATCATTATGATAATGTTGGTATTTAATTGGTTCAATGTTGGCCCAATGAAAGATACTCTACGGACTACAATGGCCCACACTTGGTCCATCATTATGATATGATTGTTGTTTAGTTGGCCCAATGTCATATTATGCCCCGTGTTCCGTGGTTGCCTTCGTTTACCTTAGTAACTTAAATACAAAGAACAAAACAAGTAAACAAATTAGATATTTTAATGGGGTAAATATTTTTTTGGTCACATGAACTTTTGTATGCTATGCTGGCCTGATTTCCAAAACTTGTTGACATCAGTTGTAATTTGTTCCTTACAGGTTCTTGTGCACGTGGTCTGCTCCTGAAATAAATATATAAAACTATAACAATATAAATCACTTTAGAAATAGTACAGTAACTTAAAAATTTAATGGATGAGGGCAAAAACTAGCCATATTCCTACTGATATAATTGAATATGAGAAAATGTTATATAGTGTAGTACATTGTATTGAAAAGTACTGTATGGTTTGTCAAAACATATAACAATACACATAACAGTAAAGTCATATGACAGTCACACAGTAAACGCTATAAAATACATAAACATTGTAAAATCATATCATCATATACATGTACTCAAAATGAGATGTAATTTTCTAGAGCTACAGAAACTTTAGTCTTGCGACTGATCATGCTAATACTATGACAATTTATATAATCTATTACCAAATAGCCTGATGAACTACATAGCTAATGAGCATTTTCAGAGATTTTTAATCAACAATTTTTTAATTAATTAATTTTAATTTGCCAACTTGTCAAGCGGTATCAACAAATAAATTTAACGCAAGAAGAAATCACAACCCTTAATCGTTGGGCCAATGTTGGGTCAATGTCAGACAAGAAAATTTAATAAGACGTACGGTACATAAATAAATATATATAAATAAACTATTGAAAACAATATCCTTTATAAAAAATTTCACCCCTTTCCTGTGTAATGCTTAATTGTTTTTAAAATAGTCACATTCAATGTATTGTAAAATATTCACATTATACGAATGTATGATTAGCTTGACTGCCATTAAGAAAGTGAACCTTTTAACAAATTTTCATGTATTTCAATAAGTCATAAACTGAGGTTATTTTCAAAATGGCAAACATAATGTGAAAACCATGTTCACAAAACGGGTAACATTAAGTGGGTAGCAAAATTGAATACTCACTGCTTTAAGGAATCCAGAAATGTTGCCGTCGTCTGCTTTTTGACTGTCCTGCAGAGCTATGTGACAAGCAGGTTTCGAATCCAGTAGTTGTCATTAAAATCTTCAGATCATTATCCAGTGGCATTTAAAAAACTGTTTAAATCTTTATCCTATTAATATATTACTTTAATTTACTCCATATTAATTCAACACAAAATTAAAGGTACAAAACAATGGCTATAAAATAGATGTCATTTACAACGTTTGCCCAACGTTGGGCTGACGTTATGAAACAACATACAAATGATAACACAATTGTGAAATCTTTCATACGTTGGCCAATCATCGGACCAACTATTATAAAACAACCATTGTATTTACGTCATTATGATTTCGTTGGGCCAACGTTTTCAAATCGTGGGCCAACCAACCAACCATATCCAGATGTTGGCCCAACATACCCTTGCTATCTGGGTGTAGGTGCATTTGGAGAATTTACTCAGAGACAAGGATCAGACAGACAGACAGACAGACAGACAGACAGACAGACAGACAGACAGACAGACAGACAGAGACTCAACAAGACTAGACAGAGTCTAAACATAGATTAGACAGGCAGACAGACAGAAGGATTAAATTGACGTCATAAAACTTACTAAGAGGAGACACAAATATGATAAGACAGAGACACACAAGGGAGATAACTGCAAGTGAACTGAATTCTTCTAACTTTTACCTGTACCTGGAGACAAACAGACAGACACGGTGACAAGAAACAAAGACAATGAGAGAGAACTATAGAGAATGTGAGAGACACAAGGGTGATAACTCTGAACTGACACTCTCTAATCTCTGCTTTTGGGAGTGTGGCGATGTATCGGACAGAAAGACATACAGATAGAAAGAAGAAAATGAGAGAGAACTAGACAGAATGTGAGAGACAAGGGAGATAACTCTGAACTGACACTCTCTAATCTCTGCTTTTGGGAGTGTGGCGATGTATCGGACAGAAAGACATACAGATAGAAAGAAGAAAATGAGAGAGAACTAGACAGAATATGAGAGACACAAGGGTGATAACTCTGAACTGACACTCTCTAATCTCTGCTTTTGGGAGTGTGGCGATGTATCGGACAGAAAGACATACAGATAGAAAGAAGAAAATGAGAGAGAACTAGACAGAATGTGAGAGACACAAGGGTGATAACTCTGAACTGACGCTCTCTAATCTCTGCTTTTGGGAGTGTGGCGATGTATCGGACAGAAAGACATACAGATAGAAAGAAGAAAATGAGAGAGAACTAGACAGAATGTGAGAGACACAAGGGTGATAACTCTGAACTGACACTCTCTAAGCTCTGCTTTTGGGAGTGTGGCGATGTATCGGACAGAAAGACATACAGATAGAAAGAAGAAAATGAGAGAGAACTAGACAGAATGTGAGAGACAAGGGAGATAACTCTGAACTGACACTCTCTAATCTCTGCTTTTGGGAGTGTGGCGATGTATCGACAGAAAGACATACAGATAGAAAGAAGAAAATGAGAGAGAACTAGACAGAATGTGTGAGAGACAAGGGAGATAACTCTGAACTGACACTCTCTAATCTCTGCTTTTGGGAGTGTGGCGATGTATCGGACAGAAAGACATACAGATAGAAAGAAGAAAATGAGAGAGAACTAGACAGAATGTGTGAGAGACAAGGGCGATAACTCTGAACTGACACTCTCTAATCTCTGCTTTTGGGAGTGTGGCGATGTATCGACAGAAAGACATACAGATAGAAAGAAGAAAATGAGAGAGAACTAGACAGAATGTGTGAGAGACAAGGGCGATAACTCTGAACTGACACTCTCTAATCTCTGCTTTTGGGAGTGTGGCGATGTATCGGACAGAAAGACATACAGATAGAAAGAAGACAATGAGAGAGAACTAGACAGAATGTGTGAGAGACAAGGGCGATAACTCTGAACTGACCTCTTCGAACTTCTGTCTGTACCAGGAGACCCGGTCCTGCTGGTTGGGGAGAGTGGCGATGTATCGGTTGTTGATGTCCACACAGCAGGAGAAGCCGTTCTTCACGAGACAGTTGCAAAGAGACAGGACCCGCTGCAGGTGCTTTTTGTTGTCGTTGGAATACGTCACGAACACGCGGATGTGCTTGAAGGCTGCAACAGTTCAACAACTCTCTCAATATAAACCTTCTTGTTTTACACATGAATATGTCACGAATACACGGATGTGCTTGAATGATGTAAGAGTTTAACAACACCTTTATAAACATATAACAGCTATATGAAATTAACTGATACTTGACAGTTTTCTCAGAGGGATCTGCCGTGTAACATTATTAGTTATTACATTCATCAACGGTGCACAGGTATATATATATCTTTATATCAGCCTCTGCTTGGTGATCTGCAACCAGGGTGAGCTGGACCAATCAGAGATAGAGATACTTACATGAGGTAGGATAATAATGTTTCTGTAAAGAGAAATCTATTCAAAAGCTATTAGAATTGTATCTTACCATTAACCATGTGTGGAGTTGCATATCATAATTGAATGTATTTTAAGCAAGATAAGAGCAAGACACCAACCTTTCCTAAACTCTGCAGGTTTCATATCAACAGGCATCGAGGTTGATTTGGTGAGTGAGTTGGGTTGGTTCCTCCGTAGTTCACTCATTGCCGTACCGTGACTACTCTGGGTCTTCACTCGAGGAAACGTCTTCGGGATGTCGCGCATTCCGTTCTTGGGTTTAGGATTTCCCTTCCCATAACCCATGTACGAGTTAGTATCGTACACATGTGCTTGCACAGTTCCTCGCTCATGTTTGACGACGTTTCCATTCTCGGTGCACGTGTCCTCAACCTTCTGATCTGCAACAATGTTTTTGAATTCTCGATCTGGTTGATACTCTGGTGGGAGTTTAGCGAGCCGCTGCAGTTTGGAGATGGGGGGAGATGCTGACGAGCGGGGGTCCATCAGGTGATTGTTACGGTCAAGGTTGTTCACTAGATGGCGCTGGTCGGGGTTGTCTACCCGCTTCTTGATGATAACCCGCATCTCCCCACCTGGTTGTTTGTTGTTCCTCTCCTCCGAGTGCTGCTGTGTGTACCCCGGCCGCCCCACCCTGCCGTGCCCTGGAGTCATCGAGATATACTCCATCTCTTCGGGCCCAGAGCCGTCTACAATTTCCTCCCGCCCGACGTCGATGCTCCCGGGGTGTCCCATGCTGTGGGGGTGCAGACTCAACGAGTGCTGGTTCGTCTCCCCCCGCAGAATTGTCTGGGGTAGCTGGGCCGGGTCCTCCAGGTGACGCTCACCGGGCATGTCCTCCATGGACAGGTCCATCGGGGTGGGGCGGGTCTCGCTGTGAACCAGCATGCTGTCAGAGATAGGGCCCTGTATGTTGGGACAGTAGTGGTAGGGATACATCCCGTTGTGAGGGTGGCCAGGGTGGGACAGGTACAGTCCATTCATGGAGGGGTGGGTGACTGGCGGGGAGTGGTGTGGGAGGTTGAAGTGAGGGGGGTGGTGAGGATGGCTGACCGGCGGAGATTGGAGGGGGTGGCAGGTTCTCATGTGTCCGCCAGTCATGTTGTAGAGGCCGCTGTGGCAGCTGTACATCTGATTGGATAGGGCGGCACTCCAGTCATACGAGTGCTCCTCACCAGACCGTTGGCACTGATCGACTCCCCCAAATACTCCTCCCCCTAGCCCTCCACCGCCCCTCCCCCCACTCAAGTGTTGCTGGCGGGCCCGCTGCTGATTGAACTGCACCTCTGAAGCAAATATAACATGGCATGAACATGAGGAAACATCTTTGTGGAGGCATTTCTCTTTACATAACATGAAATTAAAGCATGAGATAACATCTATATTACTTTGTCAACACTTACAGAGCCCTCCCAGTCGGTTATTATTAGCCCCCTCATCCCTTCACCTCTTCAAATATCCAAAATAACTCCAAAGTCAAACATAAATATGCAAATATGTTTGGCTCTAGAGCGTCTCGAACATGAAACCTGAGTTTAAAAGGGTCTAACTACTGCACCACAACCGCTTGGGTTTTATCGGTGATTCTTTTCCATTTTAACAGCAACTAGGAGAGCGATCTTGAAATGAAAATATGTGATATATTTAAGTACATAAGAAAGAGAAGAATGTTTGATGGAGAGCCTGCACGAGTTGTCTAACATAATACCTGACATGAAGTTACTTTCTCTATTACCAGGCATTGGATAATGATCTGTTTTACCTGTCTTGTATCTGTTAAGCACATCCAGGCATGAGATAATGATCTGTTTTACCTGTCTTGTATCCGTTAAGCACTTCCAGACATGAGATAATGATCTGTATTACCTGTCTTGTATCCGTTAAGCACTTCCAGACATGAGATAATGATCTGTATTACCTGTCTTGTATCCGTTAAGCACATCCAGGCATGAGATAATGATCTGTATTACCTGTCTTGTATCTGTTAATCACTTCCAGGCATGAGATAATGATGTGTATTACCTGTCTTGTATCTGTTAAGCACATCCAGGGCATCTTTCCGCTCCATCTCCTCCAGCGCTTCCCTGACCTGGTTTATGGACGCATTCTCCTGCTTGACATAGTCCTCCAACAAGAGCATCGTGCACGACTTGGTGTCCCCCTTCCTCGACTCCAGGAACTGTGGGTAAAATCATAGCTCATATACATTTTCATCTCAGTCAGTGTTTGAAATATATTTAGTCTTGACAAGAAATCAGGACATGTGCTTTCAAAACTCAGCCAGCCAACCTCAAAATTTGACAAGCTTAGTAACTCTTAAATGACAAGCCCCATCTGCAAAAATATACCTTTCAAGACTTTTTTGGATGAAAGACGGATTTGGATGAAAGGGTTTTGTAAATGTAGATAACACCTTGCTGTGAGGGCCTTGTCAACGCTAACAAAGCCCTCCCAGTTGGTCGTTATCTACTTCTACCATTACTTCTTAGCAAAGTTAGATTGCACGATCCCTGATGTGGAAGGAAGTGAGGGAACTACGGTCGCACGGAGCGCTTGTTAATCGGCGTTACCGAAAACTACTAACCCTCCAGGACAACAATAGTCATGGTGCTTTGAGCATGAGCATGCTTTGTCATGGATATATCAGTGTATAAAATAGATTTGAAACCTAGCCTGTCCTGAAAATTAATTGGTCAATTCCAAAGGGGAAAATAAAGAAAAAAATTGAAAAGTTACCAGTCCTGACCAAAAAGGAACCAGTCCTGGCAAAAAGTAGCCAGTCAAGGACTGGCGGACGGGCTATATTTTATACACTGGATATATGCGCGGAATTAAAAACTATTATCCTACCTCATGTAAGAATCTTTATCTCTGATTGGTTCATGTGACCCTGGATAACTACTGATATCACCCTCTTGAGCGGGATGATAAATTATTTATACCCCGCCATGAACCAATCACGTAAAAAGCGTGCAAATTGAACTTATTTATACCCCGCCATGAAAAAAGCGTGTATATTGAGCTCCTTGAAAAGTATGTTTCGTTGAATACATTGATGTTACCTTTGCTCAAAAAATATGTAACTTTATGCAAACTAAAGTCAAAGTAATTGCAAGCTATATATATGCAAAACAACATACATGTATATTGCCATAATAAGCTTATTAATCTTGGTGTTTAAAATGTTTCTTGTCCAAAAAAAATGTCAATATTGTGTCGCGGCTTTCTTGATCATTGCCTTAGCAGTTTTTAACTTTTTTAAATATGCGTTGTGTTTAAACATTCGGTAAGATAAATTCGTTATAACTTTCCGCTCGTTGCATAAAACCTTTCAAGGGAATAATAAATACCTATGTAACCCGCTAAGCAATGTTATAACTTATATTATAATTATATTAATGTATTTGTTCAATTTATGTTTGTTGGAAAGAAATAAATGTCTGCCCATATATTTCTTTCCAGTAAGTCTTTGCTACTCTTCATGGTGACAATTATAATAATAAAAAAGATCGTTTTAGATTTTAAAGTTGTTAACAACATAGATCTATTGCATCCACTTCGGGAGATATCCCACTCCTACTACTACAGAGGATAATAAACGACCTTCGATGTTATACCTTTTTATTAAGTGAGTTAATGATTTTATAGGAAAAAAGTGAAAGCAAATTTTAGATATCTCACTCCTCCTCCGAGTTTAATAAAAACAGTATTAAATGGAAGGAAGATAAGATTCTGTTTATTACTTGCCCTTAAAATCAAGAGAACTTGCTGACAATGTGCTGAACTAACATTTCAGCGACCCGGCATCCATTGTGACGGCAAGCTTATGATGTGACGTCCCAACAACACACGACTGTGACGTGACGTCATACGAGCTTTGTGGTATTACACTTGCCATATAAATAATTAAATATTACACTGTGCTATCTTACACGGGTGAGTAGTAAGGTTTGATCGCTTATGTGTGAAGTTAGATGGTCATCATGACCATTTCAAGACATTGATGACGAAATATACTTTATTACCTATATGGTGAGTCCTAACCAGTGATATATTTTCCAGTTGTGCACATGTGCATATTTCACTTTTGCCTAGCAACGATTGTTGTAGCGCGACTTCCCACAAATTTACGTCTGTGATGTCATAAAACAATTGTTCATGATGTAGCCAAACACCGCAAGGGAAGCATGCCGATTTCTGGATATTTCTAAGAGAATAAAATGTTATAGAACCGGTAATAAAGAAATTATCACCCTCGCAAGTGTGTCATTATACTGTCATATGACTTTCAAGAAACTCAGGCAAATTTCATGCAAAAAGTCATGACACACTTCTTGGGTTATTACTCTCTCTATATATATGTATAAGATCTAGGCTGAACAAATATGACTGATCTCTACTGTACAGATATTGGTACCCCCCTTTTGGCCCGTGAAATCCATATTGTGAATATTTTCAAATTGTTTCAATTATTCTTCCTTAGTGGATCTACAACTTTGAACAGTTTCTTCATTTTTGTCACCAATAAAACACATATTGCTGAGTGTCTGTTAGGTTTTAGCTGACAACAATCAACCATGCACTTTACTACATTTACAAAATATTTGTAAAAATTTGAATCTAAGTTCATGCAAAATATTGTCCTCAAAATTTCTCTATCTTATAATGAATATCAGGGCCGGTATTCATAAAACTTTTAAGAATTTTCTTAGTTATATAACTAAGATTTCTTAAGAATTCTTAAGACTTAAGAAAATTCTAAGAAGTTTTATGAATGCCAGCCCAGTACCAGAGTAAAATTTCACAAATGCCAACTATATTTGTTCTTCCCATTTCTAGAGACGGATCTACTTTGTTTGTTTGAAGGGAATAACTGTCAGCCCATAGACATAACGTCAAACTACATGATTTGACAATGATACTTTCCTCTTGAAGTAAGATAAATCTATTTTCACAATATAGCACATACAAGAGAGGAGATTTAACTTCATTCTTGCATGATATTTAGATAGTAACAACTTTGAAAAACTTTGTCAGATTTTAGATCCCACTTTCTAGTATTGTTATTGTTGTCTGTCGGGATGTCACAGAGGAACTTACAAGAGACTCAAGCCTACAAAATATTTTATTTTCCATTTTACAGATAGTTTCATCATCTTTCATAAAAAATTGAAATCAAGGATTTAAACATAAACTTACGTCTTCATCATACTCATAGAGAAGTTCATCGTCACGGAAATCCAAATCGAAGAATTCACTTATCACATCTTCATCATCCATACTACACTATCTGAGCTCCACACACAGAACAGCTTCACACAGATCATGCAACAAACAGCATCCTCCAATATGGCTCCTCACATACCCATTCCAACACGAGCCAATCAGAATCACTTAAATATCCATTGCCAAAGTTGGATCCATATGCTTACAGCATATAAAAACAGTATGCTTTAAAGTGGCATATAAAAACAATGTGCCTTGAGATTAGAAGTAATATCAAAGGTAAACAGGTATCATAAAGCAATTAAAAGAGTTTAATCTGAAGCCGTGTCCACAGATAGAAGTGTAATTACGGCCCGGGGCTGGTATCATTGGGAGATGACACCTCATTGGACCTCAGGCGAACTCTTCAACATGGAGGTAAGAAACAACTGCCCCTAATCTGAACTCAACCAATCAAGAGGCTTGACCTGAGAACTCTTCAACATGAAGGCTGAAAATGCCTCAGGCAACAGATTATTGAATAAACTCAATAGGTAATAAATGTGTCTGACTTCATTTATAACTATTGAATACGTTTGCTTCTGATGCATTCTAAAAATAATCTAAATTAAAATTTCTGTGCTTATTAATTTCATAATTTGTCAACAGAATGATTATAATAAAGTTTTTTAAGTACTATGTACAGATCTGTTATGATATGTCCACAAGTAAATCAGTTGTTTGTTCCTGATGTGCAAACTTGTTTTGTGTAGTTATTATATATCAAATGGTAAAAATGGTTTATGATTAATATCATCATTACATGATCAAGAAATATACCTCTGATTTGACAAGAGAAAGAGATTTAGTTCCACATTTTTCATATCTATAAAAGTCTATATTTCTCAATTTAGTTTCTGTAATGTATAAAAAATATTTTAAAATCCTGAAATGCAGAATTTACACTTTTGCTGCCCATCTGTAAAGTTTGCAGGTCAACAGGTTATCCTGGGCTAGACCAATCGTTGGACAACAGAGAATAACATAGCTGCAAGCCAGCCAATCAGAAGGCAGATCTCGTTAGTCAGCAGGTCACACTGACATGTTATACCCCAGGGGTGAATAAATATCAATAATCACCTGTCAGTTTAATTAAGTCTCTAATCCCTCAGGAGTTTCTTTAAAGGATATAAACTATGCCACTTTCTTATAAAACAATATTTTTATAACAAAGATAAAAAAAATCACTTAGAAATCAACACTTGTTTATGTATCAAAGAAAGCAAACGTTTTAAACTAAAAATAATTTGACACTGATTCTAAATTTCCCTTCACTTTTCTCTGTTAAAATATTTCTTAACAAATAATTATCAACAACAAAAGGCTTTTATGTTAAGGGAATGTGTAACATGGCAGTAAGTGTCTATGTGTATCCATGTAACTCCAAGCATGTTTCCCATTTATAAGAGCAGCTACACAAATATATACATATATAGATATTATTACCCGAGGAAGTGTGTCATATGACTTTTACAAAACGAGTGTGAATTTTTGTATTAACCGAGCGAGAGCGAGGGTTATACACAAATTTGCAAGAGTTTCGTAAAAGTCATATGACACACTTATGAGGTAATAATTTCTTTATAACCGTTCCTGTTCCATTTTACCATCTTAGAAATATCCAAGAAACGGGCCGCGTCCCTTGCGACGGCCGGCTACAGTGACGTCACGAACAATGATCTTATGACGTCACAGGCGAAAAAATACGGGAACTCGCGCTATAACAATCGTTGCTAGGCAAAAGTGATATGTGCACTAGTGCTCGTATTGAAAATATGTCACCACTTATTTTCCATCGCATGGGTAATATATATAAATATAAACGTTTACACATTTTCTCTATTCCCCATTCACAAAGTATCAAGGAAGGATTTTGCGTGTAAATTTAAAAAAAAAAAACTCTTCTAAAATTTATACTGATTTTAGTAACAAAAGGTGTTGTGTTTCATATTTCATGGTTTCATTCTTAGTCCATAGCTTCTAGGCCTTATGCTTCTGGAGAAGAAGATGGAAATAGATTTTAGGGCGTGGCGCCATTATTGTCTTTTCTTGACTAATACCTTGTTTATCTCATAGAGTGAAAAAACAAAACTCACCTGCTTAACAAGATGAGATAAACATGTAATTTGTTCAGTATTGACAGACATCTGCTTATCATATGATATGATAGAAAATCATAATTAGAGTTTTTAAAAGATCAACTGTCCCCACAGTTACAGTGTGATGTGTGATGGGAATTCTAATTCATGGTTCATACAGCCAAAACAGAATAAAATTCCAGTACCTTTCAAGGACTTTTCAAGGACATTTTACCATTTTCAAGTACATATACCGGTATTCCCAAAACCTCTGTTTCGATGCTGCTATTTTGCGACATCAAAATTTCCCGAATGCAATCAATCGTGAAAAGCAGAAATTACCAATTTTGTTGGATTGATTGGAAGCAGATTGGTTTTGTTTCATTTCGTTCTCTACCAATTTGCACAGAATGAGTATACTTCCATTTTTTCGATTGTGATCGATGTCACAGTCAATTCCAGTACACTTTGGAAAATTTTCAAGGAGATTACCAGTACTACCAGTACTATCAGAGATTACCAAATTCCAGTACTTTTTCAAAACATTAAGTAAGCATTGTAAATTCAAGTACTTTTCCAGTATCAAAACAAATTTCAAGTACTTTTCAAGGCCTGTGCGAACCATGGTCTTTGTAACTTCTTTGAGAGGCATTTTAGAAGTTGGGATGACAATAATGCTGAGGAATATATGGATGACAACTTCTTTGTTCATTGTATGCGACGTTTCGACACAGATTCTTGTGTAGTTGTCAAGCAGGGGAGCATAAATAAGTCACATGTTTTTTGTGATGATTATTTCATGACGTCAAACTTGAACTTGTTGCCACTCAAGTGGCTATAAACCTGAGTGTTATGGCACCCACGGGTACTCAAGTACTTAGACAAGCATGAGTCAGGTCAGGACCAGCCAGACTCAAGTCCTTTTCTTGTACTCGAGGACTCGTGGAAATCACTGTTAGTCATTTATTACAGTAACTTCAGACTGTTTGTCTGTAACGTTTTAAAACAGATGATCAAAATTACCATTTCAAGACTTTGTATGACCATAAATAAGTCAAAATATATCTCTAAAATATCAAGGCAGAACAAGAGTTGTATGATTTCTAAGGTAAAGTCAAAATTTCAGGTACTTATGTCATAGTCGAGTCCGGCCCCTCGAGCCCTATAGATATATCAATTTTGTTTCGGCTCCATTCCCTATTCAATTAATTTCCAATTTCATAATAGTTAAAAACTTTTGTACGCACAGATGACTTGTCTGTCGTATGTATCTTACTTCTGGTTTGTCACACATCAAAGGTTAAGAATAGAGCCATTGGCTCTGTAGTTCATCAGGCTTCATATTTAATTTTTCTGTAGGGTGTGGCTAATGGGTTTCCATCTTTGTAGGGGCCACAGGGTCACAAATCCTATGATTAAATATATAGGTGATGTGATTTCAGATACCTGTAATCAATTCAGAAATGAAAATTGCTCAGATTTTCCATTGATAATTTATGGTATAGGATCCAAAGGTTCACCAAGCTCTTTTTAGAGGTCATAGCTATAAATAATAATCTTTTTTAGTCAAACACAGACTTCTAGCTTTCAGCTTTCTAGGCCTTATGCTTCTGGAGAAGAAGATGAAAATAGGTTGTAAGGGTGTGGCCACTGTGACCCATATTAGGAGTCACTGGGCCACAAAAGCTATTGATTATAATCCTCACTAGTCAAGATGTCTGTACACAAAGTTTCCACCTTCTAGGCCTTATGCTTCTGGAGAAGAAGATGAAAATAGGTTTTAAGGACGTGGCCCTTTTAAACACTGATTTGAATTAGTCTAAAATGACATCAATATCAGTGTGTTACAAATATGTACACCACTGGTCAGTTTAGAGTTAAAAATATGTACACCACTGGTCAGTTTAGAGTGATATGTACACCACTGAAGTCCGTTTAGAGTGATGGTTATAAAGGCTGGCTAGGAAATATGTCTGCAAAGTAATTGAGAATAATAAACAGTTTGAAACTACCATATTAAACAAGATGCAAGACCATAAGGACCTGAAGATATTCAAAAGTATAGTGAATAACTCTGGGTGTTTGGCCTACGGGTCTATGCTATTTTCAACATGATACTCCATTGAAGCTTGAGTATAACTATCTACTCACGATGACTTGCTCAGTGGTATAGCTTGCAATCTTCTCGGCCAGTTTGCGCCAGTTGTTGCCATGGTTTGGCTCCAGTTTGATCTCCAGTTCCTTCCAGGCCGAGTACGGAAGATGTTTGAAGTGAATGGCTTCCTCCATACTGGATGCAGCTAGAGTTATCTCCCCTCGTCTCTCTCACCGACATACACTGTTGACAGAGAAATATCTCATTCATATATATATTCACTAGATTGGCGTTTGCGGGACACCGCAAAAGCAGAGCGGTCCCGAAAGTTGAGGTTTTGCCTTCGCCTGTTCCGCCTTCTACAGGCCTCAGCAATTTGGGCATTTCTCGTAACCTTAACCTTTGACCTTCAAGGTCACACAATCAATGAACACTTCTCATTGAGTATAAGAATAATGTAATGAATTAAAGTGTTATCAGTCAAAATGTTTTAAGAGATGCTAATTCTGCAAGCCCTAGTGCTATATATGCTAATCATGAACAAAAACTGGGACTCATTATAAATATATTCAACCATCATTAAATGAACATGGATAAACATAAACTAAAGTGGTTTTACGAGTTGGACCCTGTGGAGTGGCAGGGTCTTCACAGGTCTAAGATAACAATCATTAAGCAACATCACAAGATTGTTGCACAAATAGAAAGTTCATAATAAAAGGAAGGATAAATGACCCCTGTTTGACTTATCGTGGGCCAAAAAGTCTGTAGAAGAAATTAAAGTTCTCTAAGGCTAAAGGTTGAAATATCGTGATTGGAGAGATGTTGACTCCGTAGCTTAAAAGGCTAGATACAATAAATACTTTAAAGGGGCAGTAGCACGTTTTGAGGGGGGAATATAAGGTGATATCGGGAAAATGAAAATTAATGGTTCCAATTGAAAGACAATGTATTTAAACTAAATGGAGCAGTAATAAGTCAAATATATAACGTAAAGTTTAGCCATGCAATTTCTTTTTCTTACACAACATGAATTAAAGGTGTTCACACAAAATGGCCGCCAATGGATTTTATGTGAATCTTCATACTTTGTCCTCTGACTATGGATGATTGGCTTGTGTAATGAGATTTTTGACACTGTCAAAATAATACATTTAGCATTACCGGTAACTTACAATTATCAGTGAAAATTTTGAAACATAAATTACAAAAAAACATGCTACGGTCCCTTTAACGCTTACATTGAGACTAGATACAATAAATACTTTAAGAGTCAAAGAGGCACCATAAACAGGCCATTGTGTCACAAAGTCTGAGTAAACCTGATTTCAGTTTCCAAACCTTTCGCTAATTACAAAAAAATAAAAATAGATTTTTTTAAGGTTTGGGCCTCTGTAAGGAGTCTGTAAACAAGCTTTCACTTCAGGTATAGATGGCAAAAACTTCCCCTTATTTTAACAAAATCTGTAAGTTAGGAATTTCATAATTCAGTCTGTCTACAATATTTCAGATTAAGATTTTGGTTAAGGAGAAGATGTTTGAATTACGAAAGTGGTTACTGAATCCTTTTTATTTGGTTACAAAATCACCAACTCTACACATGCATACAAATATACCAAAATATTACTCAGGAGTCTATTTAGCTGAGTTAACTTAGCTTGATTACGTTCTCTCTATCATTTCCACTACATCGCGGGGCTATGTATCTCAGCTAGATTCTATTTAGCTGAGTTAACTTAGCTTGATTACGTTCTCTCTATCATTTCCACTACATCGCGGGGCTATGTATCTCAGCTAGATTCTATTTAGCTGAGTTAACTTAGCTTGATTACGTTCTCTCTATCATTTCCACTACATCGCAGGGCTATGTATCTCAGCTAGATTCTATTTAGCTGAGTTAACTTAGCTTGATTATGTTCTCTCTATCATTTCCACTAGATCGCGGGGCTATGTATCTCAGCTAGATTCTATTTAGCTGAGTTAACTTAGCTTGATTACGTTCTCTCTATCATTTCCACTAGATCGCGGGGCTATGCATCTCAGCTAGATTCTATTTAGCTGAGTTAGCTTAGCTTGATTACGTTCTCTCTATCATTTCCACTACATCGCGGGGCTATGTATCTCAGCTAGATTCTATTCCTTAAAAGGGATTCTAACCACAAAACACGTTTCGGGAACAAAGTATAAAATATGATCTTAGGGAGTGTTCGATAAGGGCATTCTCCAGATCAATAAATAGTCACCACATACTTCAGACTGAATATTTCAGCTTTCTAGTAGTTGAATATTTTCTATGTTGAGAGTTGCCTTGTTAGCTGGTAAGTTCTATCTCTAGCTCAAAACATGAAATTTTGGTGTCAGTTTTCAGTAATTATAGGTTGTGAGATGCTTTTGATTGACAATTGCCAGTAACTTACCTGATCAAAGTCTTTATTAACAAAAACAACACTCAGCATTAATATATTTCATTGAAATTTTCTACATCTACGAAAAGACCTAAAAATCCTCCTACGAAAAGACCGAAATTCACTCCTACGAACGGGATCCTCCTACGAAAAGACCTACACCCCTTCAGACTGAATACACAAGATTTCAGCTTTCTAGTACCGGTAGTTGAATATTTTCTATGTTGAGAGTTGCCTTGCTAGCTGGTAAGTTCTATCTCGAGCTGAAAACATGATTTTTTGGTGTCAGTTTCCTTTCCACATCAATGGACATACTGCATGGCAGCATACCGTAAACAAAAACCTGTCGCCAAGATATTTTCTTTGTCAACAGTTGCTTGCATATAAAAACAGTAATGCCAATTTTCTTGCCTTATCATGTTATATATCTTACCTTTACAGTGATTGGGAAAGGCGGGACCATGGGCCATTTTGCACGTTGGATGAAAAAAAAAACCATTAAAATTTTGAAGTTTACTATTTATCTAATAGGAAATGGCTCATTTGAAATTCAGAAAATTAGCCAAAAACCTGAAAATGGCCCATTGTTAAAGATGTCTTTTCCAATCCCTGCCTTAATCTGGAAGTAATGCAACTTTAACCCACCTGTAAACTTTCACACTTATCGGTAAGTAAATAATCTGTTACATATTCATGACTTAATTTGACAAACTACATACATTTCAAACAAAATACGTTCCTACAATATGTATCAGATCAAAAGAAGAAATATCAGATTAACAGTAAACTAAAGAAGCATGTTAACCATGTTAATATCATATCACATGTGTAATGTACGTGATACTGGTATTGTATAACTAGATTGTATTGCCTAACTTAGTCTGTCTATATTGAATACCATTAACTAACTGCTACAATGTATCTTTTGTATCAAATGTTCGTTTTCTTCACATGACGTTTTTGATACAAATTAAAACAACCATAAGATCATTTGATAAACAAAAATATATAATTATGCTTTTCTTAACAAACACCATTCACAAACATCTCATCATTAGAAAAGATATATCAATTAATCAAAAGTTGGCATGCATATTAATAAAAAAATAACTAAAACCATACCTAGACATTGCACGAGAGACTCAAACATAGGCCTACAAATATTGATTATAAGAAATTATAACATAGTGATCATAATTACCAAAATCAACAGGTGATAGTTTGCCAAAATAATTTGGCTGAATGCATGAGATGAGGTATGAAAATAAACTTGAAAAGGGCTCAGGTTTTAAAAATATCCGATGCATAATCAGAGCAACTCATTTGATTTTTGTTGTTGCAAACATGAACAAAATATTTATTTTTAGAAATATCTATGAGTAGATGACCAAAGATAACTGTAAATAAATTTGTCATTTGAACTTTTGGAATAGTATATCTCAATAGTTTGTAAAGGACCGATGTGATATCCAAAGAAACATGAACAACATATGTTGTGTTTTAACGTGTTGTTCTGAAGCCGCCAGCTGACGGCACTCGGTCATACACTACGACATTGCTGCAACTCACCTGATCGTGGACTCGGTGATATTCTACAAATATCTGGCGCTTTCGTCGTTGACACCTAATATCACGATCACATATCAACATAGACTAAATAATTGTATGTAGCAAAGTAAAAATCTCTTACTTGTGAAAATTAAATCCAACTGTTCAGCTTGTAAAGGCAGCGACAAACGCCATCATTCCCTACCAGGAAGTTCACGAAGGGTACGTCGCCATCTTGGATGTAGACTTTGTGTGGTCTCTTCTAGCAGTTTAATTTGTTTTGTTGAGATGATTTAATACATTTGATGGTAAATGTAACAAACACTTGCTTGAAGAACATTTGACAGTCATGAGTCTTTTATTAATATTATTGGTTTGAAAGTTTTGTTTTACCTAATTTGCTTGAAATATATTTTATAAATACTGCGACACAGTCTATTAAAACTAAACTAAATCACTTGACATAGATAGGTAAACGGTAAGTTTTAACCTACTAACATTAGGCCTACTGAGTAGTCTTTGAAATTACAAGTAACCGGTACTAAAGTTACTTAGTAGTTTCTGACATTCGATATGCGGGTAATCAAATAAATAAATAAATAAATAATAAATAATAAATAAATAAATAAATAAATAAATAAATAAATAAATAAATAAATAAATAAATAAATAAATAAATAAATAAATAAATAAATAAATAAATAAATAAAATGAAAGATTGAATGAATTGATTAAAAATAATAAATAAATAATAAATGAACGATAGATGGATTGATGAATGAATGAATGGATGAACGGCGGATGAACAAAAAAAAAGAATAATTGAAGAAGGTATTGCGACAATGCTCGAATTCGACTCCATGAAAAATTACTGATCCTGTCTGTTAAAAGGTTGGTTCATTTTCTTCTGATTCCAGCAGATTACCAACCGTTGAATTAAATGCATTATTTTACAATATCCATTAGTTTACAAGCTGTGGAACATGGACTGATCTCAGGCAAAAGGGCATCTACCTACACCGAGCCTAAAAGGCCAGTTTTCAAACTGTCATTTTATGCCTTGCTGCAGAGACTTTACTTTTCTGTGCTGCTATAGTGCCCCTACAGAGTAGAGAGCAAGCACAGAAAACTCAAGGCTATGCAGCAAGGCATAAAATGACAGTTTGGATACTGGCCTTTTAGGCTCTGCGTAGGAAGATGCTTTACTATATATATGAGGCCTCTTGGACAAGTCGTCACAAAATGTCAGTCATCATATTTATGCAGACGACTCTTAACTTGCGGATGGTTTTTCTTCAGTAACTGAATCTATGGTTGTCGATAAGCTAGAATCATGTATTGTGATGTGAAAGATTGGATAGCATTGAATCTGTTGAAACTGAATGATGACAAAACAGAATGTATTCTTTTAGGTCCAGCCAAATGAATACAGAAATATGGAAGAAATCACCTCCAACTTGGTCAGATATCAATTCCATTTTCAAAATCTTGGATATCACTTTGACTCTAGCATCAATATGGAAATTCAGATAAATCACCTTTCAAAACTGTCACTTGGGAAACATTGGTTCAGTTCGCCATAATCTCTCCCAGAGTGGCGCTGCCTGTCTTGTGAGCTAGAACTCTTACAAGTTCTCTCATGCAACAGCCTTCTGGTCGGAGCCTCCTCGGAGCATATCTATTAAAGGCACCACTCGATCGGCCTTCATCCGCCATTTTGAAAAATGTAGAATTGCGAGAAAACAAATGTGCTGTATTGTGTAATTCATTAACCAAATTGAGAAAAAACTACTTGATAGAAAGAAGAGCAGCATATTTACAAATTCATAATAAAAGTTATAAGTTACGACAGCATTTTGTCGTTGTAATGCAATCAACGATCTAAGCTTCGGTGATTGGCTTCATTTCACGATGTTTATATTTTATGAGCGATTCACTTTATTCTTAAATTGTTAAATCTTGAACAACTGAAAAGCTAACATCATAAACATATTTGGAATTATTTGTGAAATTATCAAGTCAAAATCATATATAATTGTAAACAGGAAAGTCCTTCTGAATTTCGTTTCCACAAAAAAATACCCAGCTCGAATGGTCCCTTTAACTTCGAATTCAGGGGATTCAAAACAGAGCTGCTCGGCTTGTAACAAGAAGCAGAAAACCTTGCCACATATCGCCCGTCATGAACTCACTGCACTGGCTTCGTATCAGAGAACGTGATGAGTTTAAGATCCTAACTCTGACATATCGAGCTATACACAGATCAGCTCCTTAATTCCTACCAGCAAGATCTCATTTTACACTATCACCCAGCAAGATCTCATGTTACACTATCACCCAGCAAGATCTCATGTTACACTATCACCCAGCAAGATCTCATGTTACACTATCACCCAGCAAGATCTCATGTTACACTATCACCCAGCAAGATCTCATGTTACACTATCACCCAGCAAGATCTCATTTCACACTATCACCCAGCAAGATCTCATTTCACACTATCACCCAGCAAGATCTCATTTCACACTATCACCCAGCAAGATCTCATTTCACACTATCACCCTGCAAGATCTCATTTTAAACTATCACCCAGCAAGATCTCATTTCACACTATCACCCAGCAAGATCTCATTTTAAACTATCACCCAGCAAGATCTCATTTCACACTATCACCCAGCAAGATCTCATTTCACACTATCACCCAGCAAGATCTCATTTTAAACTATCACCCAGCAAGATCTCATTTCACACTATCACCCTGCAAGATCTCATGTTACACTATCACCCAGCAAGATCTCATGTTACACTATCACCCTGCAAGATCTCATGTTACACTATCACCCAGCAAGATCTCATGTTACACTATCACCCAGCAAGATCTCATGTTACACTATCACCCTGCAAGATCTCATGTTACACTATCACCCTGCAAGATCTCATGTTACACTATCACCCTGCAAGATCTCATGTTACACTATCACCCAGCAAGATCTCATGTTACACTATCACCCAGCAAGATCTCATGTTACACTATCACCCTGCAAGATCTCATGTTACACTATCACCCAGCAAGATCTCATGTTACACTATCACCCAGCAAGATCTCATGTTACACTATCACCCAGCAAGATCTCATGTTACACTATCACCCAGCAAGATCTCATTTCACACTATCACCCAGCAAGATCTCATGTTACACTATCACCCAGCAAGATCTCATTTCACACTATCACCCAGCAAGATCTCATTTTACACTATCACCCAGCAAGTTCTCATGTTACACTATCACCCAGCAAGATCTCATTTCACACAATCACCCAGCAAGATCTCATTTTACACTATCACCCAGCAAGATCTCATTTCACACTATCACCCAGCAAGATCTCATTTTACACTATCACCCAGCAAGATCTCATGTTACACTATCACCCAGCAAGATCTCATTTTTCTCATTTTACACTATCACCCAGCAAGATCTCATTTTACACTATCACCCAGCAAGATCTCATTTTACACTATCACCCAGCAAGATCTCATTTTTCTCATTTTACACTATCACCCTGCAAGATCTCATGTTACACTATCACCCAGCAAGATCTCATTTTACACTATCACCCAGCAAGATCTCATTTTACACTATCACCCAGCAAGATCTCATTTTTCTCATTTTACACTATCACCCAGCAAGATCTCATTTTACACTATCACCCAGCAAGATCGCATTTTACACTATCACCCAGCAAGATCTCATGTTACACTATCACCCAGCAAGATCTCATGTTACACTATCACCCAGCAAGATCTCATGTTACACTATCACCCAGCAAGATCTCATGTTACACTATCACCCAGCAAGATCTCATGTTACACTATCACCCAGCAAGATCTCATGTTACACTATCACCCAGCAAGATATCATGTTACACTATCACCCTGCAAGATCTCATGTTACACTATCACCCAGGAAGATCTCATATTACACTATCATCCTGCAAGATCTCATGTTACACTATCACCCAGCAAGATCTCATGTTACACTATCACCCAGCAAGATCTCATTTTACACTATCACCCTGCAAGATCTCATTTTACACTATCACCCAGCAAGATCTCATGTTACACTATCACCCAGCAAGATCTCATTTCACACTATCACCCAGCAAGATCTCATTTTACACTATCACCCAGCAAGATCTCATTTTACACTATCACCCTGCAAGATCTCATGTTACACTATCACCCTGCAAGATCTCATTTTACACTATCACCCAGCAAGATCTCATGTTACACTATCACCCAGCAAGATCTCATGTTACACTATCACCCAGCAAGATCTCATTTTACACTATCACCCTGCAAGATCTCATGTTACACTATCACCCAGCAAGATCTCATGTTACACTATCACCCAGCAAGATCTCATGTTACACTATCACCCTGCAAGATCTCATTTTACACTATCACCCAGCAAGATCTCATGTTACACTATCACCCTGCAAGATCTCATTTTACACTATCACCCTGCAAGATCTCATTTTACACTATCACCCTGCAAGATCTCATTTTACACGATCACCCTGCAAGATCTCATGTTACACTATCACCCTGCAAGATCTCATGTTACACTATCACCCTGCAAGATCTCATGTTACACTATCACCCTGCAAGATCTCATGTTACACTATCACCCAGCAAGATCTCATGTTACACTATCACCCTGCAAGATCTCATTTCACACTATCACCCAGCAAGATCTCATGTTACACTATCACCCTGCAAGATCTCATGTTACACTATCACCCAGCAAGATCTCATGTTACACTATCACCCAGCAAGATCTCATTTCACACTATCACCCAGCAAGATCTCATTTCACACTATCACCCAGCAAGATCTCATTTTACACCATCACCCTGCAAGATCTCATGTTACACTATCACCCAGCAAGATCTCATTTTACACTATCACCCAGGAAGATCTCATGTTACACTATCACCCTGCAATATCTCATTTCACACTATCACCCAGCAAGATCTCATTTTACACTATCACCCTGCAAGATCTCATGTTACACTATCACCCAGCAAGATCTCATTTTACACTATCACCCAGGAAGATCTCATGTTACACTATCACCCTGCAAGATCTCATTTCACACTATCACCCAGCAAGATCTCATTTCACACTATCACCCAGCAAGATCTCATTTTACACTATCACCCAGCAAGATCTCATTTTACACTATCACCCTGCAAGATCTCATGTTACACTATCACCCTGCAAGATCTCATTTCACACTATCACCCAGCAAGATCTCATGTTACACTATCACCCAGCAAGATCTCATTTTACACTATCACCCAGCAAGATCTCATGTTACACTATCACCCTGCAAGATCTCATGTTACACTATCACCCAGCAAGATCTCATGTTACACTATCACCCAGCAAGATCTCATTTTACACTATCACCCAGCAAGATCTCATGTTACACTATCACCCAGCAAGATCTCATTTTACACTATCACCCAGCAAGATCTCATGTTACACTATCACCCTGCAAGATCTCATGTTACACTATCACCCTGCAAGATCTCATGTTACACTATCACCCTGCAAGATCTCATGTTACACTATCACCCAGCAAGATCTCATGTTACACTATCACCCAGCAAGATCTCATGTTACACTATCACCCTGCAAGATCTCATGTTACACTATCACCCAGGAAGATCTCATGTTACACTATTATCCTGCAAGATCTCATGTTACACTATCACCCAGCAAGATCTCATGTTACACTATCACCCAGCAAGATCTCATTTCACACTATCACCCAGCAAGATCTCATTTTACACCATCACCCAGCAAGATCTCATTTCACACTATCACCCAGCAAGATCTCATTTCACACTATCACCCAGCAAGATCTCATTTCACACTATCACCCAGCAAGATCTCATGTTACACTATCACCCAGCAAGATCTCATTTTACACCATCACCCAGCAAGATCTCATGTTACACTATCACCCAGCAAGATCTCATTTCACACTATCACCCAGCAAGATCTCATTTCACACTATCACCCAGCAAGATCTCATTTTACACTATCACCCAGCAAGATCTCATTTTACACTATCACCCAGCAAGATCTCATTTCACACTATCACCCTGCAAGATCTCATTTCACACTATCACCCAGCAAGATCTCATTTCACACTATCACCCAGCAAGATCTCATTTCACACTATCACCCAGCAAGATCTCATTTCACACTATCACCCAGCAAGATCTCATTTTACACTATCACCCAGCAAGATCTCATTTTAAACTATCACCCAGCAAGATCTCATTTCACACTATCACCCAGCAAGATCTCATTTTACACTATCACCCAGCAAGATCTCATTTTAAACTATCACCCAGCAAGATCTCATTTTAAACTATCACCCAGCAAGATCTCATGTTACACTATCACCCAGCAAGATCTCATGTTACACTATCACCCAGCAAGATCTCATGTTACACTATCACCCAGCAAGATCTCATTTCACACTATCACCCAGCAAGATCTCATTTCACACTAACACCCAGCAAGATCTCATTTCACACTAACACCCAGCAAGATCTCATTTTACACTATCACCCAGCAAGATCTCATTTCACACTATCACCCAGCAAGATCGCATTTTACACTATCACCCAGCAAGATCTCATGTTACACTATCACCCAGCAAGATCTCATTTTACACTATCACCCAGCAAGATCTCATTTCACACTATCACCCAGCAAGATCTCATTTCACACTATCACCCAGCAAGATCTCATGTTACACTATCACCCAGCAAGATCTCATGTTACACTATCACCCAGCAAGATCTCATTTCACACTATCACCCAGCAAGATCCCTTCCTTCCCAGGACTAGTTGTTACTCTCTGTTCCAACCAGTCTAACAATTACACTTTGAAATGAATTTTTTCAATAAATCTGAAATTTGGAAAAAAAGGATGAAAAGGAGACTGAGATTTCTTCATTTTCAGAGTCTAAAGGAATCAACTAGGTCTTGGAATTTACCATATTTTACTACATGTGTAAATATCTTATCATCAATTACCCTAAGTGGACATGTCAAGAACATTTACTTCCCTTGGCCACTGATGGCTCACATCTGGCTTCAATGAACTGGGTGACGAAAGGGTTTGGCATCTATTTAAAATTGAGTTTTCAAGTCTTATTATAGACTTGCTTAGGTGTGCTGACAGACTCTGTTCCAACCTACAAACTCAAGTCTTTTGGTTCCACATCATTTCAGTTTGCCTCTGCCTCTCTTTGGAATTCCTCTCGACCTCAAGATGTCAACCAGTTTGGAAAATTTTAAAAAGAGACTCAAAACCTACTCCTATTATTTAAATCTGCCAATGATTGTTAATAATGTATATAGTCTTTATAATTCAATCTCTGCACAGTTTCTTTCTCATTTTATTTGTCAGCGCTTCGAGCAGGTCTCTCCTGTTGACGTGGGATCCAGCGCCTTATTATTATTTATCATGACCCAGGGAATGAGCAATTCCGGAAATTGGGCACGAAATATATTTATCATCCAAAACTGTGATATCGCTATCGATATATACAGGAGATATCGCTTGTAGACGATTAAGGGATATCTCCTAGGAGATTACGCCTTGACAGTATATTTTGAACAATGCCCTGTCAACAGAAAGGACATGACATCACAAACGTTATACATCACCAGAAATGATGTCACAAGCGTAGAATCTAACTACTGAAAGTAATTAAATGTAACCTATATAAAATCTACTAGTGTTCGATAGTTTAAGGTGTTATCACTAGCTTAGGTCTGAAAAGTCTGAAAATGAACTGAATAATCCAGCATTGTGGGCTTTCTGTGTTTTTTGGGGGGAAATTTGAATGATACTTATATAAGATTTTAGAGTACTTACACATTTGAGTAAATTTGCTATGCGTTCGCATGACAATTTTTACACACAGTGTAGATTTGCATATGTGTAAAATTACATTTGCACCACCTCCTCGCTAGATGTAAATTTACTCCTTGTGCAAAATTACTCACGTGTGCAATTGCGTTCGCATGACACGATTTACATAGGTTTGTAAAATTGCATAAATGTGTAACTTTACATAATATGTACAGGGGTGCATGCGAACAGAGCTTTAGCCCCGTTTACATGCTCACTTTTACTTAGCTACCGGTAAGTATATTTGGTCACATGTGAAAAAGTATTTGAGGTAAGTAAAGTGGCCATGTAAAATCACTTGCATACGTGAGTAAATTTACACGTGGGTAGATTTGCATGACCTCAGGAGGTAATGGAAAAGAATATTTGTGCTTTTGTAATTATTTTAATCCATATGTATTGAGTCATGTAAACGGGTATTTATATTTACTTACAGGTAAAACATTATAGGTCCTTTTGCACCATCACTATTTGAGGCCAGACGATCACATGACATGTCTGTTTTCTCTATAGACCATTATCATATTGTAGTTTGAAGACATGAACATTGCTCATAACCCTATATTATATGTGAATAGAAAAACACACACTAAAACGTGTATTCAGTTTGAATTCATCAGTATTCAGAAATACAAAGGGAAACCTTCAATACCTCTTAACAATATTCTTAAAGGGGCAGTAGCACGTTTTTAGAGGGAATATAAAGTGATGTCAGGAAAATGAAAACAAATGGATCCGATTGAAAAACCATGTATTCAAACTAAATGAAGCAGTAATAAATCAAATGTATAATGTATAGTTCAGCCATGCCATTCCTTTTTCTTACACAAAATGAATTTAAGGTGTTCACACAAAATGGTCGCCAATGGATTTTATGTTAATCTTCATACTTTGTCCTCTGACTATGGGTGATTGGATTGTGTAAAGAGATTTTTGACACTGTAAGTAATACATGTAACATTCACTTACAACTATCAGTGAAATATTCAAGATCTAAAATTATCAAAAAACGTGCTATTGCCCCTTTAAAATCCTTTGTCCTCACGACACAAATAGTGACAGAGCTATATGCAACTATATATCATAGCCTCGTTTACATGCACACATATACTTATCAGTATATTCTATATATATATCACTATGTAAATTTACTTACAGGAGTAAATCATTTGATTTTCGTTCACATGATGTTTTATTACCAAAGAGTATTTCATATATGTTTGTGTCACTATTTGTGTCTTAGACTTTTAAAAATATTGTAGAAACCACAATTTACTTTAAGACATGAATTTTACAACAAAATTTACTCAAGCAGAGACATGTACATCTGTAGCTAGAGTCTCTGACTCAAGTATAAGTGAAGATGCGCATGCAAACGGGGCATAATTTATAGTCAGGCTCTTATAGCATAGCATGGCTCTGTGATTATATAACCTATCTAAGGCCCAAAAAACGTTTCTAGTCTTTGCATGCAGGCAAAAATGATGCGATGACGCAGATTTTTTTTTCAATTTCCAAATTATTATTTTTTTATCCAATATGAATAATATTCAACTCAATTTGAAAAAATAAATGAATATAAAGTTCGGATCACTTTATAACTATGTCTTTGAAGGCCTACACGAACATTTCATTCTTGTCAACATCTGGAAAAAAATGCTTGATGCGGGGGTTTGAAACTGACGCGGGTGGAAACCAGAAACAAACTTTTTTTAAATTGATAACAGAAATTAAAATTCTATCAGGGGAATGTGTTCAAAATCAAATATCTAAAATTATGGAAATCAGGACCAAACGGATAGCTTAAATGGGGGGGGGGGGGGGGGGGGGGGTGGGGGGGGGTGTAAACGACAATCTTTTTCTTGAACATTTTCGTGTTACGGAGCACAAGTCCTTGGAGCATTGATACCTCATATTAGTATTTATTACCCTTACGGTTGAAAATAAGTGGTCACATATTTTCAATATGAGCACTAGTGCACATATCACTTTTGTCTAGCAACGATTGTTGTAGCACGAGTTCCCGTATTTTTTCGCCTGTGACGTCATAACGTCATTGTTCGTGACGTCACTGTAGCTGGCCGTCGCAAGGGAAGCGGTCCGTTTCTTGGATATTTTTAAGATGGTAAAATGGAATAGAAACGGTAATAAAGAAATTATTACCCTCGGAAGTGTGTCACTTTCGCTCTCGCTCGGGTAATACAAAAATTCACACTCGTTTCGTAAAAGTCATATGACACACTTCCTCGGGTAATAATCTCTATATATATAGTATATGAGCACTGCCCATGCATCAAGTGCTTGTGTTACAGAGGTCTGCAAAAATATTTTTTTCAGAAAGGGGGTAAAGTCTAAAGAATTGGTTTTGGTTTGTTTGAACTGTGGTAGAATGATCAAGTGCTTAAAGCGCCGCTTGACCAATACTTCAGCCATAAGCGGCGGGTAGAGGGTTGGGCATTCAGGTCATGTGACACAAACTTGGTACCGACTGTCAGCTGTAAGCAGTTCGATCGTAACCAAACTATTTCGTCCCTACCGAGCATTTATGACTCTTTGGGGGCCTGGAAGTTAAAATTCGGGTTGCAGAACCCCTTTAACATAACTTAAAGTAGTAGAAGTAAAAGCGTGACCATGCACATTATCTGAAATCTTTTTGAACATTTCTAAAAATTCTTCACAAAGACCTTGTTTGTGCCATGTTTCAAAAATTTTATGTGAATTTTATAGCTTCTGTCTGAAGCAAATGGCGACATAACATCTTGACATTACATCTTGACTCGTTTGATTGACATTCCAGATTTTCAGACTCCAGAAATAATCTATTAGGAAGATTAGTTTATGGATAATCAACTTCTTTATTCTGTGAAAGGTATGTCTCATCTCAACATAGATTCAAATATAGTTGACAAGCAAGTGACAGCAAGATTAGAATCTATGTTAACTAAAACGTTGCTTTCACAGAATAAAGAAGTTGATTATCAATAAAATAATCTTCCTTATAGATTATTTCTGGAGTCTGAAAATCTTGAATCGGATTATATATGAGAGATTGTTTAGGAAGATTGTTGACTTCAGTGAGTGCGCCTCAATCCTGTTTCTTGAAACAAACATAAACAAAGTTGATTTAGTTATCAGGTTTATTATGGTTATTTTCATATAATGAAATATATCTAATTACACGTAAATATTTTCTGATATAAAATTAAGGCACCGGATTGTTTCAATATTAAAATATATAAGTAGAATTTATTATGTACAATGAAAGGATATCACACAAAATTGGAACTTAGATTACATGAACAAACTGTACAAAGTTCAAATATAGTTAAGCTCTCTAAAAACATAACGTGTTAATTAATATATTCATAAAGAATCATTACCTAAGAAACGGTTAGTGATATTGTATGCATAGATTACCCGTGTATATACTCTCAAAATGAACATGTTAACAAACTATTCATACAATAGTTAAAGTGTTTACCAAGATTGATAATTATAAAATCTTAACAAATATATTTACTTAAGCTATTATAAAGCCAAATATATATTTTTCAAATTGCTCAATGGAAGTTAAAATTTAGCAATATCTTTCACTTTGAGGGGTTCTGAATAGCATGGTTATACCAAAAATCAGTAAAAATCATGAGATTCTGTAAATCAACTCTTTATTTCTTCACCCCAGCAAAACACCACACATATGGTATTTGCTTTTTCAAGAAAGAGTATGAAAAGGTATTTGGTTCTGTTAAAGGGGCAGTAGCACGTTTTTAGGGGGAATATAAGGTGATGTCAGGAAAATGAAAATTAATGGTTCCAATTAAAAGACAAAAAATGTATTCAAACTAAATGGAGCAGTAATAATTCATATATATGACATAAAGTTTAGCCATGAAATTCCTTTTTCTTACACAAAATGAATTAAAGGTGTTCACATAAAATGGATTTTATATGTATCTTCATATTTTGTCCTCTGACTAAGGATGATTGGATTGTGTAATGAGATTTCTGACACTGTCAAAATAATACATTAAGCATTAACTTACAATTATCAGTGAAAATTTAAAATATAAAATTACAAAAAAACGTGCTGCTGCCCCTTTAAAATGTGTTAAATATGATAAGAAAGGAGCTTTTTTTGGGGGTCTTCAATGTTTCAAAGATTCAAAACCGAATGAATATCTATTAAACACTCAAAATCAGTTATCAACAATTACAAAACAGACATTAATTAACATAACACTAAAATGTACAAGGTAGATTAAATTTGCAAATTTACATATATCAAGTCACAAAATTTTGAATATTACAAATATATAAATGCAACTTTAAAACTTATAAAATCTTGGTTATCTTGATTAGAAAAAAGTTTGCCATATTTACATTATTTACATTGATAAACTTAACATTTACAAAAATATAAATGTAACATTGAAAATTAAAATACATTTTATAATATCAAACAGGTTGATAAGTCAAAATTGTGCCATATTAGCTAAAGTAAAATCTTTATTTATTCAGTAATAAAAATAAAATTCCATTTTCAATGAATAGCACTTCTTTTGCTGGTTGACCGCAAACAGTGGTCTTAAACCCTTTACCTCCGAAGATCCATCACTAACAGTGGTCTTAAACCCTTTACCTCCGAAGATCCATCACTAACAGTGGTCTTAAAGGGGCAGTAGCACGTTTTAGGGGGAATATAAGGTGATGTCAAGAAACTGAAAATTAATGGTCCCAATTGAAAGACAACGTATTTAAACTAAATGGAGCAGTAAGAATTCAAATATATAATGTAAAGTTTAGCCATGCGATTCCCTTTTCTTACACAAAATGAATTAAAGGTGTTCACAAAAAATGGCCGCCAGTGGATTTCATGTGAATCTTCATACTTTGTCCTCTGACTATGGATGATTGGCTATTGTAGTGAGATTTTTGACACTGTTAAAATAATACATTTAGCATTAACTTACAATTATCAGTGAAAGTTATAAAATATAAAATTATCAAAAAACGTGCTACTGCCCCTTTAAACCCTTTACCTCCGAAGAACCATCACAAACAGGTTATTATGCCTATACTCTGGCTTGCGGCGGTGAAAGGGTTAAATATTGTAGTGAATGAAATAAGTTTGAAAAGTAGCTGAGCCCTCAAATCATGATAGGCATACAGGCACCATGTTGTGAGACGGGGCTTACTTCATTCACTGAATATTCAGTACCAATTGTTTACACTGGCAACATTCAATCATAAAGTGATAAAAATCATTCCCCCAAAATTTTGGGTTTTAACTCGCTGCAGATAACAGGGACCTCTATCAGGAAACAAACTTCGCTTGTATGTTGTTTGGTTGTGTCATAATTATGTACTACCGTATTCGTCCTAATAAGCGCCCCCTATTACAAATTTCCATATGACAGAGCGCCCCACCACCCCCCACAAGATTAGAACCCAGGACCTGCCGGTTGAGAGTCCTACACTCTACCTGTTCCGCAAAAGAGATATCCCTCCAACCGAAGCCAGTAGGAATGCTTTTGACCTAACCCTGTCACATTCACCCCCTCCACGAAGCAACTCGTCCTGGACTCAAACATTCGAGATTTACAAACCTTTTAAGGACTTGAAGGTGTTGTGACATTAAGGAATAGTCCGGTCGATGTTGGGTGCCAAATGTAGCAGGAAAGAAAATCCAATATTTTCATGTCTACTCGGGAGTCCTACACTCTACACTCAAAGAGGCCAAAGAGGTATCACTCCAGCCAAAGCCAGTAGGAATGTCACATATGTATAAACTGAAATGTCCCCTTGATCATCATTTTCACAATGAATACCCAAAAGGACTGTCCCTTTAAGCATATATATATCATAATAATCCTTTCTATATATATTTCTATTCAAAACAATTATTGAGGTATAAAAAATCAACATTTAAGGCAAGAAATATTTAGGACATGACAATTTATATATCAGATTGAATTATGAAATATCGATATAAGAGAAATTGCCAATTCGAAAATGATGAAAATTACTTAAAGGCATGAAAATGACCCAATGAAAAAGATGTCATCCCCTTTCCCTGAAGATAGTGGTTTTCCTTCCCCTTCCTTCAAGTCATAAAATCATATGCTAACCTCTGTTATGATTCAAGAACATTTAAGGCTAAAAAATGAAGAAAACGGATTAAATGGAAGCACTCAAAGTTAGTTGTGCTTTCCAGTCTGATTAAAATCAACCGTACTCCGAGGAATAAAATATAAAAAATATTGTCTCTATCAGAACCAGCCAGAACATCCTCTCCGTCTCGGTCTGAATGCACCCACCCCTATCGCATGTTATTTTTTTTTATTATTATATTATTATTATATGGATATTTATATAGCGCGCATATCCAACCACTCGTGGTTGCTCAAGGCGCTTACATTTTCCCCTGGTCAATGGCATTCTTTCACCGTCCGATCATTTTTCCAATTCAACTCCCTGGGGAGTATTCAACCGGCATCCATATGTGACGCTCAGGTTAGGGACCATTCTATGCCTCACAGGGTACCCATTCACAGCTGGGTGAACTGAGACACATAGTCACAGCAGTTTGTCCAACACTGCTGAACGCTGATAACCGACAGCTCGGCGTATGCACGTGTTCATGTATCCACCATTCAGCCACTGACATGAATTCATGGGATCTTTTAAGTGCGCAGTTTTTGTTGCACTACACACTAGGGCTCCAGGGTGACACTTATAGAGTTCTAACAGAGGTGAACTCTAGGTTTTTACACCTTGGCCTGGATGGGATTCGAACCCCGGACCTCAGCAACGTGAGACCGGCGCTCTTGCCGACTGAGCTATCCCGTACCCCATACATGTTCCTATGACCAGTTTAGCGCGGACAAACCCAGTCATAAGCTATCCAATCACATTCTCGTTTTTAAATAGAGTTAAGCGGCGATTATGTATAACGAAAGGTACACTGGAGTTACCTGCCCCTGCATGATACCGAAGCTTTACTGCGCCCCTCGTGATTGGCTAGATGAGCTTGCGTCAGAACATGCGGGTAAATAGGGTGCCTTCAGACTGTGAATGAGAGGAAAGCCGGGCTGGTTGAAGTACCAACCCCACTAGAGACAATATTTAAAACCTTTTTTACCTCGAATCACAGTCGATTTTAATCAGACTGTTTTCAACAATTTTAGTTTTCCAAAAACATAGTGAAAATTGAGCCTTTAAATATTATAACTTTTGTAACAGAATCACTGAAAGCACTTCTGTTACAAAAGTTATAATATTTAAAGGCTCAATTTTCACTATGTTTTTGGAAAACTAAAATTGTTCCAAACTCCTGGTATAGGTGAGCAAGAACCATGGGATAGGCCTTCTGATAAGAAAAGCACTTGTTCAATAGATGAAAGGAGGGTGATAGAGAGGTAATCAAATGAAAACATGATCTGAGATCACGCTCTATTTGAGGAAATGAGTTTCAAGAGAACTTCTCCTTCAAGTTTCTATTTCAAGTTCTTCTCGGAGGTTACGAACAAGTTCTGAGTTCTTTGAAGGGAAAGTGTAGATTAAGGTCGAGGTCAACCAATCAGGGATATGTTCTCTGCGACCTCCGACCTTACTAAGTATCACCGGATAGAAGCGTTTGTTCCGCGAGAAGTTCTTGTAACAGTATTCGCTCATCATCTGGGTATAGATGAACCGGGCGGAGGTGTGGTGACTGGATGGGCTCGCAAATGGATGGGCGATGGCGTGTCGGTCCACGTAGTCACGGTAACCAGGGCTCACAGCAAGGATAACACGTGTAGCCTTAGAAGAGAAACAAGCATGAATAGTCTTAAACAGATTTATCTTTTCTTTTGTATCAGGCAATGTGGTTGCAAAACAAGAGAGTACATAGAACTAATGCGAGGGTTTAACATGTCAGAAATGTCAATGGAAATTTGGGAAACTATTTGAAAAAACTTATTAGCCTCTCAGAACATCAACGTATTCATTTTTTAAACTTACTCTCCATCAATATAAACAAAAGTGCCTTCAAATAATGTCAAGTATCATTTGCTTCATAATTGTTGGTATCTTCACCCAGAGTTGCAGTCTTGCAAGAGTTGTTAAAGTTCATAGAACCTTTCCTTTTTTATTGGCTCATCCGTTTGGATGTAAATCAGTCTAAAGGAGAACGGCCGAAAATACAAAGTAAATGTTTCTGATCAATAATACACAATAACCGATGATGTATTGCAAGAAGATTAATTTCACTGAAGAATTCCTACCTTTTTGAAGTAGCCGTGCACTGCCTCGTTGATGTTGTGTCTCATGTTGCGGCGTGTGGCGAGGGGGTCGGAGGGCAGAGTGACGATCCCGTGGCGGAGGTCAGCCACTACGTTTATCCCTTCGGCGTGCAACATCTTACACAGCTTCCATATTGCTCTCTCCACCATGTCTCCTTGTTGGTGTTGGCCCCCCGTGATTAACACAAACTTGCGCAGCTTTGTCTCTGGAGTTTCTGTAGGGAAACAAGATATCCTTTATTGTCTTATTTTAAGATGGAAAATTGAAGGTGATGAACACAGGTCAGTCTCTAGAGTTATGACCGTAGGAAACTAGCTATTATCTATCATTTTGGATCTTGAGAAAATTCATTGATAGGTAGTAGCAATGAACAATCATAGAATAGTCTTGATAATCATTAGATGCACAGGGATTTATCATTCAAAACTGACTCTCCCAGTAGATAGTGTTCTTGCCAGATAAAATGTTATCGCAAAATTTAAACCATCAAAATGTTTTTTAATCATCACACAAGGACCTTACAGAGGCTTGACATCACTGAGAACACTGGTGACAATGCTATTGGGTCCAAATACTTTGACCACTGTTCAATTGGAAAACTATGGTCAGAGGTTATTGTTGAAAACTATAGAATATAAATTATGGCTGATAAACCTTTTCCCACTATACAAAGCCACTACATGACATCAGTTAGTATTTTCTTATATATGGCATTTTAATCTGACGCACCTTCGCTAATGTCTGAAGAGGGCTGGTAGACCACCTCGTCTGACCTCTGTCTGCGTAATGAGCTGTGACTGCTGCTAGCACCACTTCCTGTCTGTGTGGCGCCCCCTTGTGGCGACAGAGCGCCAGCTAGATCTGAGTAACTGGAAGCTGATCCAGGGTCCGAGTTCCGCTTTTCCCTTGCTTCTTCTGAGTCCTGATTTCTGCTGGATTCTCTCATCTTAACGACTTCTTTAAGGGGAGCTTCTTGAGTGAATACAGGACTTTTGATTTGAGACTTGCATGTTTGTTGTCCTCCACCATCAGAAAGGATTGCTTCAATCACATCCTGAGTCGGGACAGCAGCATATGGCATCTTCATGTTGGCAGGGGGAAGAGAAGTGTGATGTGCATGCTGTGAGCTGGGACCATACCTCTGGTGGTAAAACTCTGGAGCTGAGTATGGCATCTTCCTTACTGTCTGATCTAAGTTATCTCTGAGTTCAGGATAAGCTGCAAGTGGTTGCTTATGAAAGTGCAAGGGGTTGCTAACTGGCCACTGTATTTGGTTATCTACTGGCTGATAGATATTGTTTTCTACTTGCCAATGGTTTGGGTTATTTACTGGCCGATAGTTGTGGTTATCTACCTGCCAATGGTTTGGGTTATTTACTGGCCGATGGTTAGGGTTATCAACTTGCCTGGGGTTGTATTTATCTACTGGCATGGGGTATCCAAGTTGTGCCATTTCTGAAGAACTATCGCCTGTGTTGCCTTGAGCAATAGGAGTCATCGGTAGTCTACTGGCCAGGTGTGATAGATCTTCTTCTGTCAAGGAAACGTCATCTGGAGGAAGGAACTCATCAGTAATGTCAAGTTCATTGGACTGGTTCCTTGTTTCCTGTCCTCTCTCCTGCCCAGACTCTCCCCTGGAATGACTGGCCCCCCTCATTCTCTCTTGTCTATATCTCTCTTGTCCCTCAGGTTCATGCCCACCGTTCTGTGCTGTGTCTTGTCCCTGATTCCTCCTCTGGTCCCAGCTTCTGCAGTCTCCATGCAGGTCACAACTCACTCCATCTTGTAGACCATAGATATTTCTTAGTTGAGGACAGATTGGTCCACAGTATGGCTGATTCGGAGGGAGACGCCTGTCAATTGGCTGATTCTGAGGGAGATGCATATCCACTGGCTTTGGAGGGTGACAGGTTGGACACACACAGGAACCCTCAATGTTTTGCACACCGGGTCGATATGACCTATGTTGTTCAAGACTTCGGAAGTATTTCTTCCGGGTTTCTGCAAGAAAATTTACAAAGCATTACCAACTAGCAGTGATATCAGATCAAACTACCGTGTTTCCTCGAAATAGACGCCCCTGGTGTGTATTTTTTCAGAACCCCTTTACTCCCGGCTGGTATTCGAGACCTGGCGTCTATTCGAAGGAGTCTACTTAATTTGAGTAAGAAATATCGTTCACATCACACGTAGAGGGAGAATACTTATTCGCATTCAGATCAAACTAATCATATTTTACACATGACCTGTAAATTGGGGAAAAATAAAAAATTATTTTGCTGTGTTTTACTTTGTTTAGTCCTATGATAGGGGTATTCCAACATAATTTAAGATTTTACATAACTTTCCCTGAGAAAGTGTAAACTTCAACCAATTCCAGACATGAATTCATATAGAACAAGTAATTGATCCCCCGCTGCAAATTGATGTAACAACAAGAATAATGTATACTGTTACACCGTAACTCTTGTCTACACTTGTCATCTAAATCGACTGGTCCCTGCATCTTCCAAATAAGAAGCTTTGCGCAAAATATGAAGAGAGTCTAGAGAACAGTTCTAAACATATCACCCTTATATCACCCATGTTGGCTTAACTGTGACCTTGAAAATAATGTGAAGGTCACCAAAACCAAATCAGCCCGGTGTCTTCCTAAAATAGATTTATAAAAATAATCCAGTGAATGACTCTCGAGATTTATCACACTAACAAGCTTAACATTACAAAATTGGGAAGACGCTGAGCCCAGTCAATCTTGGTGACCTTCACATTATTTTCAAAGTCACAATGAGGCCTTGAAAATTTCAGCATTAATACCTGCATTTTAGGCAAAAAATGAAAAGAATCCAGTCAATAGTTTTGAGTTATTCGATTTGTATGTACGGACGTACGGACGCTGCCCAATACAATATCATCCGCTTCACGCGTGACGGGGTATAATAAAGCAGTCCTAAGTATTAGAGTATCATTATTATTGTGGTCATACCTTCTATAAAGTCTATACTATTGGGTATATACTTAATCCACCTGTCAATAATAATTTCATAACTTCAAAAACAAAGGTTTATTGGAAAAATATAATCTTGGACAGTGTTGGGGAAAATTGCATAAGGATATCATGATAACAATAGCAAAACATCATCAACCACAAAATTAGATTTAATCACATCTATTTCAATAACTATATGTCTCTTTCACAGCTCAGATGTGACAATGTGATGTATGTCGTGTCACGTGACCTTCTCTCGGCCAATCAAATTATTTAAAATCTATGCATAAAGTGAAAAACATCATATCAATCAAGATAGAGCATAAATGGGAGATAATAGGGACGTCAACTTAACTAGCAGAACTTCTGCGAGTGTTATGAATGTGCTTTGAACAACGCCCTTGAAAACAATAGACTACTTCAATCAGTCTGTTTACACCAGCACATATTGGCGAGGGTGGCCCGTTGGCTTGGCATTGACGAGGTTTCACGATAAGCGCCCGCCTTGGTATGGTTATTGGGGCAACTCATTAGCCCAAAGCTGCCCCTGCTGACATCCGTTGGGGTCGTGAAATATATCTTGCCCGCGTTTGTGCAAATGCTTCTGCACGCTGCTACCTCCCATGCTTCGGGAATAGGCTGTTTAGCGTGGGACCTCGCCACTGTCACCCTCACCGTGCACTTTTAATCCACAATTATCTTATCCTTTATTTCCTAATACCTGGCCCTCCGACTCGAGGCGGCGGGTTGCGGTGGCTCGCGGTTCCCAGACTAAGTATTATCACATCATTTCCTTATATATAAGGTTTGGGTTCCTCGTGCCTCTGCCGCCCTGTGCCAGTTGGGCTCCTTTGAACACACTCAAGGTACGTCTCCACATGACCATTTAGGATAGGGAAATGTATTCTTGTGGGTTAATCAAACATTGTACATCTGTTTAGAACAGCTACTGTGGATTTACACTGTGTTACAATTTATTACATTTATTTCCATTTTTGAGGATCATCTTTTTAATGTGAAAGACAAGAGAACAGTGACCATACCTGGCCATGATTCGAGGATTTCTCGAACCCCTCCGACTCCCATCTGCTGCAGGATGAAGATGAAGTCGGAGATCATCAGCGTGCTGTAGAATTGCTGTAGGATAGCATTTGTCACGCTTGTTCCGTTAGTGTTGGCTCGAATTGCCTGAAAATACAAAGTTTTCAACTAAATTTTTTCTCTCAAATGATCTTTTCAAATTTGCAGTAGGATTGAGGTTGAAGGGCAGGCTTTTTAACTAACTAGAAAAAGAATATGTCAACCAATCCCAAAAAACCCAAAACCAGATCTAGATCTGTCTCAAGATCCAATTAACTCCAAACCCCTCTTAATTCCCAAGACCCTAATCCCATAACCCTTTACCCCCTAACCCTCAACCTGACCCCTTTCAAGATCCAATTCCAGAATATGATGTCAATAACTAAATATGAATAGTGTAAATCCCTCTCAGGCTAAATCTGTCTCAAGATCCCATTAGCCTTCTGAAAAAAAAGCTTGATGCCGGGGGTTGAAACTGAGGCTGACAGAAACCAGAAACAAATTACTTTATTTTCTAGGCCTTAACCCCTAAAACCCCCTTAATTCCCAGACCACCCCTCCCCCCCCCACCCCTTCAGGTATTTCAGAGGTTAAACAATCAATACCTGAACATGTACAGTGTAAATCCCTCTCAAGACTTATCTCAAGATCCCATTTACCCAAAAACACCCAACCCTACCTCCGGATCTGTCCTTCAGGAATGTCAGAGTTCATGTATATAGGTAAGTACGCAAGGAGACTAGACACATACCTGAACACGTACAGGAGTCAAGCGAAGACGTTCCCCCAGCCCCCGGTAGTCCTGGACACTTGTTGTAGCCGGGCAGTCCAGGATGTCGCAGATTCCATCGAGGACCCATCCAGGTAAAAACTGGATCGGGATCTGGGACGCCTCATGGTATATACGGTTTACCTGGTGATCCAGAGGATCCATAATCACGTGGCTCTCGGTCCGGCACGTTGGTCCAGGCCAAGCCTCATCGTCCCTGCAATGGAACAGTGCTCGGGTGAATCACGGGCTCGTCACCTGTCAGAAAGAGATGTCATCCATTAGCAAAAGAGGGTTCTCTTACACATCCTGTCGCAGGGTCCGAACGCTACTCTAACTCCACTTATCTGTACCCTGGGCTCAGATGCTAGATTCCGTCGTGCCCCCCGACTTGGGATACAGCCAATCAAATCATTTTCTTGCCACCTTCTCGATAAAACTTCAACGAGGAAAATGATTTCATTGGCTATATAGTCTGCACATATCGTTTTTAACTCTCTAGTCCTTTTAGAACTGGAGAAGAAGATGAAAATAGGTTTTTAAGGTTGTGACCAAAGTTACAAATTAGAATCCCCATTGTCCAAGAAGTCTCCACATATCACTTTCAACTCTCTAGTCCTTTTAGAACTGGAGAAAAAGATGAAAATAGGTTTTTAAGGTTGTGACCCCTGTGACCCTATTTGGGGTCACAGGTTCACCAAAGTTACAAATTAGAATCCCCATTGTCCAAGGAGTCTGCACATATCACTTTCAACTCTCTAGTCCTTTTAGAACTGGAGAAGAAGATGAAAATAGGTTTTTAAAGTTGTGACCCCTGTGACCCTATTTGGGGTCACAGGGTCACCAAAGTTACAAATTAGAATCTCCATATGCTAAGGTACTTGTACACAAAATTTCAGCTCTCTAATGTGTATGGTTTATGAGGAGAAGTCGAAAGTGTCAAAAGTTTACGGACGGACGGACGACGGACGGACGACGGGCCATGTCATAAGCCCATCAGGACTTTCAGTCCTGATGAGCTAAAAAGGAGAAGTTAACTCTTGTAAGGGGTTGTAGGTTGGGGAGTTATCATCAGTCAGAAAGGGGGTATCATCCTTTGAAACAAGAGCCTACAGGAGAGATGGCTTATCCCCCCGGCCCGACTGATGTTGAATGATCAGTTTTAGTATATAGTACATATTTTGATATACTGATTGGGTGTATAATGTTGTATGCATACATGCAGCTATATTTGTTTGACTTTAAATGACCATCCTAAGACTATGATAAACCACATCTAGGTCTTTTTAATAAATACCATCGTCAAGTTTCTCCTGTAAATGTCAAGAGAGAGGAAAATAACCATCCTGTTTGATTTCAACATCTTCATTCCTTGGTGAGACACAGTTAAGAAATTAATGGTAATGTTGGAATGAAGAATGTCATTGAGTCTAAGCTCCCTGCAATTTGAAAACACTAAAAGGCACATTTGTAAACAGTTTCATTGAGCTAGCCATAATGGTTTTCAAATACTGCTCCAAAGACGCATTTTTATATTGCGTTTCCATGGAAACCATAATAACAATTTCCAGATATTTGAAATTTACATAAGTCACAACTACATGTGATGATTAGTCAACATATCAAGTTCATTAAGCTATGCCAAACTGTTTTCGAGCTTGACATTTCCAAGTTGCGTTTCCGTGGAAACCGCAAAAATAAAAAACTCCAGAAAACTGAATACCCCAAAAGGCACAACTACATGCGATGATGAGTCAATATACCAAGTTTCATTGAGTAAGCTGTAACGGTTTTCCATCTCTACTCCGGAAACAATGTGATCACAGACAAACAGACGGCCGGACAGACGAAGAGAGCCACAGACTATATCCCCCCTTACTTACCTTACAGTATAATACTCTTTTTTGATTGTCTGATGATCCACTCGTTTTATCTTATGTTACCCGCAACTCTCACTTCTAACGGCGTACAAATTTCATGTACCCCGCTACCATAGCAACAGTTCCTCAATGGTACATCAGACCATATTTACCCTCGTGAGAAGCATACAACTTTAATTATATGTATGGGGAATAAAAAGGCGTTGTCTTCTTATTGAAAAGTTGAGTGTGTCATTGAATTGAGGTAAAACTATTGATAATAGAGGTATCTGAAAACTGGGCTTCTTCTATCAAGAGAGAGAGCAGGGGTATCGGTACAACTATCAAGAGAGAGAGCAGGGGTATCGGTACAACTATCAAGAGAGAGAGCAGGGGTATCGGTACAACTATCAAGAGAGAGAGAGCAGGGGTATCGGTACAACTATCAAGAGAGAGAGCAGGGGTATGGGTACAACTATCCTTTCCGGATAAGCATATTGCAATAATCATATTTTCTAACGATCAAAACCTTAATTTGAATAATTAGGTATTGTTAATTTGCTTCCTCATTTGGTATGGATAATCTTTAAATGAACAATTAGTACTGAACGGTAATGGAATTGTCCACATAATATCATTATCTACAACTATTCCACTGGGTTTTTTTTTTTGAGAAAACAAATAAAGAGCTTGTTGAGACTGTAAACAATCAAATTTGAATAACCTTTCTGTCTCAGAATTTTTGGCTGAATGATTTGCATATGCAAATGGTCACTTGCAAAGTCCCAAATGTGCTTTAAAGGGTTGGGATCTGGACTTAAATGAATTTTACAAAATCATCTTCATTAGTCTTAAGGGCACCCTTAGCACTTCATCATTCTACAACCCCCTTTAAAGGGGCAGTAGCATGTTTTTTGATAATTATATATTTAAAAAATTGCACTTATAATTGTAAGTAAATGCCTAATGTATTATATTGACAGTGTCAACAATCACATTACACAAGCCAATCACCAATAGTCAGAGGACAAAGTATTAGGATTCACATAAACTCCATTGGCGGCCATTTTTTTTTTGAACACCTTTTATTCATTTTTGTAAGAAAAAGGAATCGCATAGCTGAACCTTACTTTATATATTTGAATTATTACTGCTCCATTTAGTTTAAATACATTGTCTTTCATTTGGAACCATTTATTTTCATTTTCCTGACATCACCTTATATTCCCCCTTAAAACGTGCTACTGCCCCTTTAAAGCCAGAAATCATCCTAAACTCATTAGTGTTCCTTGTTTCACAGAGGTGAAAGGTCAAAACCTGGAGTAACTAACTATCATCCTCCCCTCAGCCAGCCCTGCAAACTGCTCCTGTTCATTAACTAAATAATTGATCATTTCGTCTGCGTGTGAGCTCATTCAAAGTGCTTGGAATGCTTTAATAATGATCATACAAATATATTGTAACATTTGTCATTTGTTTATAATATCAAACACTGTCGGATTGTTTTATCAAAACTGTACCCCGATGCAATAATATTTTATTTTGACGTACATCGTTCCAAAACGCTAGAGTAACGTTCCCGAAGTGCAAGTTTTTATACAAGCTAATAATGATTATCCAGTTACTACAACATGTTTATACATAATCACGAGTTTTATTTTTTTCATATACTATCAGAAACACTTTAATAAACTTGTTTAATAACTTAAATTCTGCATTTCAAAACGCAAAATCCTAAACGAAAGCGAAACTTCCGAGTAACTAAAAATAGGAAACAAAAGCGTTCGCTTTTAACTACGGTTTGCATCAAGAAATACACGTTTCATACAAAAACAAGACTTAATCGTGATCTCTGAATGTTGTACAAGCGTTAACATGACTCAAATGTTAATACATCATCAAATATTTTTAGGAATCATCAAATGAAACTGTACTTTACCAGCGGGATCTGCTCAGAGCTAGCTGCTTCCAGGAGAATGATAATGACGTCACATCACGTGACCCTATAACGGGTACATTGACAAGGTGTGATTAATAAACACTGACTTCACTTGTCTCCACACGGCGTAAGCAATATGTAAAACGACTTCTAATTAAGTGGACTGATTGATCATCGTCCTATATCTGTATATGGTCAATCTTCTGGAGAATTGCCGCTAAAAATATAACAGTCGGCTAGACGCAAAGCCTGATCAAATTCTATCAAAACGAATCTCCTCCAATGACAAGACGACTTGCTTACACATGGCTATATTTAGTTCTCAGGTGATAAAACTTAGATCCGTCACATAAACAACTTTCAAAGTTTATCATTCATCATGCACACTTTTGTTTCTCATACGGTAACTTTACCTAGTAGAACTTCCGATTTATAAAAGCTTGCCTGTCTGGGCGGTACGTGGCAGGCAGTATGTTAACTAATCTTTTCATTCATTAGTTTGAACCGAGAGCAAACAAGATATTGATCCAAGCCCTTTAGCTGTTGACGCTAAAAAGAGTAAATTTTACGCTACACTACCGTAGTGCATCATTGATTAACAAGTGCCCCTGTACACAGCGAAGGGGCGGTGTACTTCAGTAGGATACTATATGCTAGTGTACTCAACATTCTGACAGTGTTGTAGCAACACAGATATCAGGAAAAAAACATGAACGGTTCTCTCAGATTTTGGTAGGTAACTATCTAAATCAAAACCCCAGGGCCTAAATGATTGTATAATTTATATCTTAAGGTTTCGAAGGATTTAGATTTCAACTTTCAGAATCCTAAACTGTCGAATAAAAACGCTATGGGGAAGTGAAAACGACTTAAGACACCGCTTTTCTGTTTTGATTGAAAATAGCTTACCGATAAGACTTTAGGAGATTGGAATAATTAGCAACCCATTCAAGGTTTTTTTTAAAAGTGTCATAAAAGCTGGTAAAAATTATTTAGAAGTGAAATTTCTGTACAGATTGTTCTGATTAAAGTTGCCAGGGTTGGTATAGTGTAGCGGCTCATTTTACCCTGGTCGGTCGAGGATGATGAAAGATATTGCCCAAGGGGCGTACAACAATATAAATCACTAACTACACATGGTAGGAAAGTGTACGCACATCGTCCTACACAAAGCCTAAAACGCTAGTTTCCAAATTGTCAGTTTTATGCCTTACTGCCGACCCTTGATTTTTCTGTGCAGATATGTGATCCTTGCAACCTCCAGTTACTTATGATTGGATTATTGCTTTCTCTCATAGTAAGCTAGAAAGCAATCACAGAAAGCTCAAGGGTCGACAGCAAGGCGTAAAACTGACAATTCGAAAACTGGCGTGTTAGGCTTTGTGTAGGAAAATGGTGTACGCTTAGAAGTTGTTGCTCAAGGAAGTTAACAAGTTTCTTAACTAGTTTTCATTTGTTGAAGTGTTTTGTTCAATGAATTGTTTCCTCAAGTTGTATTGAGCAAAGGTCTTCCATGCTGTAAAATGGAAGATAAGGTGCGTTCTGAGATGAAATTTTCGAACATAATGTTATTTGTGATCTCAGTTGACCCCGACTTCACAAAACAGAAGTCATTTTTTTGCAAATTTTTATGATTTTTTTCTTGTAATCAAAAAAGTCCATAGAATACTCAAATATTATTATTTCAATATGAAACATTCGTTACTATTAGGAAACATCTGTCAATTGATATGCAAATCAAAAAAATTTACTGATAACAAAATTAGAATGCTTGAAAAACATGTTGTCAAAACTAGAGTGAATGGCTTGCAAAAGGGGTTTTGTCACAACTCAAATGGATTTTAGTAAAAGCGCCACTATGACTTTCAGACATAAACGTTTTTAAGGCTTGGAGTAAGTTATTGTATAGCCCCACTTGGGCAATATTTCAACAATTAGCAATGGCTGATGTTTTGAAGTTGAGCTTTTATTAAATAGCTATGACAAGTGTATAGACAATCCCAGGCGTTATTTTGTTTCAAAATGTCTCAATGATAGATAAAGAACAAGTTTGATTGATAGCCAACTTCTGTTTGTGATATATGCAATATGTTTCAGCGTATACTAGCACTGATACCAAAATACTTGCTTCAACAAATGTTTCATATATTGCAATGAAGAAGTTGACTACTAATCAAACTTGTTTTTAATAATCAAATCAGTTTGGAAAATGCCAAGAAGCCAAAATGAATGAAGTTGCATAAAATCCCTGAATTCCCGTGAACCATATTACATAGGTCAAACAACGTTTTTTTTAGGAAGGCTTCTTTATTGTAATAAGACATCCCAGACTGATTTTCTGTGAAAGAGATATTTCTCATTTTCACCATATTTAACAAAGAAGCAATTTCAGATTTGAAATTAGTCTACCCGGAAAAAAAATCAAGACATGTGTTATTGGTTTCAGAAAGCTTGGTTCTGAGGTGTCAATTCAATGCAGGCGTCTTCTCAATATAAACAAGTATTTGTCACAAAGGTGACAAGATCCCCCGCCGCAAATTGATGTTAATAACAAGAAGCGGGACGGACGTACGGACAGACGTACGGAGCTGAATACTATGATCCCCGTGAAGACTCAAGGTTAATGGGTTCATGAGATATGGCGCTAACAACATTTTCAAAACTGGTCTCGCCGTGACCTTGAAAATGAGGTCTAGGTCACCGAAAACTTTCCAGGTCTGCGTATTCCCCAGATGAAGACTGGTACCAAGTTTGAAAATTCTAGGTTGAGCAGTTCATTAGATATCGCGCTAACAACATTTTCAAAACTGGTCAAGGTCTCGCCGTGACCTTGAAAATGAGGTCAAGGTCACCGAAAACTTTTCAGGTCTGCGTATTCCCAAGATAAAGACTGGTACCAAGTTTGAAGATTCTAGGTTGAGCGGTTCATTAGATATTGCGCTAACAAGAAGGACGGACGTACGGAGCTGAATACTATGTCCCCTGTGAAGACTCAAGGTTAATGGGTTCTTGAGATATGGCGCTAACAAAATTTTCAAAACTGGTCAAGGTCTCGCCGTGACCTTGAAAATGAGGTCACGGTCACCGAAAACTTTTCAGGTCTGCATATTCCCCAGATGAAGACTGGTACCAAGTTTGAAGATTCTAGGTTGAGCGGTTCATTAGATATTGCGCTAACAAGAAGCGGGACGGATGACGGAGCTGAATACTATATCCCCCGCTTCGCGCTAAACGTGCGGCGGGAGATAATAATACACTCATGTTTCATGTTTGCTTCAGTTAATGTTTACCGTCACACAAATGCGACATTTGGTGTAGGCACCCTTATAAAGCAAATGCTTTGGTATCTACACCAAAAGTGACATATTGATGTGGTTGTTAAAATGAGAACAAGGACTGCAGATGTATGATGTATGTACAAGTTTATTGACAATGACACTGCACAGGACAATGCTTGGGAGGTCGTAAACCTCCATCTAGTATACAGATTCATGCACATATCAAACTCAACAATCAAATCTGCCCTAAATTGCCCTGCTCAAAAATCTATTGATAATTTCAGAACTAAATGGAACCACAGAAACAATGCCAACAGTATTCTTCAGCTTTGCTCTGACGTATCCGATAGATGAAATAGCATTTCTTGATCATTTAAGTAATTAAATCACATCGAAGTGTCGAAAACAAACGTGTTTTGCTTAGAACCAATGAAATAGCTTCTTCAGACAAAAATATATACCATATAGGACAAACAGATGAACATGTACTGATCAATTTGTGAAAAGATTGGCAACGTTCATGAGTCCTTAGAGAGCATATAATCTTCTGTCACTCACATATCTCACTTAAAACTGAATAGAAAACTTGATTTGAAAATACAGATTACCTTTGGAAGCTAACTATTGACTTTTTACCTTTTTAAAAATATGCCGGATCAAAACAAGCATTTAAAACTAGATTAGCGTTTGCGGGATACCGCAAAAGCAGAGCAGCCCCGGAACTTTGGGTTTCGCCTTACCCTGTTCCGCCTTTTACAGGCCTCACCAAATTGGGAATTTTCTCGTGACCTTGACCTTTGACACTCAAGGTCACACAATCAATGAACACATTTCATTGAGTATAACATTATTGTAATGAAATAAAGTGTTAAAAATTAAATTAATCCATTTTCTCCATATATGTTGACCTTGCTGTGACCTTGACCTTCGACAATTAGTACCCAAAACTTTTTGAAAATGTTGAACTTCTCAAGAGATAATATATACAAAATCTAAACTTCATAGCACAAAAACTTTTCAAGTTATTGTGTTTAGAAGGAATTGCAATAACTCATATCTCATGACCTTGACCTTTGACCTTCAAGGTCACACAATAATTGAACACTTTTTATTGAGTATAACAATCATGTATTGATTAAAAGTGATCATAGTTAAAATTAAGCATTTTCGCTAAACCATGCTTAAGTCATGACCTTACTGTGACCTTGACCTTTGACAGATTGTAGCCGAAACCTTTTCAAAAATTTTTACTTTTCCAAGGATGATATATACCAAGTTAGAGCTTCATAGCACAAAAACTTTTCAAGTTACCGTGTTTACAATGAATTTTGTGGTGATTTTATAACCCGTGACCTTGACCTTTGAACTTGAAAGTGAACATGTCATAATGATTCCCTGGAAGTATTAACATTTAGACATGTTCATGAGTTCTGAAATGCTAAATGGGATAAAGTTATACCCCAATTTAGTGCATTTTGTAATAACTCATATCTCATGACCTTGACCTTTGACCTTCAAGGTCACACAATCATTGAACACTTTTTTTTGAGTATAACAATCATGTATTGATTAAAAGTGTTCATAGTTAAAATAAAGCATTTTCGCTAAAACATGCTTACGTCATGACCTTGCTGTGACCTTGACCTTTGACGGATTGTAGCCGAAACCTTTTCAAATTTTTTTACTTTTCCAAGGATGATATATACCAAGTTAGAGCTTCATAGCACAAAAACTTTTCAAGTTATCGCGTTTACAAGGAATTCTTAGTGTGAATACATAGCTCGTGACCTTGACCTTTGACCTTGAAAGTGAACGTGTCAAAATCGTTCCCCCGAGGTATGAGGAGTAAGGTATGAATAAGAGTTCTGGAAAGCTTAGGGGAAAAAAGTTATAGCTAGTAGTACGAGTGCGGCGGCGGCGGCGGCGATGGAAACTTCACAAAAACTGATAGCAGCCCCGTCCTTAGACGGGGCTGCTAATTAATGATCACAAGACTTGAAGTTCATTATTTTAGGATTTACAGAGCTAAATCTCATAATGAAGTCTCTTAATCATTTCATATTTCATTTCAAAGATTAAATAATCAATATCTAGAAACAATCAATGCCATCATAGTGAAAAACGATAATTCACATACCAACACAAGGACAAGGATGATTGCGTTAGCTCCGTAATGAGGTTAGTGATGTTTGATGTATGATCCTCATAGAGGTCAGTTAGTGCAGCTATTGTCTTGGTACAGGGACAGTTCTTTGGCAACATGCTTGATAAGAATTCCATGGCCATTTTGTTTACCAATGGGGCGATACGGCTCACTACTACAGTAGTGGAACTGCTGTATTTTACATTTGGTTCGGTGCACAGTAGATGAACATGAAATTTCAGTTCGTACCCCACACAATAATTTGTGTCCAAATTATCATTTTAATAACTTATTAAAATAACCAATAATATTTATTCCAAAAGTCTATGATTAAAAATAAAGTGTGTTTATTTTCATTAAATGACTTCAAGTTTCGAAGTGGTGTTGCCATTTTCCCGTAAACATTCGGAACGATCTAGTTGCATTCTTGGTTTCATAACGAACCGAGCTCAAGCATACCGTTTCACCCCTATTTACCAATAGGACATTTATTTATTGATTTCTTGTTGGAATTCAGGAGTCACAACAAATTCAATTGCTACAAATATTCTTTTACAAAAGACATGTTAACCCTACCCAATAAGCTTTCCATTGTTAATGGATACAGAGTTGTTACTCCCTAGACAGTTATTGTTAATGTATACAGAGTTGTTACTCCCTAGACAGTTATTGTTAATGTATACAGAGTTGTTACTCCCTAGACAGTTATTGTTAATGTATACAGAGTTGTTACTCCCTAGACAGTTATTGTTAATGTATACAGAGTTGTTACTCCCTAGACAGTTATTGTTAATGTATACAGAGTTGTTACTCCCTAGACAGTTATTGTTAATGTATACAGAGTTGTTACTCCCTAGACAGTTATTGTTAATGTATATTAATGTAAACAACTGATCAACAAGTACAGTTATGGGGAGCGAGACGGTCACTCACTTCTGGGATGTTCTGTCCACTGTAATAAGCCAGTATAAATTGGAAAGTCAATCACAAATTATCTTTGTGATCACTAATTACAAACCGTTGTTAAATTGTTTTTAACATTTGTGCTCCATATTGTAATGTTTGAATATCACGAGGTACAAATTAAATACTTCACTCAATACACCCTTGCTTTTGGTTCTTCTGGATAGAGTTGTGGATTTACTCTTTCAATAGGTCTACCAGCCAAACCCAAAACCTCGTTTAAACTTTCTGGATCCAAGTGTGATGTTGTTGAGATGTTGGCAAACTCCCCTACCTTTCAATAGGTCTACCAGCCAAACCCAAAACCTCGTTTAAACTTTCTGGATCCAAGTGTGATGTTGAGATGTTGGCAAACTTCCCTACCTTTCAATAGGTCTACCAGCCAAACACAAAATCCCCTTATTCAACATCCCAGTAAACAAACACTGACGATGTTGCAGTGTTGGTGAACCCTTTCAAAAGGTTTACCAGCGAAACCCAAAATCTCACTAAAACTCCTTGATCAAATTGTGATGTTGTTGAGATGATGGTAAAATTGTTTCTCTTTCAAACCCCACTTCAACTGATATCTCTGTATGCACCACATCATGCCCAGTGGTTCAGGCGGGGTGGACTACCTTCCTTTTCCGTTGCTGAACCAGACAATCCACAAAGCCTGACTTAGTCCTGTATGCACCACTGATAGTGTCCAGGGTTCAGCTTCCCAAAACTTTCAATAAGCCCAACTCCAACCCCATTACCAGTGCAAAGTCCTAGATGCACCACTGATAGTGTCCAGGTCTTAACCCCCTCCAAACTTTCAATAAGCCCAACTCCAACCCCATTACCAGTGCAAAGTCCTAGATGAACAACTGATAAGGTCCAGGTCTTAACCCCCTCCAAACTTTCAATAAGCCCAACTCCAACCCCATTACCAGTGCAAAGTCCTAGATGAACAACTGATAGTGTCCAGGGTTCAGCTTCCCAAAACTTTCAATAAGCCCAACTCCAACCCCATTACCAGTGCAAAGTCCTAGATGCACCACTGATAGTGTCCAGGGTTCAGCTTCCCAAAACTTTCAATAAGCCCAACTCCAACCCCATTACCAGTGCAAAGTCCTAGATGAACAACTGATAAGGTCCAGGTCTTAACCCCCTCCAAACTTTCAATAAGCCCAACTCCAACCCCATTACCAGTGCAAAGTCCTAGATGAACAACTGATAGTGTCCAGGGTTCAGCTTCCCAAAACTTTCAATAAGCCCAACTCCAACCCCATTACCAGTGCAAAGTCCTAGATGAACAACTGATAAGGTCCAGGTCTTAACCCCCTCCAAACTTTCAATAAGCCCAACTCCAACCCCATTACCAGTGCAAAGTCCTAGATGAACAACTGATAGTGTCCAGGGTTCAGCTTCCCAAAACTTTCAATAAGCCCAACTCCAACCCCATTACCAGTGCAAAGTCCTAGATGAACAACTGATAAGGTCCAGGTCTTAACCCCCTCCAAACTTTCAATAAGCCCAACTCCAACCCCATTACCAGTGCAAAGTCCTAGATGAACAACTGATAAGGTCCAGGTCTTAACCCCCTCCAAACTTTCAATAAGCCCAACTCCAACCCCATTACCAGTGCAAAGTCCTAGATGAACAACTGATAAGGTCCAGGTCTTAACCCCCTCCAAACTTTCAATAAGCCCAACTCCAACCCTATTACCAGTGCAAAGTCCTAGATGAACAACTGATAAGGTCCAGGTCTTAACCCCCTCCAAACTTTCAATAAGCCGAACTCCAACCCTATTGCCACTGAAAAGTCCTAGAGTTACCACTGATGAGGTTGGGGTGGTTCAGGCAGGGTATGAAGTGGGGCGGCGGCGGCGTGGAGGTTTGGTGGTTTAGGCGGCGGCGGCATGGAGGTTGGTTCAGGCAGGGTATGAAGTGGCAGCGAAGGCGTGGAGGGTGGTTCAGGCAGGGTATGAAGTGGTGGCGAAACATGGAGGGAGGTTTAGGTCGGGTATGAAGTGGCGGCAAAGGCGTGGAGGGTGGTTCAGGCAGGGAATGAAGTGGCGGCGAAACATGGAGGGTGGTTTAGGTCGGGTATGAAGTGGCGGCAAAGGCGTGGAGGGTGGTTCAGGCGGGGTATGAAGTGGCGGCGAAACATGGAGGGTGGTTCAGGCAGGGTATAAAGTGGCAGCGAAGGCGTGGAGGGTGGTTCATGCAGGGTATGAAGTGGCGGCAAAGGCGTGGAGGTTGGGTGGTTCAGGCGGGGTATGAAGTGGCGGCAAAGGCGTGGAGGTTGGGTGGTTCAGGCGGGGTATGAAGTGGCGGTGAAGGCGTGGAGGGTGGTTTAGGCAGGGTATGAAGTGGCGGCGAAGGCGTGGAGGTTGTGTGGTTCAGGCAGGGTATAAAGTGGCGGCGAAGGCGTGGAGGTTGGGTGGTTCAGGCGGGGTATGAAGTGGCGGCGAAGACGTGGAGGTTTGGTGGTTCAGGCAGGGTATGAAGTGGCGGCGAAGGCGTGGAGGTTGCCCATCTGTGAAAGACCACTCTGGATGTGATTGATGTGGATCTCTACGTTGTTCTGGAAGGAACTGAAATAGAAGCACGTAAGTGTATATTAGAAAAAAAAAGACAATATCATGGCTTTATTGAGAAACTAGAGACAGTTGTAATAGAAGGAACAGAAACACAGTAGGGTAGACATAAATAATAAGCACATAAATAGACATTATACAAAAAATTCAAATTCAGTTCATCAAGGGCTTGGTGGTTTTCAATACTGAACCTACATCAATTGAAAACGGGCAAACATTATTGTTACTTGCTGTGGGAAGAAAACAATCTGTTCTTTTTGTTGTTTAATTTACGTAAGCAAGTTATAAGAAAGTAATAATACAACAATGCAACATTTCTATCTTGTATCATAAATTGTCAATATACTTGGCAAATTGTTTAGTTGAAAATACTGGGATATTATTGTTAAACTAAGCAAATACTGAAATACTTCAAACATCAACACTTGGCAAACACAACAATCACTTTGGTGATGAGCGATTTTGGTTACAGACTCATTGAAACACTCTCATTGATCATCATCATATTTCTACACATCTTTTCACAAGTGAAAGTTTGCCTACAAACAAATGCATCTGTTAATGTGAAAATTTTGAAACAAAAGTTTTGAGAGATATTACTTGATGTTGTTTCCATCCAATGTGACCTTGATGTCTTGCAGGCTGTCTTGTAGTGACTTGAACTCGAAGGAATTGAACTCGTTTTCTGAAAATGTCTAAAAACAGACAAACATCTTGATAAAGCAATTACTAGACATACAACTTTTTAAATTTAACTGATGTCGTATGAAGCATGTGGTGTCATCATTCCACATCACTAAACTTCTACATACGGGTAGTCTTTGAATCAAAAACATCAACATCGCTAGTAAACAAATGAAAGAACGATCTTTGACTTTGAGTTTCCTTCCTTTAGAAGTATGTTTCAAAGTATGTAACTTACTGATGCAAACCATTTCTCAAGTTTCTATACAAATACAAAAGACAGCAAAGTGATTTTGGAAAGTTTCTGAGGTCATTCTAAAATCTGTTATCTCCATGTGTATGTAGTGAGTGATGCCTATTACATAATGCATACTTAACACTGATCTTAAATACAAGATTCCTTTGGGAGAGTTTGTAAGTGTAATGCACAGTGCAGGCAGTTAGCATCCCTAAAACACTTGTAAGAATGTCTGAATAGGCAATACACATGTACACAGAGCCAAAACAGGGGTTACTTACATTCCACAACTTCATTTTATACTAAATATTCCCTAAAAGAATAGTTTTCAGGTAAAAAAAAACCCACCTTGCATGGAAAACATGACAAGTCAAGTTGGTTTATGAATCACCTATCGGTTATTTAGCATAATTTATATTACATTCTAGTATTGTTCCCGTAAAGATCAAAGAAGAAGAAAATGAAGTATAGTTTTTGAGTGACGTCACGAAACAATGACCCATGACGTCAATAACAATCAGCCATGACGTCACTAGGTATGTCCCTGATCGAGGATTTTCAATTTGTGGCCGGACGTGATTTACAAAATATGTTACAACAATAATCCTCTACTGAAGGACCCGGCGAGGTGTCCCGGCGAGGTGTCCTGGTACGTACCCGAACCTGCAGCATGAGAGCAGTGAGACTGCCCACCAGGGCCAGGATACGCTCGTTCTTCGCCGTCTTCTTGTTGTGGAACATGCTCTGCAATATACACACCGGTGAATGCTTAAATACAATGATCAGTGAACACTTGACACATACACCCCAGGGATACATTTAAGTGGGAGAAATTGAAAAACAGTTGAAATGCAGGGGAATTGGGGTTTCATGAATGCATGACACATACACCCCAGTGATAAATTTAAGTGGGAGAAATTGAAAAACAGTTGAAATGCAGGGGAATTGGGGTTTCATGAATGCATGACACATACACCCCAGTGATAAATTTAAGTGGGAGAAATTGAAAAACAGTTGAAATGCAGGGGAATTGGGGTTTCATGAATGCATGACACATACACCCCAGTGATAAATTTAAGTGGGAGAAATTGAAAAACAGTTGAAATGCAGGGGAATTGGGGTTTCATGAATGCATGACACATACACCCCAGTGATAAATTTAAGTGGGAGAAATTGAAAAACAGTTGAAATGCAGGGGAATTGGGGTTTCATGAATGCATGACACATACACCCCAGTGATACATTTAAGAGGGATGAGAATGGAAAAACAGTTGAAGTGCAGGGGAATTGGGGTTTCATGAATGCATATAATTATATTCTGATCAGTGAACTCCTGACACATACACTGAGGGAAAAATGCTGATAAATTTAAGAGGTTTTTGAAAAAGAGTTGAAATCGAGTTACAGGTTAAGAGTTGTAATCTTTTAATAAAGTACAGTTAGGAACATCCAAAACATCTGAAATGAGCTTTTGGGGTATTGTGAGTCTGAGTAGACAAAAGCATGTCCTTGAATAAGTTTACTTCTTTGAGAGGCATTTTAGAAGTTGGAATGACAATAATGCAGAGAATATATGGATGACAACTTCTTTGGTCATTGTAAAGGACGTTTCGACACAGATTCTTGTGTCATTCTCAAGCTCTCGTTCTCTGTGTCGAAACGTTGCATAAAATGAACAAAGAAGTTGTCATGCATATATTCCACTGAATTTTGAATAGGTTAGCAAATCAACAAGCGATATAACAACACTATGTATGGGCCCTTTCCAAATTCATAAATAATTTGTTTCAGAACTAGAACAATACAAGTACTCTGTGATCCTACAATCTCAATTTGTGAAGTGAAGAGATATTGATAAGATAAATAATGGATAACATTCTTAATTCTTTAAATCTTCGACAAATAAAATGCAAATAAACAAGTAAGCAAATGTCAGGTCAACAATGGCTGAGTAAGAGAAGACGTGTTTTGCTACAATCTGTTTTTCAAATGTAAAACATAATTCATGAACAAATAAATAATTTCAAAAACAAACTTAAACCAAATATCGTTTTGAAAAATAACAATCAAATCAAAGAAACACTTGAACAAATGTCAGTTCATATCACTGTCAACCAAATTACTCATAAATAAAACAAAATCATCAGAACTGAACACGAAAGCAAACTCAACGAAAACCCACCGCTGCGTTTTCTAGAGCCTCCTGTAACACAAGCAGTTTCCTACTGTCCTCAAAATAGTGACAATTAGAGAAATACTTGTATTCTACGTATTTAGAATGTTCACTGTATCGTTGAGACTTACCAATTTTCATGGCATCAATAATTTCTTTATTACCGATTCAATTCCATTTTACCATGTTAGAAATATTCAAGAAACGGGCTGCTTCACCACCTTCAGTGAAATGAGTGACTTGTATTCTACGTATTTAGAATGTACTCTGGATCATCGACACTTACCAGTTATCATGGCATTATTATCTCAATAATGTATTTCCTCAAATACGCCCTGGGTCATAAATAGAGATTATTACTCGAGGAAGTGTCATATGACTTTTACGAAACGAGTGTGAATTTTTGTAATACCGGAGCAAAAGTGAGGGTTATACACACATTTGCACGAGTTTCGTAAAAGTCATATGACACATTTCTGGGGGTAATAATTTCTTTATTACTGAATCTATTCCATTTTACCATGAAAGAAATACCCAAGAAACGGGCTGCTTCACCAGTGAAATTAGGAACAATGCTGTTATGACATCACAGGCGAAAAAATAGGCGAACTTGTGTCATTGCTAGGCAAAAGTGACATGAACACTAGTGCTCATATTGAAAATATGTCACCACTTATTTTTGACCGTATATTTTGATCTGATACGGTGACCCCTGTCCCATATACAACCAATGTGGTCATGGGGGGACGGAAGTAAAACCAACATGAGATAACACATACTAAAACCGACTTTGTACATAACCAAGGCCTTGAATAGAACCTGCTGCATAAGGCCGTGCGGAACAAAATATCATCCGGGCTTGTCTTTGAGTTAATATTGTTGATCATAACCACAAAATGAATTTCAAATGTACACTGTATTTTGGTCACTGGACATGAAGCAGTTATCCTTATAATTAATTCATGATGATAAATTTGAAACCTACCTGACAAATCCTGGCGACCATAGCCTGTGCCTCGTCCTCACTCTTGCGGCGGATCTCGGACGGTTGGTCGATGGACATCATCCCGGAGCCTGGAGCCAGCTGGTGATACAGAGAGGGAGAGAACATAAGGCAAAGCTCACTGACGCAGGGATAGACAAATTGATCATGTAAAGGACATAAGAAGAGAAATCTTCTGCAGAGAAAGACATAAGAAAAGAAATCATGTAGGCAGACAGACAAATTACTGTTCCAACAGTGTAGGAAAATGAATCTTACAGTACGTCTGCAGATCCACAAGGTATCTGATACCTTCATATAGAACCATGTATCTGCACACATGAGGTAGTTGAGCTCCTAACTGATTCTTAAAGAGAGGAAGAATCTAAACCAATACCTCCTGACAGTACGTCTGCAGATCCACGAGGTATCTGATGCCTTCATATAGAACCATGTGTCTGCACACATGAGGTAGTTGAGCTCCTAACTGATTCTTAAAGAGAGGAAGAATCTAAACCAATACCTCCTGACAGTACGTCTGCAGATCCACGAGGTATCTGATGCCTTCATATAGAACCATGTGTCTGCACACATGAGGTAGTTGAGCTCCTAACTGATTCTTAAAGAGAAGAAGAATCTAAACCAATACCTCCTGACAGTACGTCTGCAAGTCCACGAGGTATCTGATGCCTTCATATAGGACCATGTGTCTGCACACATGAGGTAGTTGAGCTCCTAACTGATTCTTAAAGAGAAGAAGAATCTAACCAATACCTCCTGACAGTACGTCTGCAGATCCACGAGGTATCTATGCCTTCATATAGGACCATGTGTCTGCACACATGAGGTAGTTGAGCTCCTAACTGATTCTTAAAGAGAAGAAGAATCTAACCAATACCTCCTGACAGTACGTCTGCAGATCCACGAGGTATCTATGCCTTCATATAGGACCATGTGTCTGCACACATGAGGTAGTTGAGCTCCTAACTGATTCTTAAAGAGAAGAAGAATCTAACCAATACCTCCTGACAGTACGTCTGCAGATCCACGAGGTATCTATGCCTTCATATAGGACCATGTGTCTGCACACATGAGGTAGTTGAGCTCCTAACTGATTCTTAAAGAGAAGAAGAATCTAACCAATACCTCCTGACAGTACGTCTGCAGATCCACGAGGTATCTATGCCTTCATATAGGACCATGTGTCTGCACACATGAGGTAGTTGAGCTCCTAACTGATTCTTAAAGAGAAGAAGAATCTAACCAATACCTCCTGACAGTACGTCTGCAAGTCCACGAGGTAGCCAGTGAGGTCCTGGTTGAGCTTCTCCAACTCCAGCACGATGTTGGCGTATTTCCTCTGGAACTCCACCGTGATTGGCTGCTGGTACGACTTCTAGACGGGGAGACGAGAAAGACCTTTACATCATTCCTGCTATTCAAATTTATTTTTTCATTAATTGGTTGTACATCATTATAATGATAAGCCAATTTTTTTCTTACCAGTTTTTCTGCTTGTGTATTCATATCTCGTAACTGCTGGATCCAATCCTTTTTTATAGTTAAAATTTTTGAAAGACGTGTCTGAAAAATGAAACATATAAATACAGATTAATGATTTTGAAAAGGTATTCCAGATAAAAAACATATCTAAAGGAAACTATATCTTGTAATGACAGTTGGTAACTAGATTAGTGTTTGCGGGACACCGCAAAAACAGAGCAGCCCCGAAACTTGGGGTTTCGCCTTACCCTGTTCCGCCTTCTACAAGCCTCAGCATATTGGGCATTTTCTTGTGACCTTGACCTTTGACACTCAAGGTCATGCAATCAATGAATACATTTCATTGAATATAACATTAATGCAACAAATTAAAGAGGTAAAAGTAAAAATAATCCATTTTCTCAATATTTGTTGACCTTGCTGTGACCTTGACCTTTGACACTTCATACCCAAAACCTTTCCAAAATTTTGTACTTCTCAAGAGATAATACATACAAAATTTAAACTTCATAGCACAAAAACTTTTCAAGTTATCGCGTTTACAAATAATTTTTAAGTGATTTTATAGCTCGTGACCTTGACCTTTGATCTTGAATGTGACCATGTCATTGTAAGTCCCCAGAGGTGTAAACAATTATACATCTTTATAAGTTCTGAAAAACTGAATTGGATTAAGTTATATCAATATTATTTCCACATTGTAATAACACAAATCTCATGACCTTGACCTTTGACCTTCATGGTTACACAATCAATGAACACTTTTCAATGAGTATAACAATCATCTATTGCTTAAAAGTGTTCATAGTTAAAATAAAGCATTTTCGCAAAACCATGCTAAAGTCATGACCTTGCTGTGACCTTGACCTTGGACAGATTGTAGCGAAAACCTTTTCAAAATTTTTTACTCTTCCAAGGATGTTATATATCAAGTTAGAGCTTCATAGCACAAAAACTTTTCAAGTTATCGCGTTTACAAGGAATTTTTTAGTGATTTTATTGCTCGTGACCTTGACCTTTGACCTTGAAAGAGAACATGTCATTCTAAGTCCCCAGAGGTATGGACACTTATACATGTTTATGAGTTCTGAAAAGCTTAATGAGATCAAGTTATATCCAAATTAGTTGCAAATTGCAATAACACAAATCTCATGACCTTGACCTTTGACCTTCAAGGTTTCACAATCAATGAACACATTTCATTGAGTATAACAATCATCTATTGATTAAAAGTGTTCATAGTTAAAATAAAGCATTTTCGCAAAACCATGCTAAAGTAATGACCTCGCTGTGACCTTGACCTTGGACAGATTGTAGCGAAAACCTTTTCAAAAATTTTTACTCTTCCAAGGATGTTATATATCAAGTTAGAGCTTCATAGCACAAAAACTTTTCAAGTTATCGCGTTTACAAGGAATTTTTTAGTGATTTTATAGCTCGTGACCTTGACCTTTGACCTTGAAGGTGAACATGTCAAAATCGTTCCCCCGAGGTATAAGCAGTAAGTTATAAATACAAGTTCTGGAAAGCTTAGTAGAAAAAAGTTATAGCCATTAGTATGAGCGCGGCGGCGGCGGCGGCGGAAACTGCACAAATACTGATAGCAGCCCCGACTAAGTCGGGGCTGCTAATTAACTCAAGGCTCGATGACCATTTGTCTTTTCAAAATTATCATCCAATTTCCAATTATTACATAATAGCTTTTCAGAAATTCAATTACTAAATGCCTTTTTATTTTTTATCTAGCATATTTTCCCAAGATACAAAATTCAAAGTATTAAGATGCTAAGAAATCTCAAAAGAGTGAGTGACTTTTAACATGGCTTACCAAAAGAGTCTTGAAATTATTGATAAGAGTACAAATTCTGCCATATAGATGTATTCAAATCTTAAAGAAGCTGTAAAGTTTGCATATTTTTTTAAAGGCACTAACGGTTTTGACCATGGAGACTGACCACTAAAACCAGGAACTTGATGGGGAAGCCTCCGTACGTGCCGCCCTCTAAACTCATCAGTCGACCCTTGAACGGGGAACCACTCAGGAGCGGGTCGTCATTCTGAAAGTATGAAGAGCTGGTTCTCTGGGAAATCATAATCATTATTAAATATGCATCAGAAAATATGTCTTATAGTACTTATACTGTAAATCATGTAGTTAATGTGTTAATCACTCGAAGTTAAATTGTAGAATCAGGGGGCATAACCAAATTCCAAATAAGCTTGAAAACATGATCCACAGTATTATCAGGTGTATCCAAATTCAAAATTTTATTCATCTAGGTGTGTGTTTAATGTCTGAGAAAACTTGTCTCCATTGAACTATCACATCGTTAATCGCCTTAACTTCAATTGCAGAATCAAGGGCTATAACTCTGTCAAAAATAAATTTTCAGCAATGGCTATGAACTTAATCAGGAGGATCTTCAATCATATTATCCATAACCAAAATTTCACTCATCTAGGTGTAATAGTGTCTGAAGAAACATGTCCACATCAGACATGTTAATCACTCCACGTCCATTTGCAGAATCAATGGTCATAACTCAATCAAAAACAATTTTTGGAAATTGCTTTTGAACTCGATCAAAGGTTTCCAAAATTTCACGCAACTATGTGGAGTAGTTTCTGAGATAATCTGTGCCCACTAAACACCACATAACTAAGTCCAAAAAGTGATGTGGTCCATGGAAACCACAAAAACTTCCAGAAAATTGGAAAGCTTATCGTTAAGAAGTGTGCAAAGTTTGGTTGATGTAGAGGTTTTTGAAAAGGAGAGGGTTGAGATACATACGAGATGCTGTCCGGGCGAGCTGAGCCCAGGTACGAAGCGAGGAGGAGAGAAGATGTTGTGTCGGGGTCGCTGTCGTTGCTGAAACGCTGACAACGGGATTGTCTCCCCTTCCTCGTTACTCTGTGGGATAATTAGGGGAGTAATTTATGCAGTTTAACAAAACAAGGGATCTCAACTTAAAAGCAATACTAATTCCAAAACACTTCAATTGTACTTAAAGTATGCAAATTCTCCCAAGATGAACCAAGGTATGAGTAGGTAGTCAGATTAAAAAGTTACCAAATTTGACGATACAGACAATTAAATATAATCAAGTAAAGGAAGAGATATTTCACAATAAATACATAATCAATGACTTTTCTATGACATTATAAATGTATGCTCTTTTTTTAAACCTTATGAGGCCTAGAACCATAGAATATCATCCAATATTTTCAAGGTTTCTATTTTTTCAAATAAATTGATAAACATTACAGATCTATAAAATCAGTTTTCATAGATGGTTTTCATCTGAGGGCATTTGTTTCATTTTCAAACTAAATAAGAGGAAAGTAACAAGAACCTATGTTTTGTATAAACGATCATAAGTGTTAAATGCATTCATATTTTTTCAATGAAATGAGGACTCGAATTTCATATTAGAAATGAAGTGCTTTGTACAGTTCACTTCTACTTTGAAAGGGTGCAGTATCCGATCACACTGATTGGGTTTTAATGTACAAAACAAATTTCATTTCAGATCACTACCTTAAGAACAAAGCATACTAGTGTCTCTTATTCAATACATTTTGACTGAGCATTCAACTAACTCACAAGAACTTCAAAGTCGTGTATTGAATGAGTTCCGAGGCCTGGCCGGTCGAAGGTGATACGATACGTACTGTCAGTTGTATCAAGCGCCTCTACCGTACCCGTGAATAGTCCGTCCTGCGGCTTGCGTAACCTCGCTGGCAGAACAAAAAAAGAATTGAAATTGTCAAAGATTTATTTGCTATAACAAAGCTCACTCATAATTTAACCTTAAGTTTTGAATGTTGAAGTTAAGTTAAACTTTTATAGCTTGCTATCATCAGGGATTAAAAGATCGGAAAATTCAAAGTCGCTTAATTAAGAAACTTTTGACAAAGGCAATAACTAAAGGCTTGAAACAAATAATAACTTTCAAGATATGCTTGCCATTCCAACAAAGATCTTTGACCTAGAGAATGAACAGCTGTATGTCCATACTTGCTTGTCTCTGATGTCGCAACCCCTGTATTGGGTAAGCTTGTGGGTGCTTAATACATATTTATCATTGATGTCTCACAGTTAAAGGGTTGAATCTGCATACTCATAGGATCTTGAGGTAGCAAATCACTTGGATCAGCAGTCATATATATATATCTTGATTCATCCCTGATTCTGAACTTGTGTAGCGAGTATCAGAAAACCATTGGTAGTGCTTCTGTACCCGTGACTAACAAGTTTGAACAAACTTCAAAACAAACCAACAAAGCTATGCATTCAGCAGGTCATATTCCTTGATTCTGAACTCGTAACGACCCCTAGCAAGTATAAAACAAGCAGTGTCCTGTACCTGTGACTAACAAACTTCAAAACAAACCAACAAAGCTATGCATTCAGCAGGTCATATTCCTTGATTCTGAACTCGTAACGACCCCTAGCAAGTATAAAACAAGCAGTGTCCTGTACCTGTGACTAACAAACTTCAAAACAAACCAACAAAGCTATGCATTCAGCAGGTCATATTCCTTGATTCTGAACTCGTAACGACCCCTAGCAAGTATAAAACAAGCAGTGTCCTGTACCTGTGACTAACAAACTTCAAAACAAACCAACAAAGCTATGCATTCAGCAGGTCATATTCCTTGATTCTGAACTCGTAACGACCCCTAGCAAGTATAAAACAAGCAGTGTCCTGTACCTGTGACTAACAAACTTCAAAACAAACCAACAAAGCTATGCATTCAGCAGGTCATATTCCTTGATTCTGAACTCGTAACGACCCCTAGCAAGTATAAAACAAGCAGTGTCCTGTACCTGTGACTAACAAACTTCAAAACAAACCAACAAAGCTATGCATTCAGCAGGTCATATTCCTTGATTCTGAACTCATAACGGTCCCTAGCAAGTATGAAACAAGCAGTGTCATGTACCTGTGACCTTGGTGCCGATGACCAGATGAAGAGGGATTTCTTCTGGGAGATCCTTCAGACTGTTGAACTCGTTGAGCTTGCGTTGCTGGAGGAGTCGTATCTTCTCTCGTCTCTCATCTAGGGCAGCTCTCTCCTCCGTGAAGAACGCCGGGGAACATCTGGGGGAGAATATGGTGTTTATTATACATCTAGAGGAGAATATGGTGTTTATTATACATCTGGGGGAGAATATGGTGTTTATTATACATCCGGGGGAGAATATGGTGTTTATTATACATCTGGGGGAGAATATGGTGTTTATTATACATCCGGGGTAGAATATGGTGTTTATTATACATCCGGGGGAGAATATGGTGTTTATTATACATCTGGGGGAGAATATGGTGTTTATTATACATCTGGGGGAGAATATGGTGTTTATTATACATCCGGGGGAGAATATGGTGTTTATTATACATCTGGGGGAGAATATGGTGTTTATTATACATCTGGGGGAGAATATGGTGTTTATTATACATCCGGGGGAGAATATGTGTTTATTATACATCTGGGGGAGAATATGGTGTTTATTATACATCTGGGGGAGAATATGGTGTTTATTATACATCCGGGGGAGAATATGGTGTTTATTATACATCTGGGGGAGAATATGGTGTTTATTATACATCTGGGGGAGAATATGGTGTTTATTATACATCCGGGGGAGAATATGGTGTTTATTATACATCTGGGGGAGAATATGGTGTTTATTATACATCTGGGGGAGAATATGTGTTTATTATACATCTGGGGGAGAATATGGTGTTTATTATACATCCGGGAATATGGTGTTTATTATACATCCGGGGGAGAATATGGTGTTTATTATACATCTGGGGGAGAATATGGTGTTTATTATACATCTGGGGGAGAATATGGTGTTTATTATACATCTGGGGGAGAATATGGTGTTTACTATACATCTGGGGGAGAATATGGTGTTTATTATACATCTGGGGGAGAATATGGTGTTTACTATACATCTGGGGGAGAATATGGTGTTTATTATACATCCGGGGGAGAATATGTGTTTATTATACATCTGGGGGAGAATATGGTGTTTATTATACATCTGGGGAAGAATATGGTGTTCCTTATAAATCTTGGTTAAAATATGGTGTTTATTATACATCTTGGTGAAAATATGGTGTTTATTATTCGATTACAAGTGGCACTAGGATTCTTTATGCATGAACTTTTATAAATGTCCTCATGTAAAGTTGCAAGGTAGCTATGGAGAGTTGTGCCTACCGCAACTTTTCAAGTGTTATTTTGACTGAATTGTATGACATAAAAAAATACTGACACTATCATTGTTTGACCATTTAACATATTGAAAGACCTATGAAAAGGAATGAATAATGACAGATAATACATTGAATACAAGTTGTCAAATGATCCATTAACATATACATAATCAGTCGTGTGTACCGTCGTGGTTTGCCCATGAGCCTGCGTATCTTGCACCACTCCACGCGGCGCAGTCTCTTGGACTTGAGCTGCGGGAAGGACTCGCGGAGACAGATGCAGAAGTCGTTCTCCGACAGGAACAGAGGGCTGCAGGCAGACCAGATAGAATTGATCAGTTTCATCAAAATTCAATGAGATATTATATTATATGAATATTTATATAGTGCGCATATCCATCCACTCGTGGTTGCTAAAGGCGCTTACTTTGTTTCCCCTGGTCAATGGCATTCTTTCATCATTCGATCATTTTTCCAATTCAACTCCCTGAGGAGTATTCAACCGGCATCTATATGTAGCGTACAGGTTAGGGACCATTCTATGTCCCACAGGGTAATAATGACAGACAAGATTAAAATAGATATTGAACTTTTCAAGATCAAGTGATTTGCGATATAGTTTTATTGCTATTCATTAGCTTTCAGTTATGAGATAAAAATGTATCAATTATTTTCTTCCATATGCTTGAATTAGCACTATCAATACAGACAAAGGCTGGAATAGGATGAAAACAATTTCCAATGGTGACCATAATTTGTTTGTCCGTGGATTTGACATTACTTGAAGTGTTTTTGCTCCAGCAATAAATGACAAGTTGGAAGTCATTAAGAGATTGAATATTTTAAAGGTCAGTTGGAACTATATATATTGTTAAAAATCTCGACATTAAGTTGCACTGGTCAGGGGTGGTTGATACATGATTAAGCTATTAACAAAAAATGACAAGTTGAAGTCATTAAGAGATTCAATATTTTGAGGTCAGTTGGAACTATATTATATTGTTAAAAAATCTTGCAGGGGTCGTTCATCCGGGTTAGAATGAGCTATTAACAAATTGCATCTGTGCAAATTAATTTAAGCAATACAAGTAAACTTTACAAGTAGGTTGCACCTTATGCAAGTAGGATTTATGTGATAGCATCAAAACATACACGATAGATCAGCCGTTAATGTTTTCTCTCCCAGGCCATTAATCATATATATTAGGGATGCCATCAGCAACAACAAAACAAGTTATAAAGAGTTACACAAACTGTTGGGGAAACTGCTCAACAAAGAAAAGGTGAATTCTCTACCAACTCACAGTAGTGAGATTGACCTTGCTAACAGATTTGCAGTTTTTTATTCAGACAAAATTGTAAAACTCAGATTTGAAATAGAATCCAGGATTGCATGTCAAAGGAAAGAGGATGATATCATCATACCAGATTCCAAACTCGTGACTTTGAGACCAGCAACAATAGTGGAGATCGATGACATCATCAAAGCGGCACCTTCAAAAACATCAACACTAGATGTCATACCAACATGGCTGACTAAAGCTGCACGTCAATCATTGGTTTTTCCTATCTTGGATGTTATTAATTCTTCATTGGAAAGCGGATGTGTTCCAAATTCTTTCAAACATGCTATTGTCACTCCACTTCTGAAAAAACAAGGACTTGATAAGGAAGTCCTTAAAAACTATCGGCCTGTGTCAAATCTTTCCTTTATTTCGAAGTGTCTTGAGAAAATTGTTTCCCATAGACTAACTGATCACCTCAAAATGAACAATCTTCTAGAACCACTACAATCTGCCTATAAACCGTGTCATAGCACCGAGACAGCTCTAGTTCGAGTACACAGTGACATAATGACAGCCATGAATAAGAAGCATATCACTCTCTTTGTTCTCCTTGACTTATCATCAGCATTTGATACTATAGACCACACCATACTATTCCAAAGGCTTGAAGGTCTTGGTATCACAGGAGTAGCATTGGCCTGGATACAGTCCTATCTGTCACAGCGGACCCAGTCAGTCAAGATCTCCTGCACAACATCAACGAAAGTGCCTCTACAGTTCGGGGTGCCACAAGGGTCAGTCCTTGGACCCCTGCTGTTTAGTATTTACATCCTGCCACTTGGCTCAATTATCAGAAAACATTCAATTGACTTTCATCTGTACGCTGATGATAATCAGCTCTATTTGTCCATCTCCCCAGTTCACATGGATAAGGCAATTGAGAACTTAGAATCATGTCTCATGGAACTTCGTTCATGGATGACTAGCAATTACCTTAAATTGAATGAAGAGAAAACTGAGTTCTTGACACTTGGCTCACAACATCAGCTTTGCAAGATTGATAGAACTCGAACACTGAAGGTAGGAACATGTGACGTCATCATGACATCATGTGCAAGGAACCTTGGTGTCATCTTCAACTCTACAATGTCGATGGAAGAACATGTCAGTGCTGTGTGTCGGTCATGTTACTTTCATATTCATAATATCGGCAAGATCCGATATCTTCTAGATATTGAAACTACTAAATTACTTGTCCAAACCCTTGTCTTAAGCCGTCTTGACTTTTGTAATGCTGTTCTTTTCGGAATAACCAAAAGAAACCTTACACGTCTGCAAAGAGTCCAGAACTCAGCTGCCCGACTGATCACGCGTCACAGACGAACAGAACGGATATCACCTGTCCTCAACGCATTGCACTGGCTGCCTGTCAAAAACAGAATCCATTACAAAATCGCTCTCCTGACTTACAAAGCCATGAACAATCCACAAAGTCCTAGCTATCTCAGGGAACTTATCCAGCCGTATCAGCCAGTCCGAAATCTTCGATCTTCCGAGATGTTTCTGTTATGCCAACCGAGTTCCGGCAGTCAACTTGGAGATAGAGCCTTTGCCGTCTCAGCGCCCAGATTGTGGAACAATCTTCCCATGGAACTTCGCTCCATACAGTGCGAGGATACTTTCAAGAGAAAGCTGAAAACTTTCCTATTCCCAAAATAAGCTTATGAAAGCACAAGCCCCCCCCCCCCCCCTCTTATTGCTTTGGGGTCCAGAGACCCCAAAGTTATGTAACATCTGATATTGAAAACTAATGGCAGAAGTTTCTCTCTATATTACTCTTGGAAACTTCAAAGAGAAGTTTCAGCCAATGATATTTGTTTTAAGCATATCCTGGTATTTCAACGACCAATGAACCGTGCTGTAGCAAATTTATACCCACGTGACCATGTGGGTGGTACGAAATAATTGGCAAGCTTTAATTTGGAAACTGATTATTATAATAATGCTATGATGTAAAATATATCGTAAATATTCCAAAATATATAGATGAGCGTTAACACCATTAATAAATATCAATTTTGCATATGCATGTGAGCTGTTTTGTAGTTATTCGGGCTATTTTTTGCATTCCACATTCGGAAACGACATTCCATTTTTGTATCAACTAGGAATTCAGTTCCTTCAATCTTTTTTACTATAACGCGAGCGCTGAATGTCCCGCCTTGTCAATGACTGATCGTTCACTCAATGCATCTCATCGCTTCACGGAAAAAATGATACTGAACAGGCCATTTTTAAATTTCATGTTTCAAAACAAACGTTATGGATGATTTATTTACGATTAAAGGTGTCTTTCGAAGAAAGTATTGACATAGAGCCTAAAGTATGACAAAATATTCTTAAATGTCATCCTATAATATAATGAAAATTTTAACTTGTAGCTGAGATCATTTATAAATTTTTCAGCAACTTTCGGCTGTAATTCGATCAACATTCAATTAAGGAAAATTATTCTTGCAACATGTAATTAACCTGAAAGTCAATAGCACAACTATTTATCTATCTTATCTAACTAACTAGTTAATCACTGGTTCTTGTATTAAACTCACCGTCAGCTATCTTTTAAAGCAACATAAATTTGAATAACCGTATTAATGTTTAAGAATTTATATCATAATTGAGATAGGAGACGTATCTATCATTGTTGAAATTTAAACGGAACGAACGAGTCGTTTAACTATGTACATAGTGTTCAGATAACTATCAAAACAAAGAGCAAAGAACATGCGTCTCCGATTGGAACAATTTATTCAAGTAAAAGTCCCCGTCCCCGTCCTCCCTAACCTAAATTTCCTGGTTCTATATAGTGATACATAACCGGGTGCCCCAAAGCTTGCCTTTTTAAAGGCTTTTCTTGTTAACTGTGAAGCGTCAATGAGCACCTTTGAGATGGATATGAGACGCTATACAAATTAATTATTATTTACTTAATTATTAAATTATTATTAATCAATACTTTACTTAGCAAAAATAATTCTTGTGTTCCTAATTAGTTCATTTTAGAAATTTACATTTTGAAAGTCTTAAAGACATCTAACAAAGGGATCAAATTATCCAAAATGATAGACATGAATTTGTTGGTGCAACCAATTTTTGGAAAGTGCAACCAAAGGTTCCTATTAGCTTGCACCTGGTGCAATCTCTTTAATCCAAACTAACTCGAACCCTGTACATTGGTACATTTAAGCATTAAAAGCATAAACCTTTGAAGGATATTTTCAATATATATGAAGTTATTAAGTCCGTACACAAAACAGAGGCCATTAAGTAATTCACCAGATGACGCCGCTAATGGCTACAATATTGCCCAAACAATAACTCACTCACTCCAGATGACTTAACATCAACAAAATTCTTTTTAATACACTTAACAACTGCCAAGGGAGATAAGTCAGTGTCTTCATCTACTATCTTACAAAGTGAGATCTCTTGAGAAAAGATTAATAAACCATAATTATTAGAAAACAATGGCTGACTCACATGTCTAAGTTTGAGTAGAAATACTCGTAGCACACCCATTTGTGAGCTTTAGGAAGCTTGAGGAGGTTCCGTAGTCTGACGCCGATAGCTTGTGCTGCGCGTTTGTCTGGCGTTGTCAGGGACGACCGACCCAGGGCCTGTGGTGGAGAACACAAATATACTTAATAATAGTGGCTATTGAATTGTGACATTACAACAAAGATTCACTCAAAAATTTAAACATACCATTCTTGTTAAGAATATTTAATAAACATTCAAATAGAACATTAAGGTTAAAACTACCGCGGCTGCGTTGGCTGCATTGGTTCTCAAACTCTTCTTGGGCGACTTCGGGGGAATGTAGTCAGTTTCTTCATCCTCGTTGAAAAACCTCTGATTCTTCTTCCGTATTCTTGGTGGCTGGAAATAGCGTAAAATCTTTGTCAATAATATTCGTCCAATAAAAACTCAAATTAAAAATTCAGGGTTAAAATATCAATGTTGACTTGATATCCAACTGATGTCTTAACCTCTGATGATGAAGAAGTTAAAGAAAGTAGCATTAGCTAAAGGTCAACCTGTCTGAATCAGATTTGAAATTTTAGTTTTTACTCACATTTCCTCTTCTTGGTGGGGTCTTGTATGCATTTCCTTTTCCTGAATTTAAAAAGAAATTTATTAAATTATCTTATCTTAACAACCACTTAATTGTTTACTAAACACACATTAGAAAACAGATGGTTTAATATCATTTTAGACAATATCATTTCTATATCATTATCATAAAGGTTCAATTACACCATATCAAATACCAGTATTTAACTAAGCTACGAGTTTGAAAAGTGTTCAAGTCTCTTGCCAACTCTTCGACTACGACTTTGTTGGCATGAGTCAAGGAAAATTACCAAATTCAAATTATGAAATTTGATGTATCTATACGTTACTAACGACACACTTAAGAGTGACCTACAACATACATGACATACATACGCAGTAGGGCTGGGACAGGTATTATATAAACCCGGGTCGGGTGGGTAATGAGTTGGACCCGGGTACCCGTAACATTACCCGGACCCTTTTTGATCATGTGACAAACATTGAAATAAGTGAAGAATTAATTAAAAGTGTGTAAGTGTTTGTTATAGTTTTTAATTACAACAAATTGTAGTAGTTCTTGCAACTTAAGAAGCATAATTATATTGTGTAAACTTTTGTTCTGATCCCACCCGTTGAAAATCTATCATAAGTAGTTGACTTGTTGGTGAAAACAAATTACTAGTATTGATGTGTTTGATGTTTCATACCAAATTTCTTAATGATGTAAAGCAAATAAAATCTTATGTTAAACTGGTTGTATCAAACTTCAAAGACATGAAGGTTATTCATATTTTATTACCATATTTCCCTAATTTACAATTTGAACAGATCATTATATATTATATAATCTGCAAACATCTCAAACAGGTTAAGATTACAATAGAAAGACCCATTAAACTAATTTTGATGTGTTGTGAAAGGGTTTTTTTTTTATTCAAATGATTTTATATTGATGATTTGCCCCCTCCTTTGTGGCTGAGACGAGTTGGAAACACAATATATTTTGTTCTGACTAAATAACTAACTTAAAACAGTGTTATTAAGGGTACCCGGGTAGGGTAGGGTAATAGGGGCTCGGGTACCCGGGTAGGAAATTTAGACCCGTCCCAGCCCTAATACGCAGAATGAAGAACTCCAGACTAAACACACAAGAAACTTACAACTCATCCAAAACACAGATACGACCCATTACAACTCAATGCTGTTTCTTTCAAGACAGTAAGTCACCACCACGATTCTGACAAAGACTCATTTCCGACATACTGACGACTCCTCATAACACAGATACATATCACAACTGATGCACATACGATAAAATCAGCAAAAAATTATGATTTTCGACGGGATTAGGGCATAAAGAAGGCAGAGAACAGCAGACTTATTATTTCCACATTCAGTTTTTGAAATTGTGATTAGTCGGGAGCAGGTCGTCAGTAGTCGTCTTATAATATTGGTTAGGCGTACAGGTGTTTGCATTAGTTGGGAGCAATTCAGGATGTAAATTGGGGAAAGAACCATTCCCGACTCCAATTAACGTACGACTTGTTTAAGATTCCATATGGTTCCATATTTCTTCACAAAACTCAGAAACGAGCCACATATGACTATTAACAACTCAATGTGATTTCAATGGAATTTTTAGAATTTCTGGTCAAAAAGTATGAACCTCGCCAGACAAAAATGACCTTTTAACACATTCAAAAACCCACTCTCGACAAAATTTGACCGCCTGACTCAAAGCAGACTAAAGAGGACTCCGAGGAAATATTTGGGATTATCTTCTTCAATAAAAAAAAACTGTTATCTTTTATCATCAATCAAAAACAAAAGGTTTTATGTAACATAATAAATATACTTTTTAGCACAGATACATACAGGATTATTTAAAGTAAATAATTATAATTATTAGATTTTTTTATATTGAAAACTGTGGCATGCTTCTATTGTTTTAAATGAGAGATACAGAATAATGTATTTAAGCATTTTAAGATTATTGTTCTTTGAATGATACAGGATTTTGAAAAAATTTAATTGCAAAATCAGAAGCAATCTGTTTTTTCAATATCATAAGACTCATAATCTCGCAGTGATTATTTCAAGCGAAACATTTACCACTTAATAATAAAAAATAAAAAATTTGAAATCTGAACCCACATATGAGGTAATATTGAAAAATTTGTAGAGGCCTTAAATGGGTTTATTAATTAAATTCATTTTAACTAACATGAAGAATATTCTGAATACACATACTGAGACATGAAAGTTAAAGAATCATATCAATGATCATGCTCAAAATAGATTTTTTCAGAAATTATATTGAATGAACATATTCATTAAATTTAACAAATATGACATTTCAAGTCCACTTCCGTTTTACAAAATTCGTAAACATAACATAACCCAAATGGGGCCCATACAATATCGCACATTTTGTTGACAGTGTATAACATCGCTGTCGCACTGTAAACCCAATATAAGGCTTTATAATTGCTGCAGCTATTTGTATAATAATAAATGTTAGCCCCCAAACAACATAAGTGCTTTTTAGAAAGGACACCAAACACCCGTGTGCAGCAAATGTCGCATTTTCACTCACTTTCGTCACTCTCATCTGCCGCCATTTTGCTGGCGCCTCTTTTTCAAACCGGTTGCTACGTCACCAATGCCTTTTAAGTATAATGCACGTGCATGGAATTCCGTTCGGGAAACCCCTATAAAGTTTCACGTTTTGGTAAACTTGTAATCATTTCATAGTGATAAGCATGACATTAATATCATTGCAAAAATAATATTCAGTACCAAAACAGCCTTTGAAATAAAATAAAAAATATTTTCAAAAACTCATAATGAATCTATCTTTTCAAGCATAGGTAGCTTCTCTCTATCTAATTTGTTTCCTGTTAAAACAATTAAAATATCTCAATAGTTAATATTTGATTAACACATTAGAAAGCTCTTGATATTAGTTTTTAAAGTCTATTTGTTTCTTTTGATGGGGGGATATAGGACAAATTTCTTATTGTCGACTTAAAGAATTCAATGCGATTGTCTGATAAATAAAAAATCTCCACGCTTTGTAATTCAGTTGAAATATATTTCCTCTTAAATCCGGGCCTCCTGAAGGATGTGTATTGTCTCCTAAAGGCCTACTTTTCACTTTGTATAGGCCTACTAATGATTGTGTATACTATAAGTGCTCAACCAAACTGTTCTAGGTTCAAGTTCGCCGATGTACAGCTATTAGAAGAAATTAATGAAACGTGTGTATAATCTGTCCTCATGTTCTCTATACCGTGTTGGTTTGGCTCTCGGGGCTGTCATTGACAAATAGAATTAAATTGAATAAAATGATCACACAGGGTGAAAAATTGCTAATCGTACCTTTAAGAACTTAAATGAAGTTCATGAAAACGGACTAGAAATTTAGCTTAAACAATTATTAGTGACCCTTCACATAAATTGCATGAATGTTTTGAATTTTAATCATCATTAATTGCTCACCATCACACTATTTGTTCATTAATTCAAGAAGAATTCCCTTCTGGGTAATAAAGTGTTATCTTATCTTATCTTATCTTATTAGTAAATATTTTTATATTTCATTTGTATATATTTGTATATATGTTTTTTTATTTATCTAGAATATTGTGTATATAATTTTGAATTTCATGCTCACTTAAATGTCACACAAATTCCTTAACGGACAATAATGAATTATCTTATCTCATCTTAAAAGCTTAATACAATTTCAATACCAGTCATCATCGAGTCGTTTTTATTCTGTTGATCTATATTTAGTCACAACGTTCCACAACTCGATGGTGTAGACACGTCATACCTTTGTGACGTAACGTTGCTACGCATTGCGTCACAATTAGCTTATGTTTACAAATGGCGACACTAATACGTGCAAGCATTACGAAGAACTTAATCATGCTGGAATGATCAGGCCAACAATATCTTTGATTTTTACAATATTATTGTGTGAAGGTAAGAATTGCATTGTTCTAGGTTTAATTTGCAAAGTTTCTCTTTCTCTGCATTAAAAATTGCATTAGGCCTAGGTTATTCGTTTTAGGCCTGTCGTTTCCTCCAAAACGAAATACATGTGGTATCTTTATTCTTTACGTCTCTCTTACAAATTCATGACCTAGGTTGAACAATTCTCTTCTCAGTTCTTTGAGATATAATATGAATTCTGTTCTTGTTGCAGTTTCTTGCGGATATCGAATTTCATATTCATCCTCTTCAGGACTGTTCACGGAATCCGACTACGTAGAAGGTAGGCCTACTTCGATTGGGCCCAAATTTCATTAGGCGCTCTACTTTGCTGCATTTCATTGCGCAGATTTCTTTGACGCAGTGAAGCACACCTGGTAGCTTTCTTTAATGAGATTAAGTGTTGTCCTATGATGTTTACCTATAGATATAATGTAACTCTTCAAAATGAGTTTAAGTGAAATTGCTTTATCTAACTAGACAGTTATTGTACTTGAATAAAAATCACTGAAAATGTTGAAAATATATTTCTTTTAATTTGAAGCGTTAAGGCCATATATTCTTTCTCAAAAATAGAAACTTCAGTTAGAAAAGTGAAAGGTGACAAATCGTTTAATTAACAGTATCCTGTGCGAAATGATAATAGGTTTAATTTGCATTTTATTTAAGGGTTCCAAAACGAAGATAACAGCACGGCTAAATTCCCGTCAACGCGACAAGTTAAGCCAAAACAAACACAGCGGAAAAGTTGGTCGGACAATCACAGACGACCGAAGCGAGGAGCAGTTCTGCAATTAATGAGTGAAGGTGAGTTAAAGGGGCAGTAGCACGTTTTTAGGGGGAATATAAGGTGATGTTATGAAAATGAAAATAAATGGTTCCAGTTGAAAGACAATGTATTTAAACTAAATGAAGCAGTAATAATTTGAATATATAACTTAAAGTTCAGCCATACGATTCCTTTTTCTTACAAAAATGAATTAAAGGTGTTCACACAAAAATGGCCGCCAATGGATTTTATGTGAATCCTCATATTTTGTCCTCTGACTATGGGTGATCGGCTTGTGTAATGAGATTGTTGACACTGTCAATATAATACATTTAGCATTTACTTACAATTAAAAGTGAAATATTTAAAATTTATAATTATCAAAAAACGTGCTACTGCCCCTTTAAGGGCTATTATATATTATAGAGAGAGAATTCCAATCATGCACTTACCAGTTGTCAGGAACTGAATGTCTATGCATGTGTATTTTCTTTAATTTTAGGACTGCGGTAATAAACAAAATATTATATTCGTGTCCATGACATACTATGGTAACGACACTCGATCGTGGCTTAATATCAGATATACCTGGCTCTCGCTCTCGCTCGGGAAATACTAATATCTAGCCACTCGTGTCGCAAACACAGTATGTCATGGACACTCATATAATATCCTCTATTGATGAAACTCGTGAATGGTATCAGCATTTAACGCGGTTTCGCTCGTTAAATACCAAACCACTCACTCGTTTAATAAAAATGTTATTAAGCGGGACGTCGTTTAGTATACTCCATGTCACGGTAGGCACTTTTTGAACGCCTATCCATACGACTACAGCGTACAAAAACGCCGGGGACAACGCAAATTAAAATAACAAAAAATGCCCCTTTTTTTTTCGGCTCCCAATTCAATCTCTACGATGTGTCGTCTCCTTACGAATTAGACGCCTGCCTTGAATTGAAGCTTGCATCACACAATTGCTGCATGGGAAAGAAATAGGAGCCCCGAGGACTCTTATCAATGAGTTACATTTATGGTATAGAAGAAGAAGAAATTTGTTTATTAGAGTGTCACATGTTACAATTCTAAAATCAAATTCAAACATCACAAATTGAATGTAACATACGGCCTTTAGGCCTACGAGACACTTAATAACTTTAAAATTATAAATTGGTGTTAATAATTATACATTAAAATAATTTACAACAATACATGTACACACACTTTTCTCAACTCCCACACACATACCAACACATTCGCCCATTAGCACAAATCACACATAACATATTTATTCATTTATATCCACTCAACCTCATACAACCAATTAAAATAATACTATTCTCAATTCACACAAACACACACACAACCTTCATACGTACAGACACGCAGCAGATAAGACAATAGTATAGTATTGTCGCTGGTATGACTTAATTCTTTCATTGGAGTTGAGTTGATGAATCATGATGAAGGCCATGTTATAGATGTACAACGTCTACATTCAGTGTTGGCAATACTTATGTCGTTTTCGAGCAAGTGATACATGCACCCCTTGCTTGAAGACCGACATTTGTATTTATGTCGAAACGTTTCCAACACTGAAATTGTAGAGCCATATCATTATTGCCTTAATCGTTGTTGTTTACGGTAATTAACTGGTAATACATCGTAGACTAAGACATGGAACCTGTAAAGCTAGTTGTAGTGTCCCTGTTACAGAGAGGAAGAAGGCGGAGTGTTACAAGCGGATATATTCTGCCCAGGGGTACAGCGGTCTTCCCATCAACCTGGCCGTGTACGTGGAGGTCGGAGAGTCCGTGTCCTTCACCTGTCACTACTGGTCAGTACGCGCACCTGCTTCAATAACAACCAATCCATGATAGTTCATTGTAACGCTGGAGTTTTCTGCTTCCAGCATCACTAGAAAGTCTTCAATGGCGCTTAACAAATGTGTGACGGATGTCGTTCACAATGTAAATTTTTTATTAAAGATACGTCTTGTTAGGAACAGTGCTGAAAGAATTATGTGTTAACTTCTTTGAGAGGCATTTTAGAAGTTGGAATGACAATAATGCTGAGCAATATATGGATGACAACTTCTTTGTTCATTCATTTCGACACAGATTCTTGTGTCGTTCTCAAGCAGAGATGAACAAAGACGTTCTCGTTCTCGCATACAATGAACAAAGAAGTTGTCATCCATATATTTCTCAGTATTAAAGAACTTAATTGTATTTAATGAATCAGAAGGGTCAGCATAAATTGACAAAACTGGCTGTATATCTGAAGTATTTGTTCCAAACATGCTGTGTGGCCTATCAGTGCCTTGTGTAAGAAATCCTAGGTTAATTCTGTTGTTGCTAGTTACGACGGGTGGAGTGTGTACGCATCAATGATCTGGAAGCGCATAATGCGCAAGCAGGTGGACGGATACGTGGAGGTGAAGGAGGTTGAGGTTGACATGAACGACGACGAGTCGCTGAATAGGATCACTGTAGGGAAGGACCACACTCTCTTCATCAAGGACGTCAGGAGAGGTAATTACAGACTTATAACATCATTACCTTTTAAAGTATCAATTTCAAGTTTATCCTCGAAAAATGAAAATGTTATAAGGAATTTAGCGCTCCTTGTAAGACATGCTGTTGCATGTCCGAAGAGACAATCTATTATCTGATTGTAAAATCTGTGAATTTTATGTATATGTGTACCTTGCAAACTTCATTATAGGCCTGAATAACAATAAACGTGTTTGTCTTGACTTATCTGTAAATTATTGAATTTGTTCTTATTTACTCTTTCACCCCTAAGAAGCCGGTTTTTATGTTTCTGACTTGTGCGAGACAAAGAGTAGGGCGATAAGTCATGCCTAGTACAAAACTGAACACAAATTGATTGTCAATAATGATGACGACAAAATGGTGTAAAACACCTTTCGAACGGGCCTTAACCGACGAGCTTCTCAACATGCTAAGTTAAACGGAATATTTACCTTATAACTTCAGGTAACCCTAATGGTGAAACATTAGCATTAAAGGATTTTAAAACCCCATTCCGAAATATTTGAAGTTAAAACATATTGTTTTGATCAAACAACTCATCCTGCAACATCGCCCAGCTAAAAAATTTTTCCCTTTCGTCAAACTTGCTGCATCACTTTTCCCGAGTGAGAACCGAAGAATCCCGAACTTTAATGAGCACAAGAACCAGTGACGTAATAGTACCCTGACGAATCCAGAGGCGTGCAGTTGTTTACATACGAGCGAAGGGAAAGTTATTCGGCGTGAGTTTACAAAGACGTCGTTGGACCTAATAAACGATGATGATAAAAATATATCAACACAGACCTATTCACTAATAGGTAAGGGGCATATTCGAAAGGAGATCATATTCTATTAGATAGGTTTTTATCATCTAAATCTAATAATCTTAAAGCACTGTGTCAATGAGTGGCCGTGCTCAAAGAGCGAAATCGGAATACTAGTAGACAATGAACACACGGCAAGTGTTATCAGCATTTACTATTTTTAAGAACTTTTGATAAGTGATTTTTGAGCTAATGTCAGGTGGCGAAGTTTCCAAGTGACACATAAAGACACCTAGACAAAGTCTAAATATTTGAATCGGTCGCCCCGGCCGGTCGTCACGCCGTTGTGTCGTTGACAGCACAATTTTGTTTAACGAAAATGTAAAAAACCTGTCAATTTTTTTAAACTTTAACTGATAAAACTGGCAACATCTTCAAGAGAAACTTACAAACAAGGCGTCAAAACAACTTTGTATGATAGTCAAGCAATATAGAGTTAGAACAACATTTGTTCCTTTTGATGTGGATTTCAATCACGTCGCCGGTATCAAGAACGATAACTCGAAACGGCTCTTTTGTTTACTACTTTACATGTTCCCAGAGCTGATTGACTAGGTTGGTTGGATTTTTTTCTTTCTTATATTTATAAGATTTACTTGTTATCAGATTCAATTACACCTGCAATATCTCAGAATTAGTCTCAATACAATAAATTACAATGTGAACAATGCTATGTGTTTGATCTTTTAAGACTAGTTTATCAAATATCATGATGATAAAACATTGATGACAATGAAATACAAGAAGGTAAATAAAAAGCAATGTAGATTTACACTGTTTATTTTAAAAAATGACAACAACAAAATTATGATAATTTTTTATGATAACATTTTTTATACTTACATGACAAAATAAAACCCATCAAATCACATAAATTACAGGAATTTGTAAAGAAATCATTGACAAAGGGCTATTTCGTTTGTAGGTTTTCGCAATTTTCTGTATTTGGGCAAATGACATTATTTCAATAGTAAATTTTATGGGCCAATTGTTTTCATCCAATGTGCAAAGTGATCCATGGCCCTTGTCTTACCTAATCCCTGTTTTATGCATTTAAATTTGTTGATCATTTAATTACTGCTTACAAATACTGATTCATTCCCAAAATATTGAAAAAAATATAATCACACAACATCATTTCATTAATAATATGCAAACATCTAGCAGATCACTTACATATTGTAATTTGTTTAAAATAATTACTGTAACATAGATGTGCAAAATCCAATTATTTCGCAAAATATTGCTGATATGTGACATATATTTCTAAAATTTGGAATCGTTTTCACTATGAAACAATTTAAAAAAACTGTCTGGAAATGAGTGTACTTATATTCCAAGTTACTGCAAGACGTTCAATTTTATCCAAAAGACATCAATTGAGGTTATTGTTTCCTTATCTAGAGGTGTTATTCAACTGATCTCAAAGTTCCGGTTCTATAAATAGACTGGATTACGAAGTAATAATAATATAAACCTAAAAAAAATTGATAGCCCGTTGGACTTCGATTTTTTGTATTTGGAAATATCGAATCATTCTCCACAAAATAAACACAGTAAAGAGTCTATCGACTGTAGGCATGAATTAACGACGATCAAACACACATTTATCTTCAGCTAAAATTATTAAACTTAGTCAACAATACGTTTAATGTCTTTGAGATATGTTGTTAGTATTTTATGTTATAAATCTCAACCAAAGTATCGACCAAAAGCGTGTTTGTTAACAGCTTTGACATCGGCCTACCCAGGCTTTGCACTGCAGCGCATCATGCCCGGCCGAGACTGACGGGCTACTATTACGTCACATTACGGAAGATACCGAGAGCTGCCGATCTTTTTGCATATCGGCAAGTCGGATTTGCCGGGCGGTGTACAAATGTTAGCGCAGGATTGCAAATTTGACGTAAAATCATGACGGCTTGTGTTTACCGGTAAAACACACCATACTTATGAAGTTAATTGACTTAAAATGGGGTTTTGAAATCCTTTAACATAACTTTCATATGTACAAATACGAAGTTTATTAACCTTTGTCGAGTAACGATTTTTGAAACGCCTATCATGTTTAAGCAATGTAAGGAAAAGAATGTACAGTGAGTTTGTTAATGACGTTTATTTGCCATTAGGGATTGGTAACCTTGTGTCTGTAGGGAGATGTTGGTAACCTTGTGTCTGTAGGGATTGGTAACCTTGTGTCTGTAGGGATTGATAACCTTGTGTCTGTAGGGAGATGTTGGTAACCTTGTGTCTGTAGGGAGATGTTGGTAACCTTGTGTCTGTAGGGAGATGTTGGTCAACTCCTCTCGTAGGGTTACAGTGAAGCAAGCCAGAACAATTACACGAATAATATGTTCTCTGTTTCATTTTAGCGGTTTATTGTTTTATCAAGTTATATCATTTGTTACAGAGGACGAAGGAGTTTACTTCTGCCAGAACTTCATTACGAAAGATAAGCTGATCAGGGAGCGGATGGACGCCTCGATGCTAGACGCTGTGAGAAAATCCGAAACATACCGCATCCATTACAACTTCGACGGTCAGTGTCTGTCTGTCTGCATTTCTATCGTTCTGTCTGTCTGACCATCTGTGTAGTCCCCGCTTCCTTCCACTTCCATTAACAAGTCGAAAGTGTGTGTACTGTCTGTCTGCCTTTTTGTCTGTCCACCTGTCGGTCTGTCCATCTCTCTCATCCCCGCAACCTCTCTGTCTCTCTGTGTCTGTCCTTTCAAACACCTGTCTGCCTGTATGTCTGTCCTTGCATACATTTCTCTCCCTGTCCTCTATATGTCCTCACAAACGCCTTTCTGTTTCTTTATGTCTCTGCCTCTCCGCTTCATCGTATTTCCTTGCATACGCCTGTCTGTTCCTCTGTATGTCCTTACAAACGCCTATCTGCCTCTATGTATGTCCTTTCAAACACATCTGAGCCTCTATGTATTTCCGTGCATACCCTCTCTGTCTCACTGTCTGTCCTTGCATACGTATTTCTGTCGTGGTTTCTGTCCTTTTGACAAATATGTTATCTATTTTGGATATTAGCTCGAATTTATACCTCGAGTTAAATTCAGACTTCAGTGAAGGTCTTTTCGTAATGTACAAATAATATTGTCAAGATAAGTTTTGTTTTCGATGCAAAGACAATTATGTTTTATACTGTTGCAGTTATCCTGCCATCCGATATGAAGCCCAGAGAAGGTTCGTACATCGCTCAAAATAAAACACTGTTACTTAATGTAACAATTTTTAAAGTTATCTCACTTATCTGCCGTTTTGGTTCAAGATCCAAAATCTTTACTCAATGGGTGCAACTTTTATCCAATTAACGTTAACATATTTGCTTTTACTTATTCACCAAAACTATTTGATTGTATCCTCCATGTTATGAAAAAGATATAATTAATTCATTGCTTTAATTATTCAAAATTGTTAATAACAAGGTTCTATAGGTATGATGCACATAGAGAAGACGCTTGATCTATGCAGGGTATATATATCATTCCCTGTATATAATCTTGTTTTCTCTCCACCAGTGTCCCGAAGTCCTAACAAGAAATCTATGGCACCGCTTGCACCGCAGGTTGATGGTAGGGAAACACCTTGTCTGAATGTGCAGGTTGATGGTAGGGGAACCGCCTTGTCTGAATGTGCAGGTTGATGGTAGGGAACCACCTTGTCTGAATGTGCAGGTTGATGGTAGGGGAACACCTTGTCTGAATGTGCAGGTTGATGGTAGGGAAACACCTTGTCTGAATGTGCAGGTTGATGGTAGGGAAACACCTTGTCTGAATGTGCAGGTTGATGGTAGGGAACCACCTTGTCTGAATGTGCAGGTTGATGGTAGGGGAACCGCCTTGTCTGAATGTGCAGGTTGATGGTAGGGAAACACCTTGTCTGAATGTGCAGGTTGATGGTAGGGAACCACCTTGTCTGAATGTGCAGGTTGATGGTAGGGAAACACCTTGTCTGAATGTGCAGGTTGATGGTAGGGAAACACCTTGTCTGAATGTGCAGGTTGATGGTAGGGGAACCGCCTTGTCTGAATGTGCAGGTTGATGGTAGGGAAACACCTTGTCTGAATGTGCAGGTTGATGGTAGGGGAACCGCCTTGTCTGAATGTGCAGGTTGATGGTAGGGGAACCGCCTTGTCTGAATGTGCAGGTTGATGGTAGGGGAACCGCCTTGTCTGAATGTGCAGGTTGATGGTAGGGGAACCGCCTTGTCTGAATGTGCAGGTTGATGGTAGGGGAACCGCCTTGTCTGAATGTGCAGGTTGATGGTAGGGGAACCGCCTTGTCTGAATGTGCAGGTTGATGGTAGGGGAACCGCCTTGTCTGAATGTGCAGGTTGATGGTAGGGGAACCGCCTTGTCTGAATGTGCAGGTTGATGGTAGGGAAACCGCCTTGTCTGAATGTGCAGGTTGATGGTAGGGGAACCGCCTTGTCTGAATGTGCAGGTTGATGGTAGGGGAACCGCCTTGTCTGAATGTGCAGGTTGATGGTAGGGGAACCGCCTTGTCTGAATGTGCAGGTTGATGGTAGGGAAACCGCCTTGTCTGAATGTGAAATCATCATCTCACCTTGTCGAGGCAAACCATGAACCCTTAATGCTTTTCAACAGTTTCACTGGAAGTGTTGGGAAAATGATTTGGTGATGTTTAACAATGTTTTAGCGCATTGCTTAAATATTAATTCTGTTGCTGACCAAATGTCTATGTCTAAGATATATGCCGGTATTCTGACCCTCATTAGAATATGACCTTAGGATAATAATACTGTAATAACACACATGTGTAAAGAACTTTTGGCAAGACTTGGAAATGTTTGTTAATAATCATCTTCATGTTAACATCATATTATATATAGAGAGAAAGATAATTGTTTATTAAAGTGTCAACAGTTATACAGACAGACATTCACATGGGAATTGACATTTTTAAAAGTATAACATACGGCCCCATTTAAACTATGAGACACTGTAGTCAGACACATTTACAATATAAAAATCAATTTTTAAATATGCATTGTAAACGTAATACATGTACATACATACGTATACACACATATATAAATATATAGATATATATTATATCACCATTGGTGTTAGTTCCCACAGTAAATACTTAATCATGTAATACTTTGAGTCAAAAGATTTATCTATGTCTCAAGTATAAGACAACATGTACTCTGTTCTGAGGAGATTATATCTATCGGACGTTCGATCTTTGAGGATGACTTATCTCCCTTGAACAACAGTCGTCGCGGATTCTTCCTATACTATTGCAGTTTTGGGGAATCCTTCGTACTAAGGCAACCAGTCTCCGACAGACTTGAATTATTAAAACGAGATTCTATGGGCGATTCTTTCAAAGTTAAAATATGATTAGGAGAGCAATCCAGTGATATTTCGGTATATAAGAAAGAGACGGACCTCCCTCGTGATGGATTCTTCTCTCTTACGTAAAGCCCTCATAATCGGCCTGTCTCTACTCAATGTAAATACATTTAGATCAACAGGTTTTAATGTTATAACAGTATGACCTAATATAAAATCTGTTAATCTTAATTTATTTAGATTGGTTTCTACTACCTATCTATCATGGTCGGCCTGTCTCTACTTCCTATCTGTATCTGTCCTACAGAGAAGGCGAACCTGCTCCTGCTGACCGTCTGGCAGTCCTGGGGTCAGTGCAGCACGTGCGGTCAGCCCGGGCTCAGGAAAAGAGTCGGTGAGTGTGCCGCCCTTGGACAGTAGGAGAAGTTCTAAACGTCTTCGGGGCGCTGCCTGCAGCTATACATTAGAGAAATATATCTTTTCAAGTTATGCATATATTATTTGACAAAATCACATGCGTCTGATGTGATTTCAAGAGAATGTGATATAGTCTTGTTTTGATTTTGAGAAAGTACTTTTTGACTCAGGATCCGTGACTGGAATTGTAATCTATAATCAAAAGAAATATCCTTTAGTTCATGGACTAGCTTTAAGAGAAGACGATGCGGTACTTCTATTATGCAGGTACCTGTATCATCAAGCATAACGAGTTGAGACGGAGGCTGAAGAACTTCTTCATGGAGACGCTGCTGCGGGTCTACAAGGCAGGACTGCCGTGTCGTCTGACGCTCTTCACCTACCTGGAGGTCAAGGTCACCCGACCCGACGAGCTGGAGGAGGAAGCCTGCAACATCACCTGTCCGCTAGGTAGGTATACTTAGATATAGCTCGCTGTAGACCCGACGAGCTGGAGGAGGAAGCCTGCAACATCACCTGTCCGCTAGGTAGGTACACTTAGATATAGCTCGCTGTAGACCCGACGAGCTGGAGGAGGAAGCCTGCAACATCACCTGTCCGCTAGGTAGGTACACTTAGATATAGCTCGCTGTAGACCAGACGAGCTGGTGGAGGAAGCCTGCAACATCACCTGTCCGCTAGGTAGGTACACTTAGATATAGCTCGCTGTAGACCCGACGAGCTGGAGGAGGAAGCCTGCAACATCACCTGTCCGCTAGGTAGGTACACTTAGATATAGCTCGCTGTAGACCAGACGAGCTGGAGGAGGAAGCCTGCAACATCACCTGTCCGCTAGGTAGGTACACTTAGATATAGCTCGCTGTACTCGAGGATGTATCTTAATCTTGGTACTTACAGGCTTTGAGTGTTCTCTTTTAGCCTTAGATGTTCGCTGAGGGTTGAAGATGAATCTAGATATGCTCGTGATTTGAAGTTAAATCTTGTAGTACAGTAGGGTCCGGAAGGTTCGATTTCACTCGAGCTTTAAGTTGAAGTTGAGTACAGCTGCAATTTGGGTTTCAGTTGAATCTAACGTTGGTTACAAGTTCAATCAATATATATTCTATTGTTTGTTTGTGATTTCCATAGTAGGTATGGCCGTTATCGATCATGAACACTTGTTTGATCTTTGTATCACGTGACGCCACCCGAAAAGAAATTTACCTTTTAGCATTTCTTTCCAAAGTGCAATTCAATTAATGACATGTTGTGAACACACATTTGTGATGATGGACTTTTATTCAATGTTGATTGTCAGTATTCATGTTAACTACTTTGCAATATTTCACTTTAAAACCATAGGTGCACTAGGACATAATTGCGCTGCTTATAGTTTTCAAATTAAACTTAAATTGTAAAGGCTAAAAGTTCCAAGTTCCAATAAATTGTAAAGGTTTTATTTTTTGGCATAGTAAGTGTCCATTAGATGTCATTAGAGAAACAATATGAGTCTATTCATTGTCCGCCGGGTATCATGCAAGGTCCTGGTTTCTAGTTGTTGTTTGATTCTTCAAACTTGTCTTGAGGTCTGTGTCCTCCTCAACAAGAAGTCACGTATAAGCGTCTGTTCCGCACGTGTAGTTATCTTGGTCTTTGCTTCCACATCATGACGAGTTCCTCGCGGTCCTCCAAAATTCCAGTAGCACTTTAGTGGTAATCAATAGTACTTTCTGAGATGCTGAATTTCAAGACAAAACACTCCTCTAAGAGGACGACTTCATAGAACTATTCCAACCAGTGCTTTCTCCCTCCCTGTGTGTTTGCAGGAGCGTCCCTGTTCAAGAGCAGCTCTATGTCTGCGGACGGAATCAAGACTTCCATAGCCTTCGACAAGGAACAGAGTAAGTCCATTTAAAGTGTACCCGAACGGAAGTAGGTTTATGTATACTTGAATTCTAAGTGCACAGAATGAAACGTTGACAAGAACAGAGTCAGTATTTTTCAATGAACTTTAATCCTGTTTTGTCTTGGCTGGCATTTGGACATCTTTCAAATGACAATCAGCTTTGACAGACACATCGGCAAAATTTGAGTCAAAATCATGAGTCAACATTGGTAAACATGATTTATAAGATAATAAAGAAATTAAAGTTTTGCATCTGGACCACTGAAGAAACCCTTGTCAAATGTTCCTGTCGTACCATGAGGATCGTCTTGATCGATTTGTGACGAGAAATTAAATGTTTTCATCTACGCAAAAACAAAATGATGCTTGGATGAACTGAACCTATGCTAACACGATTATTACATGAGTTTTGCAACAAGTTCAAAAATAACAATGTTGAAGCAGCTGTATGCAAAACCGCCCTTCCACCCTATGCACGTGCATGTCTGATATGACGTCATTATGTCCACAGAGAAGCAGGTGGAGGCGCAGAGAGAGCTGACAGTGCCCGCCGGCGAGACGGTCAACATGACCTGTCCAGGGTGAGTCGCCAGCCTGCTTTCATTGCTTCCTCGACCCAAGTGTTATGTTTGAAACAGGGTCACTTCTTAGTTTGTCTACTTAGGCCCTAATTTAGGTAATGGCCGTACATTTCAATTCTCAAGATTAACGTGTTTTGGGCTTTCCTCTCCAGTTGGTTCCACGTAAATAAATTGTTCTCTTTGTCGCCTTCAATGTAACGGTGTCAGGTGTTTTCGATACGTTTCCTAACGATAGTTCTTGTGGTCCTACTTGGGGTAATGAGGTTATTTAATGTTTGGATATTAAAGAGGAAATTGTGTCTTATCTTGACAGAGCAAGGTTTATCTTTGATAGTGAATGGAACTGGCCAGCACGATCAATGTATTGCTGGGGAGGTTGCTTACCATTCACTAATTTGATTGATGTTTATTTAACGTAACTCTGAGAATTTGCTCCACATGTGATGTGTCTATAGAGTCCCAGTCGCCTGGACAGTGGTGTGGACCAACAACTCGCGCATCGTGGACGTCAACGTGACCGGAAGTGAGAGCCGATTGACGCTTCACGCCGACAACGTGCTGGAGATAAACTCCGTCGCCGTTTGGGACAGCGCTACCTACCGGTGTGTGTCACGTGACCAGGTCAAGGCCAGGGTCTTTCTGACCGGTGAGTAACTTTGACATGATGGGAATGACAGTGCAGACATCCATGTTGATAACTTTTAAGTATCCTGAGAAAATGTTTTTTTTTATAAAAAGAAAGAAGAATCACAATAGATATTTCTGAAAGAGATAAGATTTCTACCTTTAATGCAAGATATATCTGTTCCCGCTATATTGAATCCTATCCACCTGACCATCGTCTGAAGGTTTATGTTCTTTGTTTCAGTCACACCAAGAGCCGTCCCTGACACAGGTACACTGAACCAAGTCGCCATCTTTGAAGGGCATGTTTATTTATAGTTTCAATACACTGTTTACAGGAGTTAATTTTCGTATTTTTAAACAAGAGAAATATGGTAAAGTTAAGTTTAAAATATGTCTGCTATAACACATATTTATTTTGGACGATATATATGTTTCATTTATCTTGCTCGGGTCACATTTACCAGCAAATGATATACATTGCAAGAAAGGCAAAGTTAAAATTCGCAATATAATCTTCTTTCGATGACTGATTAATCAAGCCTTGTTTGACTGCTGCCGGCTCACGAGCGACTTTTACCGATGACACTAGCAAGTAGGCCGCACACTTAGTTGTTGGCACAGAAAACTCGATAAGCTGCAGTAAGGCTTTTATGAGCAAGTCATTGAGACGGGCTAGATAAGATGTAAATATGCCTGAATTCTTGATTGATATTATTGATACGCCTTTGTCAAATGTTTCTGAATATGAGTTGACCCATACAATGTTTTGCAGCGCCATGGCTGTTCGCCTACTTCACGTCCCTGACCTACCCAGCCGACCTCCTCCTCTTCCTGCTTCTCATGCTGGTCAAACACAGACACAGACGCGCCGGCAGACGACTCACCAACGCTCAGCTCCGAGACATCGAGTCCTTCTCCAGTCTGGGTTCACAGCACAGCAGACGATACCTCTCCAGTCAGACAGATGCAAGCAGACGATACCTCTCAAGTCAGACGGGTACGAGCAGACGATACCTCTCCAGTCAGACAGATGCGAGCAGACGATACCTTTCAAGTCAGACGGATGCGAGCAGACGATACCTCTCAAGTCAGACGGATGCGAGCAGAGGGAACCTTTCGAGTCAATTGGATGAAGCAAGCAGACTATATCTTTCAAGTAACTCTGATGCAAGCAGACGATATGTTTCTAGTCAAACCGATGAAAGCAAATCATATTTTCCGGATGAAAGCAGATTATATATTTCTAGTCAGACGGATGTTAGTATTGAATCTCCCAATGACACAGATAACAGCAGACGACCAAGTGCAAATCAAACAGACGGTGATGATCTCGAGAGAGACTCGCTCCTGTCGTATGACGGGGAGACATTATCAAGTAAAGGCGAGCGTATCCTCGACAATGACGTCTTCACCGCGGCAAATGAAGACTCCGACATTGAAGCTGTGTCCGAGACCCAGTGGGGAGTCAGCAGACGACAGTACCACAATGTGAACAAACCCGCTGACTCCAACACGTCATTGGAAACAGATGCGAATGTAGGGAATCAAGACGATTTAAATCTTTGAGAGGTGCTACACTTACTTGACTGGTGTTACGAGCAATCTTAGAACTAAACAATCTAAACTAAACAGGCGAACATTAGGGTTAAGTGTACCTTGAAAATTATGATAGGACAAACCTTGACGTCTGCAGATTATTTGCTGGTGTACTGAACGAGCCATCCAAGAACGGACCAACATATGACAGAACCACTGACACGGTACGACAAGGCGTCACTAAGATCCTGCTGTCATTTAGGGTTCAGACACGCAAAGATACTGAACCATGAAATCTTCTTGAAGGGAACCCATGAAGGTTGAGAAGGCGGGTTTATGTATTTAAGTGTCAGGTTTTGTCTTAAGATAAAGATTATACATTTTTAACCATTTTGCAATTGTTTTATTTTTCGTTTCCGTTTAAATGCAGTCTGTCGTTAAACAAGGTTTCAACACATCTTCACGCAAGGCCAGGTCGTGATCTATACTGTCAACTTTTGTTCAGTTCGGAGATTTCTTGCTTGGCGTCTTGTACTGAGGATTAAGCTTAGAAAGTTGTTCAGCTCCTTAAACTATTTCCCCCGACGAAGCAGAAGAACGAGATGTCGTCATTTTGGGCAAATTGGTTATATTGAACTGATTAAGAATCCGGATTAACTTCGATTAGAATCAGTGGTAGCGGGAGGTCAAATGACGAGGCCTGTTGATTTCCATGCGCAACCGGAAGTCCATTCCCATGCACAATAAGTTTATGTGTCTTATCTCCAATATTGAGCATACACAGCAACATTTTAACATGTATAACTTACACGAAGATCTTAAACCATGTTGTAAAAGAAAGTTTACCTTATGTGAAACTCAAAATACAAATAAACAAAAGTTTTTTTACCTCAAGTAATGATCCATTTTGAACTGCATATACTGTTAGATAACTGTCCAGAATAAGATACAAGTGACTTAATTAATTATTAATAGTGTTGCGATCAAGAATTTCCTGATCGAAATATATTTCTTAATTTATAACGAAAGGTAAAGAATTTGTCATTCTCTCCCCACAGAGGCAGCCCAGTCCAAACAAACCTCTGTTCCTATTAGCCTAGATCCCGGGCTTCCGGCAGATTGTCGTCGTGTCCAAAAGTTGCAACACAAGATATCTCCCTTATGAGCAGCCAATAAAAACACGCCTTGAATACCTATGACTATAAGCATCCTTATAGTCCTTATCGAATAGTGACCTGGAAAATGTCATGTCTTTATGTTTAAAAATTTATTAACAGCGTGAGGGAAATATTTGAAAAACTAGATTAGCGTTTAGCGCAGAGCAGCCCCGGAACTTGGGGTTTCGCCTTACCCTGTTCCGCCTTTTACAGGCCTCACCAAATTGGGAATTTTCTCGTGACCTTGACCTTTGACACTCAAGGTCACACAATCAATGAACACATTTCATTGAGTATAACATTATTGTAATGAAATAAAGTGTTAAAAATTAAATTTATCCATTTTCTCCATATATGTTGACCTTGCTGTGACCTTGACCTTCGACAGTTCGTACCCAAAACTTTTTGGAAATGTTGTACTTCTCAAGGGATAATATATACAAAATCTAAACTTCATAGCACAAAAACTTTTCAAGTTATTGTGTTTACAAGGAATTGCAATAACTCAATTCTCATGACCTTGACCTTTGACCTTCAAGGTCACACAATAATTGAACACTTTTTATTGAGTGTAACAATCATGTATTGATTAAAAGTGATCATAGTTAAAATTAAGCATTTTCGCTAAACCATGCTTAAGTCATGACCTTGCTGTGACCTTGACCTTTGACGGATTGTAGCCGAAACCTTTTCAAAAATTTTTACTTTTGCAAGGATGATATATACCAAGTTAGAGCTTCATAGCACAAAAACTTCTCAAGTTATCGCGTTTACAAGGAATTTTGCGGTGATTTTATAACTCGTGACCTTGACCTTTGAACTTGAAAGTGAACATGTCATAATGATTCCCTGGAAGTATTAACATTTAGACATGTTCATGAGTTCTGAAAAGCTAACTGGGATAAAGTTATACCCAAATTTAGTGCATTTTGTAATAACTCATATCTCATGACCTTGACCTTTGACCTTCAAGGTCACACAATCATTGAACACTTTTTATTGAGTATAACAATCATGTATTGATTAAAAGAGATCATAGTTAAAATAGAGCATTTTCGCTAAAACATGCTTACGTCATGACCTTGCTGTGACCTTGACCTTTGACGGATTGTAGCCAAAACCTTTTCAAATTTTTTAACTTTTCCAAGGATGATATATACCAAGTTAGAGCTTCATAGCACAAAAACTTTTCAAGTTATCGCGTTTACAAGGAATTCTTAGAGTGAATACATATCTCGTGACCTTGACCTTTGACCTTGAAAGTGAACATGTCAAAATCGTTCCCCCGAGGTATGAGTAGTAAGGTATGAATAAGAGTTCTGGAAAGCTTAGTGGAAAAAAGTTATAGCTAGTAGTACGAGTGCGGCGGCGGCGGCGGCGGCGATGGAAACTTCACAAAAACTGATAGCAGCCCCGTCCTTAGACGGGGCTGCTAATTAGATATGGATTTTTTAAAAGATTGGAACTGTTTTATAACTGTGTAAATCATTATACCCAAACTGTCTAGCAATAGGTCTGCAGGGGCTTGTAACTCGAAGCAGTCGTTACGTTGTCGTCGTTATGCATGCGCTATTTTAACGTTGTGTAACTCAAAGTAGTCCATCTTCAAAAGGCAAGTTAGCGACTAGGTTTAATGTGTGTGTACCCCTGACCAACCTTTAAGCAGTCCTTAGCTGGTCGTATTTGACATTAACGTATGTAAAACAACAAAATGCAGAAACAAACGGAGAATGACAGCATTATAAGACTCATATATTGATTATACTTGTAATAGCAATCACGTGCACTCTGCTAACGGTTCTTTGTTATAGGATAAATCTATGTTTAATATTTTGATGTTACAAAAATAATTTTATGTTTATAGTCAATATAATTGTTTTTTGTTCAAATATTCTTTTAATTATTATTTCGATATAATTATGATACCATAGTAACCTTTTCACAAACGTCCCGCGTAAAAGCAGTAAATGCTTTCAAAATCTTAAAATTATCAATCTCCCAAATTCAGTAGAAAAACCTTTAGATTTAACCCGACCATTTTTGACTCTCTGGCTTATCAGAGTTTGATGAAAATATTGGAACTCAAAATTATTTACATATCTTAATATTTTACCACTTAAGAAAGGACTCAAATTCAATGGCTGGATAACCTCTAATCATGCATGATATAATGTTTTAATACATGAAGGCCATCTTCAAAGAATGGTGTTAACAATTCATATATTTTATTATCAAATAGTCGTTTGAGTTAAATGAATAACACCTTCACCTATTTTTTCACATGTCTTATCATTTGCATAAAAAGAGTTTTTATTTTAATCAATTAGTTGATAAATGAGTGATTGTTTTATCTGATGGTTATATCATTAAATTTTCATATAGTGTTTCTACCCTGAAAGTAGATATTCGATGGATCGGTATGCGGCCAATTCATCATAACATGCCAAGGGCACAGTCGAAGTGAACAAAATAATGGGTGCTAAACTGATAATTTTTGTAAGTTTTATTTTTCAAAATTGGATAACCGACAAGTAATCAATGAAACAACTAGCACGCATTGATGGACAATGTTGTGTTTTTGGTGTGTCAAGGGGAATCCCATTGTCTTTAACCTTACCTTATGCTCTCTATGTTTCGAGTTACGCTCAACGTTGAAACGTCTAACGAACGGTTAAGGATTGCTTAGCGATTGCTTTGTGTTACACTACCAAAATAAAATAACGATGATCCTAAAAGGGTCGTAAGGTATGCGTTAGAGACGGAAATAGCGACTGCTTCGATTTACAAGCCCCTGGACACTCCGCTATCCCGCATACCCCTCTCTCCCTTATTGATAATCTACGCCTTGCCATAATTGAATCTCGAATTAAAATGCAATCATTTGTTCGAGATAACAGACGATAGTTTTGCTCGACGCACGTGTAAAGTCGGATTCACGAGCATTTGTGATTGTCTGCATCAATGTATGGGGAGTTGTTAATGCCATAAAACTTCTTCGATGTCATTTTCAACATGTTGAAATGATATCCTTTATTGAAATAAGTGGCGCTTATCTTATTGTTCTGAGTATATATTTGAACCTCAGATGACAGCCCGTGTAGGTTAAACATTTAGTGTTCATCGTTTATCAGAGGGATCAAATCGAGAATCAGTCATGCATCCCAAGTTGATGCATCTTCCCACGGCAAGGTGAAAACGTATCGAGCAACTCTCCTCGCTTTAGACCTTGCCTTCACAAGGTAGAAAACTGGTGATCCGGAGCAGCGACACCTATCGTGATCACGAGTTACGCCCCTTATCAGCTCTTACAAAATAGCCAATGAAATTTCGGAACAAATTCAAAATACTAACAGACGATCTTTTTTAAAACTATCCGAGTGAAATTTAATTTCAAATTTCAGTCCGCATGGTTGTTTTCACGTTTTTGATGAGCACCGAGAATGCAGAGAAGACAAACATTTATGTATCACTCAAATTAATTGTTTCTCGCCCTTGTAAAACACATACAAAAGTATTTTTTCAAATCGGTTCAGTTAACATGCTGTCTTCTGATTGGACTATTCTACTTCCGTACAGCGGGTTGAAATGCTAGCACAGAAATCACGGCCAATGATGTCAAGGGAGGAATGGGAAAGTTTAGAAACTTTTTCGTTTCGCCCGTGACGTTGTGAAGATGAAGTTGATGATACAAGCACGCATGTCATGTAGCTACATCAATCCAGTGTGTAACACTTTCCTCGTGCTCATTGACGGCCATTGCACGCTTACTAGCTGTCACCATGGTAACGCAGCGACAACGATACCTGGGAAGTTTAACGATAACTGTATCGATCTGCTACAGCTGATTGAATAATTGATCGAGTTGTTATATCATTATCTGACTTACACTGCTGTTGTTGCGTGTCTGTATACACATGTATGTATGTATACACGAGGGCTTAGTGTGAGCTAATTCTAGTAGCTAATACGTAACATCAACAGGTATGACTTAGTTAAACTATAATATGAATAAAGTAACACATGAATATAGATAACACAAACCAATGCATTGTTTGATTTTTGAATATCATTACTATTAAGATGAAATTCATAGGGAAGGTTTGTCAGACTTCAATTATGTGTAGTTTGAATCTTACAAAAATACAATCTAGTTAAAACTAGCTGTACTGTTATCGTCCCCTAAGTCCTTACGTACGTTACATCTAGCTACTAACCCACCTGGTCCGTGTCACGCATGCGCGGAAATCAGCCAATGAAAAAAGAACTGGCTGATCCCTTTGAATCGGACAATCTAGTTAATACAAGCTGTTAGAATCGGTCAATCTAGTTAAAACTAGCTGTAATGTTTATTTCCAATAAGTCATACATTAAATCATTGATACATTTGCTCATAATGTGTAAAATGCAATATAAATCCCAACGACACCCGATTCAAAAAAATCAGCCAGTTCTTTTTCCATTGGTGGATTTCCGCGCATGCGCGACACGGACCAGGTCAAGGTACCTTTAATTCATTTTGTGTAAGTAAAAGAAATCGCATGGCTGAATTTTTCATTATTTATTTGTTATTATCAAGGTAAACTTAACAAGTAATTGTCACAAACGTGACCATGTCCCCCGCCGCAATCAAGAATATTTCATTCAATTGTTATTATTCTTATGAGAAAGTCATTGGTTTTCAGCATCTTTGACATGAAAGGTCACCCAAATTGCGTTTGCATATTCCGAAATAAAGATTAGTACAGATTGGTGCATGCATATTCTCCAAATGATTGATAGGCCTACCAATTTGAAGATACTTAATACAATGGTTCACAATTGCAAGATATCGCGCCAACAACACTTAAACAAGAGTCATCAGAAGATGACATATCCCACCGGTTCCACATGATCGTAAGATGTAAACCTTTGAAAGATAATTGTAAATGTTTCAAGCAAGGTTCATAATAGTATAAGCTAATATATATGAAACGAAACCTTTCATGAACAGAGTCCAAATAAGAGCCGTTTCTATGGAAATAATAAAAAATACAATTTTATAGAAATGTGAAAATATCAAAAGGCACAACTTCAGTAGGTGGGCAATACACATGTAAAGTTTCAGAAAGAAATGTGAACCGGTTTTTGAGTTCTGCTCCGGAAACGAAACCTTTCATGAACTGAGTCCAAATAAGAGCCGTTTCCATGGAAATAATAAAAAATAATTTCAGAAATGTGAAAATATCAAAAGGCACCACTTCAGTAGGTGGGCAATACACATGTAAAGTTTCAGAAAGATATGTGGACCGGTTTTTTAGTCTGCTCCGGAAACGAAATGATTACGGACGGACGGACAGGGTGATGACTATATAAAAAACGGTCAAAATGACGTCATGGTCACCCTAATCAATTGGTGTTTAGGTCGAAGGGTTCATGAGATATCGCGCTAACAACATTTTCAAAACTGGTCAAAGTAAGGCCTCAAACGTCGGTCTCACTTGCCGCTCAGCTTTCTTTCCCAAGGTTTGGAAATCCCAAGCATAACGTTAACCTTGCTCTCGCGTTTTAACCTCAAGCGATACAAAAAACTAGGCCACCACGTTAGGAGATAACTGTTGCTTTTTGGTGAGTCTTTCAATATCAATTTCGTGTGGTTTATTTTCGAAGGTTATGAAATCGGCAGCAGCTAGAAGTCGTTACTTGGGACCGAAAATCATTGATACAGGTCGTTGATGCCTATTCATACAAACGCGCTGACGTCTCTGATACTGAAACTTTGTTCCAAATATCACTGCAGCCTTTTAAGTTATAACTGGAATAAGACCAATTTTCTGGAATTGCTCTGTGGAGAATTGTACTTTCCTCTGGCGTACGCCTTTGACGTGTTGAAAACGTTGATGACAGATTGCGACTCTCGGGGCAACCAGCGAACATCATCCCGAAGCGAATATATTGGTGCAAACGGTCGCTGTGTTGATATATATAGGGATTTCATTCTAGCTGAAACTTAGGTTTGGGTTGTTTTAAAATATTGACCAAAGAAAAACATTTTTATGAAACAGCAGACTCCATCTATCTTTACTTTAAATTGAATTCACTGTGTCACATAAATCTCTCTGATCTACTGAACATCACTGTGTCACATAAATCTCTCTGATCTACTGAACATCACTGTGTCACATAAATCTCTCTGATCTACTGAACATCACTGTGTCACATAAATCTCTCTTATATATAGATCTACTGAACATCACTGTGTCACATAAATCTCTCTGATCTACTGAACATCACTGTGTCACATAAATCTCTCTGATCTACTGAACATCACTGTGTCACATAAATCTCTCTTATATATAGATCTACTGAACATCACTGTGTCACATAAATCTCTCTTATATATAGATCTACTGAACATCACTGTGTCACATAAATCTCTCTTATATATAGATCTACTGAACATCACTGTGTCACATAAATCTCTCTTATATATAGATCTACTGAACATCACTGTGTCACATAAATCTCTCTTATATATAGATCTACTGAACATCACTGTGTCACATAAATCTCTCTGATCTACTGAACATCACTGTGTCACATAAATCTCTCTGTATATATAGATCTACTGAACATCACTGTGTCACATAAATCTCTCTTATATATAGATCTACTGAACACCACTGTGTCACATAAATCTCTCTTATATATAGATCTACTGAACATCACTGTGTCACATAAATCTCTCTTATATATAGATCTACTGAACATCACTGTGTCACATAAATCTCTCTGTATATAGATCTACTGAACATCACTGTGTCACATAAATCTCTCTGTATATATAGATCTACTGAACATCACTGTGTCACATAAATCTCTCTTATATATAGATCTACTGAACATCACTGTGTCACATAAATCTCTCTTATATATAGATCTACTGAACATCACTGTGTCACATAAATCTCTCTGTATATATAGATCTACTGAACATCACTGTGTCACATAAATCTCTCTTATATATAGATCTACTGAACATCACTGTGTCACATAAATCTCTCTTATATATAGATCTACTGAACATCACTGTGTCACATAAATCTCTCTGTATATAGATCTACTGAACATCACTGTGTCACATAAATCTCTCTTATATATAGATCTACTGAACATCACTGTGTCACATAAATCTCTCTTATATATAGATCTACTGAACATCACTGTGTCACATAAATCTCTCTGTATATATAGATCTACTGAACATCACTGTCACATAAATCTCTCTGTATATATAGATCTACTGAACATCACTGTGTCACATAAATCTCTCTGTATATATAGATCTACTGAACATCACTGTGTCACATAAATCTCTCTGTATATATAGATCTATTGAACATCACTGTGTCACATAAATCTCTCTGTATATAGATCTACTGAACATCACTGTGTCACATAAATCTCTCTGTATATAGATCTACTGAACATCACTGTGTCACATAAATCTCTCTAATATATAGATCTACTGAACATCACTGTGTCACATAAATCTCTCTTATATATAGATCTACTGAACATCACTGTGTCACATAAATCTCTCTTATATATAGATCTACTGAACATCACTGTGTCACATAAATCTCTCTGTATATAGATCTACTGAACATCACTGTGTCACATAAATCTCTCTTATATATAGATCTACTGAACATCACTGTGTCACATAAATCTCTCTTATATATAGATCTACTGAACATCACTGTGTCACATAAATCTCTCTTATATATAGATCTACTGAACATCACTGTGTCACATAAATCTCTCTTATATATAGATCTACTGAACATCACTGTGTCACATAAATCTCTCTTATATATAGATCTACTGAACATCACTGTGTCACATAAATCTCTCTGTATATAGATCTACTGAACATCACTGTGTCACATAAATCTCTCTTATATATAGATCTACTGAACATCACTGTGTCACATAAATCTCTCTGTATATATAGATCTACTGAACATCACTGTGTCACATAAATCTCTCTGTATATATAGATCTACTGAACATCACTGTGTCACATAAATCTCTCTGTATATATAGATCTACTGAACATCACTGTGTCACATAAATCTCTCTTATATATAGATCTACTGAACATCACTGTGTCACATAAATCTCTCTTATATATAGATCTACTGAACATCACTGTGTCACATAAATCTCTCTGTATATAGATCTACTGAACATCACTGTGTCACATAAATCTCTCTTATATATAGATCTACTGAACATCACTGTGTCACATAAATCTCTCTGTATATATAGATCTACTGAACATCACTGTGTCACATAAATCTCTCTTATATATAGATCTACTGAACATCACTGTGTCACATAAATCTCTCTGATATATAGATCTACTGAACATCACTGTGTCACATAAATCTCTCTGATATATAGATCTACTGAACATCACTGTGTCACATAAATCTCTCTTATATATAGATCTACTGAACATCACTGTGTCACATAAATCTCTCTTATATATAGATCTACTGAACATCACTGTGTCACATAAATCTCTCTTATATATAGATCTACTGAACATCACTGTGTCACATAAATCTCTCTTATATATAGATCTCCTGAACATCACTGTGTCACATAAATCTCTCTGTATATAGATCTCCTGAACATCACTGTGTCACATAAATCTCTCTGTATATAGATCTCCTGAACATCACTGTGTCACATAAATCTCTCTGTATATATAGATCTCCTGAACATCACTGTGTCACATAAATCTCTCTGTATATATAGATCTACTGAACATCACTGTGTCACATAAATCTCTCTTATATATAGATCTACTGAACATCACTGTGTCACATAAATCTCTCTTATATATAGATCTACTGAACATCACTGTGTCACATATATCTCTGTATATATAGATCTACTGAACATCACTGTGTCACATAAATCTCTCTGTATATAGATCTACTGAACATCACTGTGTCACATAAATCTCTCTGTATATAGATCTCCTGAACATCACTGTGTCACATAAATCTCTCTGTATATATAGATCTACCGAACATCACTGTGTCACATAAATCTCTCTGTATATATAGATCTACTGAACATCACTGTGTCACATAAATCTCTCTTATATATAGATCTACTGAACATCACTGTGTCACATAAATCTCTCTGTATATATAGATCTACTGAACATCACTGTGTCACATAAATCTCTCTGTATATATAGATCTACTGAACATCACTGTGTCACATAAATCTCTCTTATATATAGATCTACTGAACATCACTGTGTCACATAAATCTCTCTGTATATATAGATCTACTGAACATCACTGTGTCACATAAATCTCTCTGTATATATATCTACTGAACATCACTGTGTCACATAAATCTCTCTGTATATATAGATCTACTGAACATCACTGTGTCACATAAATCTCTCTTATATATAGATCTACTGAACATCACTGTGTCACATAAATCTCTCTTATATATAGATCTACTGAACATCACTGTGTCACATAAATCTCTCTGTATATATAGATCTACTGAACATCACTGTGTCACATAAATCTCTCTGTATATAGATCTACTGAACATCACTGTGTCACATAAATCTCTCTAATATATAGATCTACTGAACATCACTGTGTCACATAAATCTCTCTGTATATATAGATCTACTGAACATCACTGTGTCACATAAATCTCTCTTATATATAGATCTACTGAACATCACTGTGTCACATAAATCTCTCTGTATATATAGATCTACTGAACATCACTGTGTCACATAAATCTCTCTTATATATAGATCTACTGAACATCACTGTGTCACATAAATCTCTCTGTATATAGATCTACTGAACATCACTGTGTCACATAAATCTCTCTAATATATAGATCTACTGAACATCACTGTGTCACATAAATCTCTCTTATATATAGATCTACTGAACATCACTGTGTCACATAAATCTCTCTGTATATATAGATCTACTGAACATCACTGTGTCACATAAATCTCTCTGTATATATATCTACTGAACATCACTGTGTCACATAAATCTCTCTGTATATATAGATCTACTGAACATCACTGTGTCACATAAATCTCTCTGTATATATAGATCTACTGAACATCACTGTGTCACATAAATCTCTCTTATATATAGATCTACTGAACATCACTGTGTCACATAAATCTCTCTGTATATATAGATCTACTGAACATCACTGTGTCACATAAATCTCTCTTATATATAGATCTACTGAACATCACTGTGTCACATAAATCTCTCTTATATATAGATCTACTGAACATCACTGTGTCACATAAATCTCTCTTATATATAGATCTACTGAACATCACTGTGTCACATAAATCTCTCTTATATATAGATCTACTGAACATCACTGTGTCACATAAATCTCTCTGTATATAGATCTACTGAACATCACTGTGTCACATAAATCTCTCTGTATATAGATCTACTGAACATCACTGTGTCACATAAATCTCTCTTATATATAGATCTACTGAACATCACTGTGTCACATAAATCTCTCTGTATATAGATCTACTGAACATCACTGTGTCACATAAATCTCTCTGTATATAGATCTACTGAACATCACTGTGTCACATAAATCTCTCTTATATATAGATCTACTGAACATCACTGTGTCACATAAATCTCTCTGTATATAGATCTACTGAACATCACTGTGTCACATACATCTCTCTGTATATAGATCTACTGAACATCACTGTGTCACATAAATCTCTCTGTATATATAGATCTACTGAACATCACTGTGTCACATAAATCTCTCTGTATATATAGATCTACTGAACATCACTGTGTCACATAAATCTCTCTTATATATAGATCTACTGAACATCACTGTGTCACATAAATCTCTCTTATATATAGATCTACTGAACATCACTGTGTCACATAAATCTCTCTTATATATAGATCTACTGAAAATCACTGTGTCACATAAATCTCTCTGTATATATAGATCTACTGAACATCACTGTGTCACATAAATCTCTCTTATATATAGATCTACTGAACATCACTGTGTCACATAAATCTCTCTGTATATAGATCTCCTGAACATCACTGTGCCACATAAATCTCTCTGTATATATAGATCTACTGAACATCCGGTGTCACATAAATCTCTCTGTATATATATCTACTGAACATCACTGTGTCACATAAATCTATCTGTATATATAGATCTACTGAACATCACTGTGTCACATAAATCTCTCTTATATATAGATCTACTGAACATCACTGTGTCACATAAATCTCTCTTATATATAGATCTACTGAACATCACTGTGTCACATAAATCTCTCTGTATATATAGATCTACTGAACATCACTGTGTCACATAAATCTCTCTGTATATATAGATCTACTGAACATCACTGTGTCACATAAATCTCTCTGTATATAGATCTACTGAACATCACTGTGTCACATAAATCTCTCTGTATATATAGATCTACTGAACATCACTGTGTCACATAAATCTCTCTGTATTATATAGATCTACTGAACATCACTGTGTCACATAAATCTCTCTTATATATAGATCTACTGAACATCACTGTGTCACATAAATCTCTCTGTATATAGATCTACTGAACATCACTGTGTCACATAAATCTCTCTGTATATATAAATCTACTGAACATCACTGTGTCACATAAATCTCTCTGTATATAGATCTACTGAACATCACTGTGTCACATAAATCTCTCTTATATATAGATCTATTGAACATCACTGTGTCACATAAATCTCTGTTATATATAGATCTACTGAACATCACTGTGTCACATAAATCTCTCTGTATATATAGATCTACTGAACATCACTGTGTCACATAAATCTCTCTGTATATATAGATCTACTGAACATCACTGTGTCACATAAATCTCTCTGTATATAGATCTACTGAACATCACTGTGTCACATAAATCTCTCTGTATATAGATCTACTGAACATCACTGTGTCACATAAATCTCTCTGTATATATAGATCTACTGAACATCACTGTGTCACATAAATCTCTCTGTATATATAGATCTACTGAACATCACTGTGTCACATAAATCTCTCTGTATATAGATCTACTGAACATCACTGTGTCACATAAATCTCTCTGTATATAGATTTACTGAACATCACTGTGTCACATAAATCTCTCTGTATATATAGATCTACTGAACATCACTGTGTCACATAAATCTCTCTGTATATAGATCTACTGAACATCACTGTGTCACATAAATCTCTCTGTATATATAGATCTACTGAACATCACTGTGTCACATAAATCTCTCTGTATATAGATCTACTGAACATCACTGTGTCATATAAATCTCTCTGTATATATAGATCTACTGAACATCACTGTGTCACATAAATCTCTCTGTATATATATCTACTGAACATCACTGTGTCACATAAATCTCTCTTATATATAGATCTACTGAACATCACTGTGTCACATAAATCTCTCTGTATATAGATCTACTGAACATCACTGTGTCACATAAATCTCTCTGTATATATAGATCTACTGAACATCACTGTGTCACATAAATCTCTCTGTATATATAGATCTACTGAACATCACTGTGTCACATAAATCTCTCTGTATATATAGATCTACTGAACATCACTGTGTCACATAAATCTCTCTGTATATATAGATCTACTGAACATCACTGTGTCACATAAATCTCTCTGTATATATAGATCTACTGAACATCACTGTGTCACATAAATCTCTCTGTATATATAGATCTACTGAACATCACTGTGTCACATAAATCTCTCTGTATATAGATCTACTGAACATCACTGTGTCACATAAATCTCTCTGTATATATAGATCTACTGAACATCACTGTGTCACATAAATCTCTCTGTATATAGATCTACTGAACATCACTGTGTCACATAAATCTCTCTTATATATAGATCTACTGAACATCACTGTGTCACATAAATCTCTCTGTATATAGATCTACTGAACATCACTGTGTCACATAAATCTCTCTGTATATATAGATCTACTGAACATCACTGTGTCACATAAATCTCTCTGTATATATAGATCTACTGAACATCACTGTGTCACATAAATCTCTCTGTATATAGATCTACTGAACATCACTGTGTCACATAAATCTCTCTTATATATAGATCTACTGAACATCACTGTGTCACATAAATCTCTCTTATATATAGATCTACTGAACATCACTGTGTCACATAAATCTCTCTTATATATAGATCTACTGAACATCACTGTGTCACATAAATCTCTCTGTATATATAGATCTACTGAACATCACTGTGTCACATAAATCTCTCTTATATATAGATCTACTGAACATCACTGTGTCACATAAATCTCTCTGTATATAGATCTACTGAACATCACTGTGTCACATAAATCTCTCTGTATATATAGATCTACTGAACATCACTGTGTCACATAAATCTCTCTGTATATATAGATCTACTGAACATCACTGTGTCACATAAATCTCTCTTATATATAAATCTACTGAACATCACTGTGTCACATAAATCTCTCTGATATATAGATCTACTGAACATCACTGTGTCACATAAATCTCTCTTATATATAGATCTACTGAACATCACTGTGTCACATAAATCTCTCTTATATATAGATCTACTGAACATCACTGTGTCACATAAATCTCTCTTATATATAGATCTACTGAACATCACTGTGTCACATAAATCTCTCTGTATATAGATCTACTGAACATCACTGTATCACATAAATCTCTCTGTATATAGATCTACTGAACATCACTGTGTCACATAAATCTCTCTTATATATAGATCTACTGAACATCACTGTGTCACATAAATATCTCTGTATATAGATCTACTGAACATCACTGTGTCACATAAATCTCTCTGTATATATAGATCTACTGAACATCACTGTGTCACATAAATCTCTCTTATATATAGATCTACTGAACATCACTGTGTCACATAAATCTCTCTGTATATATAGATCTACTGAACATCACTGTGTCACATAAATCTCTCTGTATATATAGATCTACTGAACATCACTGTGTCACATAAATCTCTCTTATATATAGATCTACTGAACATCACTGTGTCACATAAATCTCTCTGTATATATAGATCTACTGAACATCACTGTGTCACATAAATCTCTCTTATATATAGATCTACTGAACATCACTGTGTCACATAAATCTCTCTGTATATATAGATCTACTGAACATCACTGTGTCACATAAATCTCTCTTATATATAGATCTACTGAACATCACTGTGTCACATAAATCTCTCTGTATATAGATCTACTGAACATCACTGTGTCACATAAATCTCTCTTATATATAGATCTACTGAACATCACTGTGTCACATAAATCTCTCTGTATATATAGATCTACTGAACATCACTGTGTCACATAAATCTCTCTTATATATAGATCTACTGAACATCACTGTGTCACATAAATCTCTCTGTATATAGATCTACTGAACATCACTGTGTCACATAAATCTCTCTTATATATAGATCTACTGAACATCACTGTGTCACATAAATCTCTCTGTATATATAGATCTACTGAACATCACTGTGTCACATAAATCTCTCTTATATATAGATCTACTGAACATCACTGTGTCACATAAATCTCTCTGTATATATAGATCTACTGAACATCATTAGAAACGCGAATTTTGATTAGGTTAGAATGGTTGTTAAGATTGTTGGATGTAGAATGAGCTTTAATTGAATAAAAAATATTATGTGTGCTTATATTACGTAAATGTCCATACAGAAGTTTATGTTCAATTCGAAGCAGAATTAAGGGGCGATAACTGCGATGACAGAGCTCAAACGTTGAAGTCAGTGTTGGGTATGTACTGATTTTACCGCACATAATATAAGTGAAGAGGTTGTCTTAAAAACCCACCAAAGTGTTCTTGTGATTCATTCACTCATCCACGTTAGTGACAATGTTAATATATCGTCACAAGTTGATCCAATTCCTACAAGACATTGTAACCTCCAATTTCAACAGAATAATGCTTGTCACACACGCCGTATTAAGATAGCTTTTTGTCAACAACATAACATCAACACCCGGGTCGGTTCTTCTTCAAGGTCTCAATCCCATTGAACACGTGCGGGATGGTGCAGACACGTTTGACCAATTTCATTTTAAGTTGCATAACAGATTTTATTATTGGTAGTTACAAAGTTATGACCAATTAAATATAAGGACCCTTAGATTTTCAAGTTTTTAAATAGATGTTTCTACAAGGATTTCACTTAAATTTAAGACTTTTGAAATAGTTCATCTAAGTCAATAGAGGTATAAATAACCATTCAAATTTGTAATCATTTGTAACTAAAACAATATTTAATGTCATTGTAATAAAATCATTGTTCGGTGACTGTAATTGCTGTAATAGTTTCTCAACAAAACCTTAATTCGAATTTGAGTTTTATGTAAATCTGTCAACAGTCTGCAAAACTTTGACTTACACTAAACAAATATTATAAAACCTTAGAATTGATATCATCGTCCTGTATATGTTTTGTTATCTCCATGGAAATGAATTATATATACATTTGTATTTGAGTGAAAATTAATAAATTCAGCACATTATTCGACACAAACATTTCAGATTTCAGAATGAAGTTCTAGAGGAGAATTATTTACAACTAACACTTTGCTTAAACGCATACTTTTAAAATAATCGCCCGTTACAGTTGGCCCGTGTTACTAATGACTCTCCCTTTCTCTTGGACTAATTTTAATCTCTGAAATGAGTGGCATCCAACAACACCCAAGTTAAAGTATTTTTTGTCGTTCTGTAATGATTTTAACCAGCATGGGAAATATGTTGCTGAAAAATAAAATTGTGAACAAACCGGATGCATGATAAATACACATCGAACTCATATGATACAATGTAATCAAGTTCCGAATAATTTTTATATTTTCATATGATATAAATAATATCAACACACAACAGTATGTCAAAGTTACACAAAGCAAATAAATACATACGATGTGTTACAACATAAAGAGTTTATGTTAAATTGTAACAGTGTTTCAAAACAATGTTCTTCTTTGTTGGAGTAAATACCAATATGCTTGAAACGGTATTAGGATGTAAAATCGAAATGTCGGTAGTCTGTGAATAAAGAAGTTTAATATCCAAAAACATATTGTACTTTATCACCTTGCAACTTCTGAGTTCCATTCGATAAGCAGAAACATAAAAAGAAATGTTTGAAAATGCTTTTATTTAGATAAACCATTCATGTATCTCTACAACTGGCCAGTGTCCAGTTTGACCTCTTATCTCACACATGTAACATATGTTCACAACCCCTCCCCCTGTCCATCGCCACCTGAGTGACGGCCGCTCGCGAATGTTTCTCAACTCTTCGATGACAGCTCCAGCTCACGACCCAAATGCTGTTTCCGCCACTACTAATCCCAAATCAATATGCAAAGAGACTATAGCATTCTCTTTACGGTATTCATTATGTTAAGAAAAAAATCACTCATATTTTCGCTTGAGGTTTTATCAAACGTAATGTCTTTCCCTTTTTAAATATTGCCGTTAATCCGACATAAAATGTTGCAAGTGAAGATTAGTCGTGCCCCAGCACTATTCGAATATTATTACTGAATTGCTCGGGAGAGGTCGCTTTTGAAGACGCCGAAGTCATTACCAAGGTGTGTTTACGTTTTGGAATTGCATATATTTGGAGTACCTGGCTATCCAGCGTTACAGAACAGGTATTGTTGCACTCTTTGTGTTTGTATGCTGGTATCTCGCTGTCTAATTGCAACCTACTGGTGTTTATTTTGGAGAAAACAAGTCGCTAATGGAGCTCGAGCTAGTCGCCAGTCAGTAGTTGTGTCAGTGAGAGGGAGAGGGAGAGTGTATTACCGACAGGATACAGTCTGAATGTCACTTCTAGATTCACACACACCTTTATAAAGGGACACGAGAACATCGTTCTGGTTTTCATCATCCCTGTTTGTGTTCGTCTTTTCTAATTCGTCATGCACCACGAACATTTTATATTTAGAAGATGCAAGCTTATCATTGATTTGATAAATAATTGAGTCTTTTGTAGGCTATACAAGTTACTTCTTGATCAATGGTTGTTGCCTGGGTGTTAGCAGTATGAACATATACAATTATGATGTTGGTCAATTTCTTTTAGATTCATTTATCAGCTGTTTGATTCTTACCTCTTTAAATAGTGATGGATAATTTTATTCTTCAGTTAGTTATTTGGTTTGAAGCTCACATCTTTAGAAGCTTTATGAAATAAAAAAGGAATTAAGCAATTGATACTCAAATATGTTTTATTAGAATTTATTTCTTTACCTGTCATGGGGAAGATTAAGAATTTTTAACTTATTTTTGATTTAAGTTTTCAATTTTAAGCATATCAAGGATTTGAAAGTATCAAATTGTTAAGCCCCTGTGTTAGAGTATTAATGCATTACCCCTCGTATGTTCACCACAATCAGAATACAAATAACGAGCGATGTAATTGCACTAATTAATGCTCTCGTTATGGAACCATTGTGGTATTTGCTATAAGTAATGACAGATAAGCACCAACTGCTAATCATGAATAACGTTGCAGTGCATAGTTTCAGCGAGTCAGCAAGTTTATTGTTCTAATTCATTATGTAGGATTTACTCTGCCAGTCCTTAAAGGCACCACTCGAGCGGCTTTCATCCGCCATTTTGAAAGGTTAGCATTGCGAGAAAACAAATGTGCTGTAATATGCTTATTCATTAACAAAATTAAGTAATAACTACTTGATTGATAGAAGAGGAGCATATTTACAAATAATTCATAATAAAAGTTTTCAGTTGCAACAGCATTTTATCGTAGTAATGCATTCCACGATCGTAGCTTCGATGATTGGCTTCATTTCACGATGTTTTTGGTTTTTTTTGAGCGACACACTTTATTTTTTTCAAATTGTCAAATCTTTAACAACCAAAATTGTTATCTCACAAACATATATGAAATTAAGTGTGAAATTATCATGTAAAAATCATATATAATTGTAAACAGGAAAGTCCTCCTGAATTTCGTTTCCACAAAAAATACCCCGCTCGAATGGTCCCTTTAATGACAGCACATAACGAGTTATTTATAGAAGCTGCATCAGGTACAACCTGCTATGACAGGATGCTCATACGCATATACTGGTAGCATATACTGGTAACTCACGTGCCTGCCCTTGACATTTTTACAACTGAAATGAATCACAAATAGATTTGTTGCCTTTTTGATGTAAAGAAAACATGGTTATCTTAAAAGAGTATATTATGTATGTTAAGCACCCCAGTATTTTCCAGACAGACAAAGTAATGCACTGATGTCGATTTTTTTGTTTGCAAATTTAAAAAAAAAATAAACATACCAAATATTCCACATAGTATAAATAGAAAAAAACTACTAATTTAAACCTTGTATCATTTTATCACTGCAAAAAAACATATCGGATGGCCTACATGACCAAAAGCATTTTAGAAGTCCATATTTATAGGCTAAGGGAAATACAACAAAGTTCGATAGATTTTTAAATACAACCATTATAAAGGGAAAATTATGTGATCAGTCAACACGAAAGCCTTCCTATGATGTTTGTATCCTGCAGATGATGTTTGATGTTTGACACATCAGGGAATTTGTTGGTTGAAAGTTGAGAAACATTTCCCTGTTATAACGTTGTGCATGTTGTGCACTATAGTGGAAAAAACATATCATAGAACAGTAAAAATGCAAGACACGGCCTATGTAGGCTAATGAGAAATAGTATAACATAAAATGGTCCTTCAGACCTTGGAAAAATATATAAGAAAGATTCTACGTACTTATATACGTGGTTTCCTCGAATAGACGCTGGGCCTCGAATAGACGCCGGGTCTCGAATAGAGGCCGGGGGTATGGCTCTTTTAAGTAACTACACGCCGGGTCTCGAAAATATGATATGATATACTGTCACTGGTCACAGTGAAAATATGATATGATATACTGTCACTAGTCACAGAGAAAATATGATATGATATACTGTCACTGGTCACAGTGAAAATATGATATGATATACTGTCACTAGTCACAGAGAAAATATGATATGATATACTGTCACTGGTCACAGTGAAAATATGATATGATATACTGTCACTGGTCACAGTGAAAATATGATATATCTTCATTGTAGCCTGATAATTCACTGATACAAACCAGCATTTTATTGCTGATCATATTATAAATGGTTATAATGTTTGGCCTGAGTTGATACAGTGTAGTATGTGTGTGAAACATTGTTATAAATGTTATTAAGTTTTGCCAGGGAATATATTATTAGTTCAATGTGATAAATGTTATAATCTTGCATAACAAATTATGTAATACAACAAAGTGCGATACATTGTTATAAGATGACAACAGCTGATCCAAGTATTGATTGAGGTATTATTACAATGTGTTCAAATGTTTCAATCAATTTCCATGTTTATTCTATTCTGTAATATAGTATATGTGGTATACTGGGCCTCGAATAGACGCCGGGTCTCGAATAGAGGCCGGGGGTATGGCTCTTTTAAGTAAATACACGCCGGGTCTCGAAAAGACGCCGGTGATAAGTCGATAAATTAATGCTCCCGTAGAGAATTTGCCATAATGGCTCCTTTTTTGAGGTTGTGACCTGGACGAAATTTCCTATTACAAATAAATAGACGCCGGCCTCGATTAAACGTCGGGTCTCGAAAACACACCGGGGGTATGGGGGGTCTGAAAAAATAGACGCTGGGGGCGTCTATTCGAGGAAATACGGTACACACTTATGTTATACATACAATTCGAGATATATTACATTGCTTAAATAGGTATAAGGAAGCATATAGTGTTATTAAGTAAGACTATTTTTGTACATTTTGTAGTCGTAGTCAGTCATGTAGCCTCATCCCAAGTAAAACAAGCAGGTGACATACAAAAAGGTAATTTATCAAGTACCACAGTAACTAACTCTTGTACTCAGTTCCAGCTTTATCACTAGACTTATATTCAGTATATGAATTTTTTATACGATTCTTATTTTTTGACTCAACCTCAAAACAGGAGTGGTTGGGCCAACTTGGGGGGAGGGGGAGGGGTCTAGGTTCACCATCAGGGTTTGACCAGTTTTCGGTTGAGCGTTTGATGAAATGTTTAGAAGGGACTTTGTGAGGAATTGGCCCCTCCCCTACCACTGAATGATCCATTATGTAACTTGTTGATAAACCTGTGATTGTTGGTGATTCAATGCTAATATTGAAACGTGTGGTTTGCTTCCTGTGAGCTTCCAGGGTTAGTTGCCTCGGATCTGTTATGTAACACTAGAGAAACCTGTGACTGTTGGTGATTCAATGATAATATTTGAATGTGTTCGCGTTGACTTTCGTTCTGTGTTGCCGAGGAAAGGCCTTTAGAATCACACCAAGCTCACAAAGGTATTTGATTTAAGGGTTGGCTCAATTTGAAATTCTTCATTCAGGTTGTTTTTTTTAAAACATTCTAAATCCCAAATATCAATATGAATTTGTTATCTCATAAAGGTTCTTTCACAACTTCTTTTTCCGATGATCTGAAATGACATATTTCTATAGATTGGTTATATTTCAACCATTATAAAGGGATCTCTATATATTTTGGACTGGTACAATCTTATAGTACATAAAGCCTTTGATAGAATGTGATTGTAAACTTTGGAAATGATAAAAGTTTGTTATTGCGAAATATTAAAACACAGAAAGACAAACTATAATGGCTTAGCATTTTATTCAATTTGATTGTGGTACAATGTGATTTAAAACTTTTTATAAGTTTTTCATTAAAAGGCAATGTTAAGGCTCAGTAGGCAGATTGATAGAAGGACATTTATGATAGCTTAATTTTTCAATCACGATCATTTTATTTTTATTTATTTATGTTTCTTCCTCTTGCACCTATCATTGATATTTTATTTATATTTAATTGAGAATAAATAAAGTAAAGAATGATATGCATTTACAAAAACCTGAGATACTTACATCAAATTTATAAGTTTTAGTCAAAAGGTAATTTAATTCTTATTGCAATTGAAGGTCACATGGGGTTTACACTATCACCTCATGAAGGGTCTTCATAGACAACAAATTGTCAATGTAAAAATTTGAAGATATAACTCATCCATGTCAGTTCTTTGACCTTTGACTTCTCTCGTGTCAACCCGACACCTGATGAAAGAGGCCCTAGACTGTATTAAAGGCTCCTATTTAATCAACAGTAATGAAATGTAGTCATTGATGAGTGATAGTCATCAAACACTGTATTTGCTGTATATTGTTATAGAACAAATGATAATGATATGTCAATTTATGGAGCGTTCAGTGTTTGCTGAATGCGCTATAGGAATATTATTACCCTGGTCTAACCCAAGCTGACATGTATGTCGCTTGAAGGTCACCACCAACACACACATTCACCAGGTTCTCATTTCCTGATGAGTGAAAAGAGGCACCTTTTTGAATAAAGTCTCCTGCCCAAGGTGATGTGTCTGAGTCTCAGTGTTGGACAGGGAATTAACCCTTCAAAAGTTTGTTCAGCAACAAGCAGTTAACCCACTCGTCCAGTGAGATGTGCCTGTTGTTGCTGAACTACAGTGCTAGAAGTCAACTGCAATGCAATGCACAGGATGACCTGCAACCTCAAATATATGTTCAGTTCAGTATCAACCTTATCAATGTGTGATGGCTTGATGCCAAATTATGTAGTGGGCAAAAGGCTGAATTAGTGCAATACCTTTGACATTTCATTTTCAATTTCCTGCAGTTGACACATTTCCTGTTGTAAGTTTCTTTTGATGTAAGTTTGTGATACATGGTGGGTGCATTGTGACACTAGAGGATATTCTATGTAGTTTTACAAATACTAGCTTTATTTCATCAAGTGTCATGGGTAAAGTGTAAATTTCTCGAGTGATGCAGGTTTACCCCTGTCACAAGATAATTATGAAAAAAACCCCTGGTATTTGGAAAACTACTTTGGGACTCCTACAGCGTATTAAATTCATGATATGTTTTATGCTGAAATATGTATTTGAAATTACTTTAATCACTCCAAAACTTGAAAGTTACCCCATTTGTTCACCTCGATGAAAGGGTTACTAGCTGTTGACCAGTGAAAATATGATATAATATACTGTCACTGGTTACAGTGAAAATATGATATAATATACTGTCACTGGTCACAGTGAAAATATGATATATCTTCACTGTAGCCTTATAGACAGTTAATTCATCGATACAAACCAGTATTTTATTGCTGTTCATAAAATAAATAGAGGATACTTAATGTTGTTTTCCAAATACCAGGTTTATTTCATCGAGTGTCATGGGTAAAGTTGATATTTCACGAGTGGCGCAGCCACAAGTGAAATATCAACTTTACCCATGTCACGAGATGATATAAAGTTATTAAAGATATTAAGTATTCTATTTATTATATGATTTTTAATGAAATATGTAATTAAAATGGCTTTAAAACTGGAATGTTTCCCCTTTTTGTTCACATGGCTGAAAGTAGTTCTGGCACCTGACCAGTGATGATATAACATATCGTCACTGGTAACAGTGAAAATATAATATATTGTCACTGTTGCCTGATAGACAGTTTATTTCACTGATAAATCCCAGTATTTCATTGCTGATCATATAATAAATGGTTATAATGTTTGGCCTGAGTTGATACAGTGTAGTATATGTGTGAAACATTGTTATAAGTGTTATTAAGTTTTGCCAGGGAATATGTTATAAGTTCAATGTGATAAATGTTATAATCTTGCATTACAAATTATGTAATACAACAAAGTGCGATACATTGTTATAAGATGTTAAATGGTTTGGCAACAGCTGATCCAAGTATTGATTGAGGTATTATTACAATGTGTTCAAATGTTTCAATCAATCTCCATGTTAATTCTATTCTGTAATATAGTATATGTGGTATATAAGTGATGAATAATGTATCCTTTTCCCAACTTGCTTACTTTTATATTGATATTCTCTGTACAATCTGTAGGAGTGATCTAAAGAATATTGTCTTGTTTCAAAATAGAAGTTGCAGATTTGTTACAGTGAGGCAAATTGCAAATTGTGATTTGAATTATTTGTGTTTTTCCTGTAAGCCAGAAGCTTGTCTTTGTGAGAACTTGGTTTCTAGTTCTTTGAAGTTATAAGGTTTCTGTAGTTCAAAGACAATATATTGTATCAAAAGATTAAATAACACAATCATGAATACCACAATATATGGTCACACCTCTATTCTTCTGGAGGATTTGTCCTCACCATATGTGTGACTAAAAGCAATTCCCTGTTCCCAGATATTCATGGGGTAAGCTAGAGTCCATAGATAATAAACCACTGTACGTTCTGTTGTACTCAGTTTTGCTTTTTATGACCAGCTGGGTGGTCAAAGTGTGTGAATAATAAAACAAACAACAGTTGTATGCAGTTCCCTGTTGGGCAATGTATGGAGGTTGAAGTTAGATTGCGTTAGATTGTATATCAAAAGCCTATCACAAGTATAAAGCTATTCCCTGTTACCTGAGGTTGAAGTTGAAGTTAGATTGCGTGGAATATGACGTTTGCTGAAACAACACTACGATGTGAGGTGACCGAACTGAAAGCAAAGTATTGTGGTACTTATTTTGTAGTTCACCATTCAGTGTCGTTCATAAGCCTATAAGAAGTATAAAAATAAGCTATTTAACAAAGTCGATTCGATGATCTGCTATAATAATAATGAGTAAAGATACACAGTTGAATAATGACTAAAGAGACTGTCTGGTGATCTATCACTAGAGTGATGCCACATGGTTGAAATTCGAGAATAAAGCGTAAAGATGCACGGTTGACTAATGAGTAAAGAGACAGGGTGTCACCGAGTGTAGCTCAATATGACACCAGGACCTCTGTAGACCATTATCACCGGCAGACTGATAAATGTGTCATTGCACAGCATAAAGATTTAAATGTTAATTTTTCAGTTTTCAAGAATTTTCTTTTTAAAGCAATGTTCTTGAATTCACCTGCAAATTTAAGCTATCACGAATTTGAAAGATCTTGAATCATTCCATGTTTTGAAATCTTAGATTTGTTAAGTTTCATTGAAATTTGCACCGACTTCAGTTTGTGAAGCTCAGCGGCAGCCCACAGAGACAGGCAGTTGACTAAATATAGAGTGATTTTGATAGTTTGTTTGAATGCTCATATTTAACCCAGCTATTATTCAAGGCAGGCAATTATTTATTTTGACAAGGACTTAGACAAGGTGGTTTTTAAATGCAAGCAATTATTCAAGGGCAAGGCGGTTATTAAATGCAGGCGATCATCAAGGGTCAGGCGATTATTCAAGGTAGGCGATTATTCAAGGTAGGCGATTATTCAAGGTAGGCAATTATTCAAGGCAGGCAATTATTCAAGGTAGGCAAATAATCAAGGCAGACAATTATTCAAGGCAGGCGATTATTCGAGGTAGGTGATTATTCAAGGAAGGCTATTATTCAAGGGAGCCGATTATTCAAGGGAGCCGATTATTCAAGGTAGGCATTTATTCAGGGAAGGCGATTATTTTCAAGGTAGGTGATTATTCAAGGTAGGCATTTATTCAGGTAAGGTGATTATTCAAGGATTAACGGTAGTTTGCGATGTCTAGAGGCAGACCTCAGAGACAGGCAGTTGACTGAGGGTTAGTGACAATATTTATGAATGGGACTGTTTGATCTAGAGTGACGGAGCAATAGAGAAGTGTGTACTAAGGTGTGTCAGATTGATAGGTTATTAGTTTAAAGTAATGAAGCCAGAGATTTAATTGCACAAAATGTTGAAATTAAAGCGTTTGCCAGTCATCACTGCATGCTGTAACATTAAAGCTTCATGCCAGCAAAGGGAGTAAGTATGCAATGCTACAACTCTGCTTTATTTGTTTTAACGTTAGCGTGTTGCAAGTTGTAAATGGGGCATGTGATTGTAAAGTTGACATTTTGATACAGGTGCAGACATTGGGGAAAGTAGGGGCTATAGATCATTTCAAACATTAATAGAGACCCATTACTATTGACATCAGGCCCATCGTTGTGTTGTTTTTATACGAGAATTCAATTAAACAAGGCAAAAGTGTTCTATGCACAAATTGTCATTACCAATGATTAACCCTATTGGTTGAAATGGTAATATATTGAATCTGCGCTACTATTAGTAGATCACAACAGTTCAATTTTCTAGGGCTATTCTTTCTGGACAGACGGCGGGATAGCGCAGTGGTCAGCGCGTTCGGCTTCGGATTAGGAGGTCCGTGGTTCGAATCCCGCCAGGCAACTTTGTCTGCAGTAGAGAACTGTTCTAGACGCAGTCAGGTTTGGGTGCAATGCTACACTGAATTTCAATGCAGTACCACTCATGGTTGCTAGTTCCAGCCGATGCTTGCAGGTTTCACCGCAATACATAGCCACAATAGTGTTGCGGGCTTCCTCCCTGCAACAATACTAGCAGCCGCTATATAAGTGATATCTTTAATTGTGTCCAAGTAAATAATGGTGTTGGTAAAGTTGTAAGAATGTCGATGGTTGTAATAAATAAATAGATAAACAATGAACATGTGGATTATAATTATCTGGTAAGGGTTGATATTTCAAAAACCAAATCCAGGTCTAACACTACACATGTTTCAAGTGTAAATGTACGCTATGCCGTGCCGAATGTTTAACACTTTGGTCTAGGCTGGCCAGTATGGAGGGACATCTGTTAATTCAACTACAGTGTTTCTCGTCAGCCTGAAATAGATCTCACTTGTGGAGCATCCCAAATAGCAGGCATGGCAATTTTCAGCTGAATTCCGCTGTTTTGAGATTATCCTTACTGTCGTTTTATTCATAAATGACCATCCAAGAACCTCAATTCTATGCATTTCAGCTGTTGTTCAAATTCATCATTGCCATCCCTGAAATAGTCCTGCATTGTATTGAGAAGTTTAACATTTTAGGCATCTTGTTTAGTCAGTCTACAGCTACATAAGATTTTACATACTTGGCTGTCTTATTAGGAAACCTTTATGCAGTCTAGAAAACTTGTTAAACAAGTCTAGCCATGTGAGATTGCTTGCCAAAGAAATGAAATAAGAAAGTTTTGCATTGAAAATAACATGAGAAATATGTTTTGTGAGGGCAATGCTTCAATAATGATAATACTAATTAACTAATTTTAGCGGCTTACTTCCAGCCCAGGACTCTGCTCAACGGTGATATCATGTATTTTATATCTCTGAAGGAATTGTACTTTCGACTCGGCTTCGTAACACCTGATGCGACTTTATTATAATGTCATTAATCTATTTGTTCCTTATTGGCCCAAATACTGGTCTGAGGTATACTCATGAGTCAAATTATATTTATCAACTTCTTTGTGGTTTACTTGCACAACATTAGAAAAAGTCATTTTCAACGAAATCAAAGTTATAAATAATAATGGTGAACTGTGGAAAGTATTAAAATGATAGCTTCTCACCGTTGCCATTTGTGTGTACCGGGGTATGTGCATGCATAGAAATGTATTTGTTCATTTGCTCGTTTTGGCCGAGCTGACCTGTATTGGTCACTTGCTGAATCGTAAAGTCTAGGTTGTATATATTGTATAAGTGACATATGATTGATTGTTAATCATTAACTCCATGTTCAGGTACCCGTTTGTACAGCTGTGGATGTGGATGAAGTGCCTTGCCCAAGGACACAACACAGTGTTCAGCCCAGGTTGGAACATTTTGTGGTGTCTCCACCAGGATGTGAACCAAGGCCTTTGGTGTGACAGGCGAGCACCGTGCTACGTCATGCAATTCCCATTAACGAACGCCGTTTTCTTGAACTTGCAATCATATTGTCCTCAGTCACCATTATTCATAGGACAATGTGATTGCAAGTTCAAGAAAAACCCTAATGGAAGCAAGCAAGTTTTCCCAAATTCATAAGTCTCAGGTCCTCAATAATGTTGATGAATGTAATAGGCTTTGATAGATTTATTGGATTTTCTAGTTTAGTTCTGAAAAAAACAACATTTTAATAATACTCAGGATGTGAAAAATGAGAGAAATAATTGGTGATATTTAAGTGATGAGCAGAATTATTTATTGCTCGAGGCGTGAGCAGTCATTTTGTGCTCTGTTGGGATTGAACATTTCTTTATTGTAGAATCTTCTGAGTATTATTAAATTTTGTCATACAATGGATGGTAACAGATATTTTGGGGTCACATTTTGAGACAGATATAAATAACAATGGTCAATGGAACTTTACAAAAAAAATCAAAAAGATACCCCAAGCATTGACATTTTGTACTCGTTTAGTAATAGTGGACGATATTGATGTATGAATGATAGAATGCATAGACATGTCTAAGAATTTACAATTAAACTGTTTGGCTTTTTTGCCAAATCTATGATCAAGTAGTGTCAATTACTGTAGTTACAAATTGAATGAATTTGACAGAACAATGTTACTCACAGGTACTAAAAGGCAATGATGGTAATTTGATGTTGATTTACACTTTATTTACCCATATTTAGTATTATGATATTGAAAATCAAGTAAGTAAAAATGTATAAAAAGACTAAAATATTTTAATGGCTCGAGAAAATGAAGAACCTTGAGGCTGAACCCTCACAAGGTTCTGAATCAGCTGCTGTAGACTTAACGTCAAGTCTCTCCTTGCATGATTTAAAGGGGCAGTAGCACGTTTTTAGGGGGAATATAAGGTGATGTCAGGAAAATGAAAATGAATGGTCCCAATTGAAAGACAACGTATTAAAACTAAATGGAGCAGTAATAATTCAAATATATAATGTAAAGTTTAGCCATGTGATTCCTTTTTCTTACACAAAATGAATTAAAGGTGTTCACACAAAATGGCCGCCAATGGATTTTATATACATCTTCATACTTTGTTCTCTGACTATGGATAATTGGCTTGTGTAATGAGATTTTTGACACTGTCAAAATAATACATTTAGTATTAACTTACAATTATCAGTGAAAATTATCAAAATCAGCTGCTGTAGTCTTACTGTCTCCTCGCATGATTTAGCTATTGAGAATCGGCAGTAAGTTGCATAACACCTAGCGAGAGGCGGATATCTCCCATGTACCCCGCCTCAGAATGGTATAACAAATTTATCTCACTGAATGTTTAAACAAAACGCATATGATATAAAGATAAAGAGTAAGAACTGTGTAAGTCATTTTACTATAGTAAAGCTACATATCGGTTGATCAGAAGTAACCAGCTTGATCATGTGTTCGAGGCAACATACATTGTAAATTTCAAGACGCTCATCGGCACGCTTTTTTCATGCTTTTTATGTGCCGGGGTATAAATGATTTATTACCCCGCTCAAGAGGGAGATATCAGAATTTATTCAGGGTCAAGTGGACCAATCAGAGATTGAGATTCTTACATGAGGTAGGATAATTGTTCTTGTTAGTTCTGGCTCCCGCGTAGCTGAACAAACATGTTCCTAGATTGTACCCCGTGGGAGTTGGTCGCATTACGATGATTACGATAATTACATAGAGGGATGGACGGCAACATGTGGTAGCTCGTGTCAGCTCTTGTCTTGAGGGAGGTCTGGAGACCAGGATAGTCTTTGTGATTTATAGAATTTTTAAAAATGTTCGTTTCTATTCTTTGTTCTGTTGTTTCTCACTGATAGAATCTTAAATAGATCCTAGACTCTATAGATCCTCCAATTCTATCTACAGTAATGAAGCAGGAATTTAGTTGGGAGTATCATATTATCTAAATAACTGAAAATGTTATACCATTGGCGGATCCAGATTGGGGCTGCGGTTGGTGCGCACAGAGAGTTCAAAATATAGATCCAAAAAGATTATTTCAAAAGTTGTGTTTGCGACACCCTGCCAATGAAAATCCTTTAAACAAATGGTCAATTAAGATTTTGGTCAAGTAAACACTGTTTTGTTCAGTGTCCTTGACAAGATCAGTTCTCAAGATTTCATTCTCTCCTCTTGAGGGCTTCCCATATACTGTAATTGTTAATTTTTTTTAAGGATCAAGATATTCATAACGTTGTGTTAATTAAAATCACTTTTCCATCCTCATCATTTGAGTAGTTTTGTCAAGGAGATAATCTCCCCCGTGATACATGTGTGTTCTTAAGATTTGTTCATCTAACTTGATGGCAGTGGGTATATGGATAGTTGATGAGAGGATCGTCATTGTCATCTACATGCTATCTCTTTCCTAGTTAATTTTCTGATTTGATCACGATGCTGTTATTGATTTTTTGGTTGCTGGTTTTGCTGAGGACTGTCAGTCATACTTGCTTGTGTTTTATCAGTGTTGACGTAATGACAATAAGTTATTCAAGAATAGTAACTGAGCAGATGTACGATCAACCTTTTTAACCTTGAAAATCGATACGTAGCAGCTGTTTAATGGGAAGACGTTGATAAGAAAACTGAATTCTAACTTTTATCAATAGCACACAATGTACACACAAGCCAAACTTCTCCCAAGATGCTGTGTATTATCAGTGTTGACGTAATGACGACCTCACCGCACCTTGGGCCCCTGGATTGTTATGTATGTCTGGCATATTTATTTATTGTTCTATTTAGAATATGGAAATTTTAGTGGGTGGAAAGAAAGGTTATCAATAAGTTATAGAAGAATAGTAGGTGGGCAGAGACTGGTTATTCAATGTACGATCTACCTTTTAACTTTGTCAATCGATACGTAGCAGCTGTTTAATGGGACAATGCTGATAAGAGAACTGAAATCCCAACTTTTATCAATATGTTTCTAAACACAGGATAGTTAGGAACTGATGATCCTTTGAAGATTGTGTTTTGGTGCATTGCATGTTAAAAACAAACAAACAGAAAAAGCGCTATATAAATAAATGACAATACAAGTTCTAGCAGTGTTGTTCCTACGTGATCAGCTGAGGGGTCATTTGGGTCTGTTCTAAGCAAATAAGGTCCCTTGCAATGTTATAAGCATATCCTACTTCTCCAAATTATAAAGGGACACCAAGCCTCATTGCCCAAGAACAGCGCTGTTCTGGTATCAACCTCAAGAATAGCACAATGTGAGGTGTTATCCAACAGTACATGTCCATGTTTAAAAGCACAAGATTCATACATTTGATGGTCAGGTACCCATTTGTACAGCTGAGTAGTCGTAGTGAAGCAATGTGGATGAAGTGCCTTTACATTGACATAATACAGTGTAAGGCCCAGGTCAGATGTTTTTTTGCTTTTTTCTCCGGTAGAGGCTGAGGCAGGTTTCACACAAAACATGATTTTCAGTGCTATGAAGATGTTTTTAAATAAAAAATTATTTATGGCAATCTATTTAACACATTAAAAGGAGTCCTTATGCAAACAAGTGAATTGATTTGAATCCAAATTATTTGAGGTGTTTACACTAAACCTGCTACCAGCTTTTGCTTGAGACTCAAATCGGGGTTAGATTAACTTTCTCTCTGTTTTCAATGAAATAAAATTTATCTATTTCTGTTTGGAGGTTAAATCCTGTCCTAGTAAAGGTACCTGTCCATCAGAACCTAGACTTGCTCTAATCTCACGGTGCCTCTCAGTGTTTCTGTTTGGAGGTTAAATCCTGTCCAACAGAACCTAGACTTGCTCTAATCTCTCGGTGCCTCTCAGTATTTCTGTTTGGAGGTTAAATCCTGTCCGAGTAAAGGTACCTGTCCATCAGAACCTAGACTTGCTCTAATCTCTCGGCTCCTCTCAGTGTTTCTGTTTGGAGGTTAAATCCTGTCCAACAGAACCTAGACTTGCTCTAATCTCTTGGTGCCTCTCAGTGTTTCTGTTTGGAGGTTAAATCCTGTCCTAGTAAAGGTACCTGTCCATCAGAACCTAGACTTGCTCTAATCTCTCGGTGCCTCTCAGTATTTCTGTTTGGAGGTTAAATCCTGTCCAACAGAACCTAGACTTGCTCTAATCTCTTGGCACCTCTCAGTATTTCTGTTTGGAGGTTAAATCCTGTCCTAGTAAAGGTACCTGTCCATCAGAACCTAGACTTGCTCTAATCTCTCGGCACCTCTCAGTATTTCTGTTTGGAGGTTAAATCCTGTCCAACAGAACCTAGACTTGCTCTAATCTCTTGGCACCTCTCAGTATTTCTGTTTGGAGGTTAAATCCTGTCCTAGTAAAGGTACCTGTCCAACAGAACCTAGACTTGCTCTAATCTCTCGGTGCCTCTCAGTATTTCTGTTTGGAGGTTAAATCCTGTCCAACAGAACCTAGACTTGCTCTAATCTCTCGGCTCCTCTCAGTGTTTCTGTTTGGAGGTTAAATCCTGTCCAACAGAACCTAGACTTGCTCTAATCTCTCGGCTCCTCTCAGTATTTCTGTTTGGAGGTTAAATCCTGTCCTAGTAAAGGTACCTGTCCATCAGAACCTAGACTTGCTCTAATCTCTCGGCACCTCTCAGTATTTCTGTTTGGAGGTTAAATCCTGTCCGAGTAAAGGTACCTGTCCATCAGAACCTAGACTTGCTCTAATCTCTCGGCTCCTCTCAGTATTTCTGTTTGGAGGTTAAATCCTGTCCAACAGAACCTAGACTTGCTCTAATCTCTTGGTGCCTCTCAGTGTTTCTGTTTGGAGGTTAAATCCTGTCCTAGTAAAGGTACCTGTCCATCAGAACCTAGACTTGCTCTAATCTCTCGGTGCCTCTCAGTATTTCTGTTTGGAGGTTAAATCCCGTCCTAGTAAAGGTACCTGTCCATCAGAACCTAGACTTGCTCTAATCTCTCGGTGCCTCTCAGTATTTCTGTTTGGAGGTTAAATCCTGTCCAACAGAACCTAGACTTGCTCTAATCTCTCGGTGCCTCTCAGTATTTCTGTTTGGAGGTTAAATCCTGTCCAACAGAACCTAGACTTGCTCTAATCTCTTGGCACCTCTCAGTATTTCTGTTTGGAGGTTAAATCCTGTCCTAGTAAAGGTACCTGTCCATCAGAACCTAGACTTGCTCTAATCTCTCGGCTCCTCTCAGTATTTCTGTTTGGAGGTTAAATCCTTTCCAACAGAACCTAGACTTGCTCTAATCTCTCGGTGCCTCTCAGTGTTTCTGTTTGGAGGTTAAATCCTGTCCAACAGAACCTAGACTTGCTCTAATCTCTCGGCACCTCTCAGTATTTCTGTTTGGAGGTTAAATCCTGTCCTAGTAAAGGTACCTGTCCATCAGAACCTAGACTTGCTCTAATCTCTCTGCACCTCTCAGTATTTCTGTTTGGAGGTTAAATCCTGTCCAACAGAACCTAGACTTGCTCTAATATCTCGGTGCCTCTCAGTATTTCTGTTTGGAGGTTAAATCCTGTCCAACAGAACCTAGACTTGCTCTAATCTCTCGGTGCCTCTCAGTATTTCTGTTTGGAGGTTAAATCCTGTCCAACAGAACCTAGACTTGCTCTAATCTCTCGGTGCCTCTCAGTATTTCTGTTTGGAGGTTAAATCCTGTCCGAGTAAAGGTACCTGTCCATCAGAACCTAGACTTGCTCTAATCTCTCGGTGCCTCTCAGTATTTCTGTTCACCAGGGAAGACAAGCGAACCACTGGGGCTCAGATCAATATACAACACGCTTATTGAGTATTGGTCGAGATCAAACCACCTACTTCAAACAATGTGAAAACCATTACTGGATCATAAAACCGTAATAATTCGACTATTTTATGCCGGTGACTCTCCTGATATTGCCATGTTTTATGGGTTACTGTATTGCTTTATTCGATTATTGATTTATGTAAATGTGATGTTGGCTCCATGATATGGTACATTTTTGATGGAAGAAACGTGTCTGTTTTCAAATCATTTGTGTTTGGTAACTGTCTTTATCTCAGGAGCAGAAGTCTTATATGCTAACTACATAGATGTAAAAGTAACTGATAGGCATTGTTATTGTTAGTTATCCATACAAGCTCTTTTGCTGAAGACAATATAACGGGTTGGAAAGTTTCAACACTCCATCTTGTCAATGAGGCCTTACTGTTGGAATGATACAAGCTGAAAGATCCACCTGAGCTCTAGTGATCTGCGGGCTTGGGTGGTTCTCTCTGCTTCAGGATTTTGCCCTTTTGCTGCTTGAACTCTGTGCTTAAGTTTAAGTAATTGATCAGGCATCTATCCATTGGGATTCCGGTTATTATTTGTTCCAGGATATTAAAAGTTTCAAGATTTGACAGTAAGGGGAATCAAACATTCAAAGAGCTTCCCCTTTATATACCTATATATGTATATGTATACTCGCTCCATGGATCGTCGACTGCTAGGACCTATTGAATTGGCTGCTGCCGTGGAACATTTGTAACATCCAGCGACCATCCTTATCTCATAGCCCTTTTTCTTTGTTGTAAAATTCAACCTTTCTTTCTCCAAATGTAGTTAATTCTTAAATTTTCTTAATTCTCGATATTGAGTCTAGCAAGATGTAGTAGCTTTTTGCGTCAGCCTATTTATCGAATTGACCAATCAGGGATCGTCTTACCAAGCCACAATAGTCTGCACTCTCACAGATAACGTTGGAGGGTCATAGGCTGGCGAAAAGTCGACTGACGCAACCCGCTACTACATCTCACTAGACTCAATATCAGGCAGGTATTATTTAGGCTAGGTTTATTTAGACTGTAGTAAATCCTGCATACTTATAAGGAATATAATCCTATCGACCAATAGTAAATATGTCCTGTAAAGGTGTTCTGTACTATACAGTGGCGGAATTGCTTTTCTTAATTAAAAAAGAAAAGATCACAAATTGTCATCTGTCGTATGCCCTGTCTGTCTGTCTGTCTGTCTGTCTACCTACCTACCTACATACCTACCTACCTACCTACCTACCTACCTACCTACCTACCTACCTCTCTGTCTGTCTGTCTGTCTATCTGTCTACCTATCTACCTACCTACCTACCTACCTACCTCTCTGTCTGTCTACCTACCTATCTATCTACCTATCTACCTACCTATCTACCTATCTATCTACCTATCTACCTATCTACCTATCTACCTATCTATCTACCTATCTATCTACCTACCTATCTACCTATCTATCTACCTATCTACCTATCTATCTATCTATCTATCTATCTATCTATCTATCTATCTATCTATCTATCTATCTATCTATCTATCTATCTATCTATCTATCTATCTATCTATCTACCTACCTACCTACCTACCTACCTATCTACCTATCTACCTATCTATCTATCTATCTATCTATCTATCTACCTACCTACCTACCTACCTACCTACCTACCTACCTACCTACCTACCTACCTACCTACCTACCTACCTACCTACCTATCTATCTATCTATCTATCTATCTATCTATCTATCTATCTATCTATCTATCTACCTACCTACCTACCTATCTATCTATCTATCTGAGCTCGATCCCGTGTTGACTGCTGGAGCCAGCATCAAAGTTTAATGGCTGCTACAGTTGAGCTAGTCCACACAACCAGTTAGTATTGATCCAGGAAACACTTCGTGCAGACATCGGAATCATTTCTTTGTTTCATAATTCATGCTCTCTCGTATGTTTTTGTTGTTGAATCATTTTGTACTGGCTTCTAACATGTCAACATCCTTTCGCAATTGCTTATCTTATGATGTTGTAAACTATGTTTAGAGCCTCGCTCGATGACCTGTCTTGAAGTAGTTACATTGTGAAGGCTGAGACTGGAAGTTGTTATAATATTGTTGTGAAGTTATCTTGAGAGTACCAAACATTAGCACTGTCTGAGAACTACAATGCTGCATATAAAGGACCTGCAAAGACAAATTTCACATTATAAGATTGGTCATTTACCGGATAATTCAGCTTTTGATTGACAGAGAACTTTCTAACCATAACCTCAAATATTACAAATATACCATGCCTAAAAATATTGATTTTTGTTGTTTTGGCCTTGTTCAGACATTTGTATTCAGTTGTTTTCGTCGTTTTATAAATACATGCACAGGTGTAATTAGCAGCCCCGACTTCGGCCTCGCTTGATAAGTTGTGACATTATGATAAGGAGATTTTCAATGCATGAGCAGTCACCAGCCCCAGATCATGTGTGTGAGATGTGTACTGATGATGGGCGGTGTTATCCATATATATCCGTATATATCCGTATATATCCGTATTTCACTTATATTGCGGTTTTATATAGTATTTATAGTATTATTGCATGAAGAAAGCCCGCAACACTATAGTGACTATGTATTGCAGTGAAACCTGCAAGTATAGGCTGGAACTATCGACCATGGGTGGTACTATGCTGTAATTCAGTGTAGCATTGCACCCAAACAGTGCTCTACTGCAGACGAAGTTGCCGAGCCGCTGGCGGGATACAGAAACAACATGATACATATCGGTACACACTTCCGAAAACATAAAACGTTTTAAAATTACGTATTTTTTTTTGAAATTGCAGAGAAGTACAATGATATGAAATATGATCTTACAGAAAGTTGTAAACAAAGTGTAAAATCGGGTTGTGAATAAAGAACAAATAGGTATAAGGTCATTGAAAATTCCCCCTTTTTAAGACAGGGGTTAGCTGAGCGGTGATTTTTTCTGTTATCGCTGTTTATTTGTCAAGAGGGCATGCAAAATCATTAATTTTGAAAGTATCAATATATTGCAATACGTACCGCAATACAGTGACTCTCCTGTATCGCGATATACAACATGGAAATGAGGAACGATACCCATTCTTTCGGCAGTATATCTCTACATACTTCTCATGGTGTAACACGAGCACTGATGTTTTTCTCATATGTGCACACATTACTTTGCCAAACAAGAAATGTGTTAGCAGTTAGTGTCTTATTTCTTTTCTGGGTTATCATAAAACAATTGATGTATCAGTGCCTCGTCGTAAGGAAAACAGGCTGTTTCCTTTATTTTAAGCAATTGTTGTATCAGTGCCTCGTCGTAAGGCTGTTTTCTTGATATTTTAAGCAATTGTTGATGGAATCTGTTATAAAAGTGATAGCCTGAAGGTAAAGATTGAGTAATAAGGACATTTTTAACCTTTAGTGAAAAAATCATAATGAAATTGACCCAATAAAGTGCTTGAAATAACTTTAGAGAAAGTCATCCTGACTGTTGCTGTGGTGATCACTTATCAAGCTCCATTCATTACTTGATATTTTGCATCATGTTTCCTTTGTGTGTTTATGTATGTATGTAGTTGCCAAATTGTAGAGATATGAAGAATGCTTTCGACTTTGGTACAGAACATATCTGCCGTACACATTCTTTGGTACAGAACATATCTGCCAAACACTTCTAAACACACAATGAGAGTCCATGTTACTTCTTAGCATGTATGTATGTCATGATTATTTATGATTGAATGCCATAAATGGACTCAATAATGTGTGTATAAGTAGCAATTGTAGATAATTTGTCTATTTCCTTGATCTAATGAATGGTACCTAATTACAGTGTCTGTTCAGAGACAAGCCAGCCCTCTGATCATGTTCTTCCTTGCAATTAAAGCCAGACCATCAGCCTGGTATGCTGAAAATACTGCAAAATTTGACTGCCCACTATATTTATGAGTTTCTCAAGATGAAGCCTTTGTCGAAAAAAAGTAGGAAATTGCAGAATCCTGGCAATGTCATTGTATGCTAGGGGTGTAACGATAGATGAAATATCGACATATCGAGATAGTATCGAAATTTTTGTCAATTCAGTTATTTAGTTCAAATTTAAAAGGAAAATTCAAACAAAAACACATCTTTTGACGTTTGGAAAATATGGGAACACATTAAACAGATCGCTGAGAGCTGAAGCTTGCAACCGGGAGATACACCAGATAACCTTCTTGGTGTCAGTTTAAAATTACGATTCTCGCAAGTTAGGCCAAGTTTGAAATCCTCACAAGCAAAGCAGCAAACTCTGCCTTTCCATTATTAAGTATTGCAATAGTAACCAGCAATAGACTACTGCATTTGCAATAGTTACTCACAATAGACTATCGCTATTGCATAGTCTCTTTTGGGTCGTTAGACATCCTAAGTTTCAATATATAGTACCCAGCAATAGACTATTGTGATTGTGATAGTTACTCACAATACCCTATCGCAATAGTTCCTTTTGGGTCAATAGTTCCCCCTATTATATACGCTAAGTTAGTTAGCGAGCCAACACATGTATTCAATGTCAATTTAGATGGTTATGTCCCCCGCCGCAACTCGGAACGGGGGATATTGTATTCAGGGGCGTCCGTCCGCCCTTCTTAACGCTATATCTCACGAACCGCTGCACCCAATGTCTTCAAATTTGTTCACAGCCTCACTTGGGGCATAACGTTGACACCAGTCATTATTTAAGTGGTTATAAATCAGGAATCTGCACTTGAAACGTTATCAATGTTATCAGCTGTCCAGCAGGGAGGTATTCAATATGCTGCTTGTTATCAATGTTATCAGCTGTCCAGCAGGGAGGTATTCCAAATGCTGCTTGTTATCAATGTTATCAGCTGTCCAGCAGGGAGGTATTCCAAATGCTGCTTGTTATCAATGTTATCAGCTGTCCAGCAGGGAGGTATTCCAAATGCTGCTTGTTATCAATGTTATCAGCTGTCCAGCAGGGAGGTATTCCAAATGCTGCTTGTTATCAATGTTATCAGCTGTCCAGCAGGGAGGTATTCCAAATGCTGCTTGTTATCCACTTTGTTAGTTGGCCGAGATCCAGGGTGTGGTTGAACTAACCTCGAGATCCAGGGTGTGGTTGAACTAACCTCGAGATCCAGGGTGTGGTTGAACTAACCTCGAGATCCAGGGTGTGGTTGAACTAACCTCGAGATCCAGGATGTGGTTGAACTAACCTCGAGATCCAGGGTGTGGTTGAACTAACCTCGAGATCCAGGGTGTGGTTGAACTAACCTCGCGGGGATTCGTGTCCAGTTGGAGCCTAGTCTTTATCTGTTAATGTGACTAAACAATTAGAGAGTTAAACTGTTGATCTGGATGCCTAATCTCTTTATCTGTTAATGTGTTATGCAACATGTCACTTTTGGGATAATCTGTAAAATGGCAATATTATAAGTTATACCATTCGGAGGCGGGGTATATGGGGAGATATCTGCCTCGAGCTTGGTGTTATGCCCCGTCTCTGAATGGTATAACAAATTTATCCTACCGAATGTTTAAACAAATATTAAATGAAGATAAAGAGTAAGAACTGCGTAAGTTATTTTACTATAGTTTGTTCAAAGCTACATATCGGTTGATCAAAAGTTATGAGCTTGATTAGGTGTTCAAGGTAACAGACATTGTACATTTCAAGACGCTCAATCTGCATGCTTTTTTCATGCTTTTTATGTGCCGGGGTATAAATGATTTATTACCCTGCTCCAGAGGGTGATAACAGTATATATTCAGGGTCACATTGACCAATCAGATATCGAGATTCTTACATGAGGTAGGATAATTGTTCTTGTTACTGTGGATATACTTATGTTCTTAGAACAATTTAAAGTATAAGCGTACATGAGGCAGGGTTGTTTATCATCATCTGTAGGATTGGAACCAAAGATTCTGACCTACTGTGTAAACCTGAATGTAGAGTGTACCGTATTTTTATATATATATATAGTATTATATTTATATATATATATAGTATTATATATATATAGATATAGTATTCAGCTCCGTACGTCCGTACGTACGTACGTCCGTACGTCCGTACGTCCCGCTTCTTGTTAGCGCGATATCTAATGAACCGCTCAACCTAGAATCTTCAAACTTGGTACCAGTCTTCATCTGGGGAATACGCAGACCTGAAAAGTTTTCGGTGACCTTGACTTCATTTTCAAGGTCACAGCGAGACTTTGACAAGTTTTGAAAATGTTGTTAGCGCGATATCTAATGAACCGCTTAACCTAGAATCTTCAAACTTAGTACCAGTCTTCATCTGGGGAATACTAAGACCTGAAAAGTTTTCAGTGACCTTGACTTCATTTTCAAGGTCACAGCGAGACTTTGACCAGTTTTGAAAATGTTGTTAGCGCGATATCTAATGAACTGCTCAACCTAGAATCCTTAAACTTGGTACCAGTCTTCATCTGGGGAATACGCATACCTTAAAAGTTTTTGGTGACCTTGACTTCATTTTCAAGGTCACAGCGAGACTTTGACCAGTTTTGAAAATGTTGTTAGCGCGATATCTAATGAACCGCTCAACCTAGAATCTTCAAACTTGGTACAAGTCTTCATCTGGGGAATACGCAGACCTGAAAAGTTTTCGGTGACCTTGACTTCATTTTCAAGGTCACAGCTAGACTTTGACAAGTTTTGAAAATGTTGTTAGCTCGATATCTAATGAACCGCTCAACCTAGAATCTTCAAACTTAGTACCAGTCTTCATCTGGGGAATACACAGACCTGAAAAGTTTTCAGTGACCTTGACTTCATTTTCAAGGTCACAGCGAGACTTTGACCAGTTTTGAAAATGTTGTTAGCGCGATATCTAATGAACTGCTCAACCTAGAATCTTTAAACTTGGTACCAGTCTTCATCGTGGGAATACGCAGACCTGAAAAGTTTTTGGTGACCTTGACCTCATTTTCAAGGTCACGGCGAGACTTTGACCAGTTTTGAGAATGTTGTTAGCGCCATATTTCATGAACACATTAACCTTGAGTCTTCATGGGGGACATAGTATTCTGCTCCGTCCGTATGTCCGTCCCGCTTCTTGTTGTTAACATCAATTTGCGGCGGGGGATCTTGTCACCTTTGTGACAAATACTTGTCTCCATTAATTCAACATCTCCAGAATGCAACCTCACATTTTTTCCTATGGATACAAATTCAATCACTTGTAAAATTCAAGAGTCAAGAGTTTAATGTTGATGTGTCACGGTCAAATTAATAGAGAAATAACAGTACAATAATGTTCTGAAAATGCAGTCATCGAATCTTCTGTCCCAATGATTTCCAGGTTTGTGAGTTCCACCTGGTGATAGCAGGTTTTCATGCAAATCTATACTCAATGTTGTTGCAGGCTTTTCTCTAAGTACACATCCCTTTCCATAGCACTTAGCGGCGCTTACAGGAGCTTTATCAGAAGAATAATTTTGGAAGTTGACTCATGTCAATAACGACCTCTCTTCCCCTCTTACGACTTTATCTGTACCTTGCATACTAGAAATATTCTGTCGCTGCAATTAGCTTATGTAAGTCGAAATATCTTGACATAATCTTGAAATAATCCTTGAAAGTTATGTTAAGCCGAAAATTAGCTCTTATTTCCTCTGACGCTGTTATCTCTATTAGAAGTATCCTAGCACTGCAGCCAGTGAATGATTGTTCCTAATCCAGGTGATTGCTGAAGGAAATGAGACGATTGTCGTGTAAATCTGAACCTCTGATTGCTGGCCTGATTATCCACAAGAAGACCACTATCATCAGGCTGCCTATTGATCCCACACGCCATTACTATACTTCATCTAGGATTTGTGTGGCTGAGTTTCTGAAAGATATGCCATTACTATATTTCATCTAGGATTTGTGTTGCTGAGTTTCTGAAAGATATGCCATTACTATATTTCATCATGGATTTTTGGGAGGGATAGCTTAGTGGTTAGTGCGTTCGGCTCTAGATCAGGAGGCCCGTGGTTCGAATCCCGCCAGGGGCTCGGCAACTTTGTCTGCAGTAGAGAACTGTTCTACACGCAGTCAGGTTTGGATGCAATGCTACACTGAATTTCAGTGCAGTACCACCCATGGTTGCTAGTTCCAGCCGATGCTCGCAGGTTTCACTGCAATGCATAGCCACAATAGTGTTGTGGGCTTCCTCCCTGCAATAAAACTAGCAGCAGCTATATAAGTGAAATACTTTTGAAAGCAGCGATAAACCCCATATCACCTCACCTCACCTCATCTAGGATTTGTGTGGTTGAGTTTCTGTTTGATTTGACAGTTGTTTGTGCTTCAGCTTCAATTGATTTGGTGGTTAAACAATTAACAGGAATCACTCCAGCACTCTAAAGTTAGACTATACTAGAATAATCTTGACCAGCATATGATGGATAATGTATAATACTATAGATACCAGCCCTTTAACATAATTAGGGCTTTGTCATTGTTAACTGGTCTATCCGGTTATTTGTAAAAATTTTGGTTTGGCCTGTTACTCTTACAGTAATTGTTGGAATGTAAGAAACTTGACATTAAATTGCTATGAAATGTTGTTGTGTCTTTTCCCTTGCTCCTTTTGCTCGAATCATTTGAATTCTATATATTTACATTCTTACAGTTTCTCTTCATTTTGAACAATTTTGTCATAGTCAGTCAACTCTAGAAGCTGTCATGATCAGATTACAGCTTCGTTAGTGTCCATAGGTTTTATTATGAGCAAATGCAAATACAACTGGTTGACACAATTGTTCTTCATAACTTGTTATATTGAACTTTGAACATGAACTGTGAACATTGTCTGCGATTGTCTGCTGCAGTACTAGCAGTGTATAAAATAGATTTGAAACCTAGCCTGTCCAGAAAATTAATTGGTCAATATCTAAGGGGTAAATAAAGAAAACAATTTAGAAGTTACCAGTCCTGACCAAAAAGGAACCAGTCCTGGCAAAAAGTAGCCAGTCAAGGACTGGCGGACGGGCTATGTTTTAAACACTGGTACTAGTTGACTGCAATAAAGAAATAAACTTCTTTTACAATGTTGCCAAACATCAATGAAATAGGCAAATAAAATACCTAAGTTTACTTACATTTACTGCAATATCTACTCAAATATTTTACCATTAATTTACATATTCTTTACTATAATTGTTTACCTTTTACAAATATTTATTGAGGACATTACGTCAACTTGCAAACCTTTACAATGCAAGTTTTCCACAATATACTTCTTTATATATACCAAAATTGTATTCTTTACATTCTACAATCATTATTTAAACATTTTACAAATGTTACCTAATTGTTTGCCTTCTGTAGCATTCCAAAAATGACTTAAGTGTCTTGAACTAAGATGTCGTCAGCTATGTGCCTTGTTTACAAAACGTGATGCACCAGTTACACATTTTACCGTGCTAGACAGAGTTATCTCCCCATGACCAATACTGAATCAAAGTAACTGAAGTGGCAAAAATGAAGTATCATATAATCTCTGGGTTTTGGCCTGCACATAAGCCGTAGCTCATCATAAAATATTGTTGCTGTTCCTTGTTGAATCTTGCTTCCGTCCTGTAAATCTTTTTACTTTTACACTAGAAAGTTCTGTCAGTTCTGTTGTGTTACTTGTTAGTGATCAGATCAATACCTCCCGCTGTGTGGACATTAAAGGGCAGTAGCACGTTTTTTGATAATTTTATATTTTAAATTTTTCACTGATAATTGTAAGTTAATACTAAATGTATTATTTTGACAGTGTCAAAAATCTCATTACACAAGCCAATCTTTCATAGTCAGAAAACAAAGTATGAAGATTCACCTAAAATCCATTGGCGGCCATTTTTTATGAACACCTTTAATTCATTTTGTGTAAGAAAAAGGACTCGCATGGCTAAAGTTTACATTATATATATGAATTATTACTGCTCCATTTAGTTTAGGTGCATTGTCTTTCAGTGGGAACCATTAATTTTCATTTTCCTGACATCACCTCATATTCCCCCTAAAAACGTGCTACTGCCCCTTTAAGCAATTGGTTATAGATTCAACCTGTGCTGTGGACATCTGTTCAGCATGTACTGCCTGTTTGACAACAATTGCTGAACACGTTAAAGAGATGATTAAATTGACAGAAGTTGCAATAGCAGTGCAGGTATCAAGATATAAATATATCAATTTTCAATTTTCTTTGAAGAAACTGAAGAAAATTGATCCAGTCTGAACCATCTGATGTTTACTCTTTACCCATATATATATATATATATATATATATCTGAATCAACATGCCTCAATGCAAAAGTTAAACCCCAACTTACTCACACACTCACTCAAATGCAGGAGTAGGATTTACTTGAATGGGTCACTGAGAATAGTTGTAGAAGCAGTCATTGTATCAAAAGATACATATCTGGATCATCGTGTCTGAAATGCACCAAGTTAAATTCTGACTCATTCACTCAAATCCACAAGCAAGACTAATCCTGGTCTCCAAAATGGCAGAGCTTAAGAGTTTCTTGTTCTTATTTCAGTGTGAGATCAGAGACAAGACTTGCTGCCTGTACCTCACCTCAGCTCACCTCACCTCACCTCAGCTCAGCCTACACTAGCACCAACAAGAGATGGGTTGTGGAGACTGTCTAGCCGGCTGTGCCCGGGTCCTCCTCATCATCTTCAACTTCATCTTCTGGGTCAGTCACAATCATCATACATCTCTACTACATAGTATTACAATGTTTCCCAATAACTGGAGCAACTGTATTAAACTGTCAAGAGCAGACAAGAGTGACTGTATCACACAGCATAAAGTATACAGCATATAACAGTGTAACTGACTGTGTAACAATACATGTATACATGTATCACTTATCAAATGACAGTGTAACTTAGTCTGTATCACAATGTAACTAACTGTTACACAATGTAATTGACTGTACCACAATGTAACTGAATGTAGCTTATCATATGACTGTGTACCTAACTGTACTACATTGTACCTATCTGTATAACAATGTACCTAACTGTACCACACTGTTGCTATCTATATAACAATGTACCTAACTGTACCACACTGTTGCTATCTGTACCACACTGTACCTAACTGTACCACACTGTTGCAGCTGTCGGGAGCTGCTATCCTGGGTATCGGTATCTGGTTTCTGGTCGACCCCGAAATCAGCTCCTACCTTGATGTGATCCAAGTGAAGGACGACAGTGCTTTCATCCAGTATGCCGCCTACATCTTCATCGCCTTTGGAGCTTTTGTCTTCGCAGTCGGGTTCTGCGGCTGCTGTGGTGCCATCAGGAACAGCCAGTGTCTGCTTGGATTTGTGAGTTCTCACTTCATTATCACATTACTTTCTGCCTGAAGTAGAATAATCTTAGTGAAATAGTAAAAATGATACTGTTTACTTCACTGAGAATATTTATCATATCTTCATTGTTTCCTTTCCTTACCTAATGAAAATACTGTGCATGCTGTACAGAGTGAAAATGTTCTTGTTTTTTAAATTTCTGATTTTTGTCCTTTCTTATTTGGATATTTATAAAAACAATCTTATCTCAAGTATCAGAATGTTATGGAGGTGAAGATATTTATAAAAACAACCTTATCTCAAGTATCAGAATGTTATGGAGGTGAAGTTTTCCTCTGGGATAATAACATCTTATCTCATGTTGTTGTCCATCTGTCCGTGCAGTACATTTTCTTCCTGATCCTGGTCTTTGCTGGAGAGCTTGCTGCTGGGATCCTGGTCGCTATCTACCGGTCGGAAGTGAGTGGTCTCCCTTTGTTGGTGAATCTTTCAAATGTCAGATAATTGTGTATTTCATGACAAGTTTAATTAATAGAAGTTCCTTCCATGTTTTGTAATTCATTTAGGTCTATTTTTTTCGATGGATTGCACAACGTTCATGTTTTTGTAGCCTTTCTTCTTGAAAAACTATCTTTGACAGATTTGAAAGTAACATTGGCCCACAGAGACCTGTATCTATCATCTCAAAGCATGATCATCCTGGCCCCTCAGATTAATAAATGTTACACAAATAACTAATAACTTGTCTAATGACTGACTTTTGTGTGGGCAGCTGGAGAACAAGCTGGAGTCTGAGCTGACCCGCAAGATCAGGTACGAGTACAACGTGGCCTCGAAATCCACCATAGGGGAGTCCATCGACAAGGTCCAAATGGAGGTGAGTGGGTCGGTCAGTTGATGTATGTTTACGGTTAATGAGGTGAGTGGGTCGGTCAGTTGATGTATATTAACGGGTTAATGAGGTGAGTGGGTCGGTCAGTCAATGAATGTTAACAGATTAACAAGTCAACGTCTTTAGGAAAAAGTCATATAATCCTATTTTTTCCACATTCAACATGAAAAGAAATGCTATCTTAACAAGGTTTTTAACTTTAATAACGTAACTCTGGGATTTTGGATTCGAAAATTTACAAAAAATATTAAATGATACTCACCAAACTTTGTATCACAATAAGGTTAACTGCATCTTGTATCGTATCGTGCAGTGTACCATGACAATGCATCAGTGTATCGGTGTATCGTGACATCCTAACTACAATTGCAACCACTATGAATACTCTACCTGTCTGACACTCTGATGTCTGTGTGTTCTAGCTGCAGTGTTGTGGCGGCGCCGGACCTGCAGACTACACCGACAGCAAGTGGGCCAACGAATCCAACGTGAGTATATGACCCCAGTTTCATACCTTACAGGCTACGATGGAGGGGGGAAACAGTGAAACAGCTTTATTTGTGTAATCTGCCTTTCTGTGTCATATGTATGAAATGGGATTGGAAAAAAGATTATGGTAATGTAGAAGCTCCTAAAGCCTTTGTTCTCTCTGTATATTCTCCAGTCTCCAGAAGCTCCTTAACCCTTTGTTTTCTCTGTATATTCTCCAGTCTCCAGAAGCTCCTAAACCCTTTGTTCTCTCTGTATATTCTCCAGTCTCCAGAAGCTCCTAAACCCTTTGTTCTCTCTGTATATTCTCCAGTCTCCAGAAGCTCCTGAACCCTTTGTTCTCTCTGTATATTCTCCAGTCTCCAGAAGCTCCTAAAGCCTTTGTTCTCTCTGTATATTCTCCAGTCTCCAGAAGCTCCTTAACCCTTTGTTTTCTCTGTATATTCTCCAGTCTCCAGAAGCTCCTAAACCCTTTGTTCTCTCTGTATATTCTCCAGTCTCCAGAAGCTCCTAAACCCTTTGTTCTCTCTGTATATTCTCCAGTCTCCAGAAGCTCCTGAACCCTTTGTTCTCTCTGTATATTCTCCAGTCTCCAGAAGCTCCTTAACCCTTTGTTCTCTCTGTATATTCTCCAGTCTCCAGAAGCTCCTGAACCTTTGTTCTCTCTGTATATTCTCCAGTCTCCAGAAGCTCCTTAACCCTTTGTTCTCTCTGTATATTCTCCAGTCTCCAGAAGCTCCTGAACCCTTTGTTCTCTCTGTATATTCTCCAGTCTCCAGAAGCTCCTGAACCTTTGTTCTCTCTGTATATTCTCCAGTCTCCAGAAGCTCCTTAACCCTTTGTTCTCTCTGTATATTCTCCAGTCTCCAGAAGCTCCTGAACCCTTTGTTCTCTCTGTATATTCTCCAGTCTCCAGAAGCTCCTGAACCCTTTGTTCTCTCTGTATATTCTCCAGTCTCCAGAAGCTCCTGAACCTTTGTTCTCTCTGTATATTCTCCAGTCTCCAGAAGCTCCTTAACCCTTTGTTCTCTCTGTATATTCTCCAGTCTCCAGAAGCTCCTGAACCTTTGTTCTCTCTGTATATTCTCCAGTCTCCAGAAGCTCCTTAACCCTTTGTTCTCTCTGTATATTCTCCAGTCTCCAGAAGCTCCTTAACCCTTTGTTCTCTCTGTATATTCTCCAGTCTCCAGAAGCTCCTTAACCCTTTGTTCTCTCTGTATATTCTCCAGTCTCAAGAAGCTCCTTAACCCTTTGTTCTCTCTGTATATTCTCCAGTCTCCAGAAGCTCCTGAACCCTTTGTTCTCTCTGTATATTCTCCAGTCTCCAGAAGCTCCTAAACCCTTTGTTCTCTCTGTATATTCTCCAGTCTCCAGAAGCTCCTTAACCCTTTGTTCTCTCTGTATATTCTCCAGTCTCCAGAAGCTCCTGAACCCTTTGTTCTCTCTGTATATTCTCCAGTCTCCAGAAGCTCCTTAACCCTTTGTTCTCTCTGTATATTCTCCAGAAGCTCCTTAACCCTTTGTTCTCTCTGTATATTCTCCAGTCTCCAGAAGCTCCTGAACCCTTTGTTCTCTCTGTATATTCTCCAGAAGCTCCTTAACCCTTTGTTCTCTCTGTATATTCTCCAGTCTCCAGAAGCTCCTTAACCCTTTGTTCTCTCTGTATATTCTCCAGTCTCCAGAGTCTCCTAAACCCTTTGTTCTCTCTGTATATTCTCCAGAGTCTCCAGAAGCTGCCGGAGTCGTGTTGCACCCTGGACCCGGTCACCAAGAAACCCTCCGAGCCGGAACTCTGCACTAGCATGGAAGGGGCGTACAACTCTCAGGTATAAGGAAGATTTCTTTGAGAGGCATTAAGAAGCTCCAGATCTTCTTAAGAAGAAGATGTTGTACAAAGAACTGTATTTGTTATCCCTGTATTTCTATGACCTTGCACTTACAGTATTGCAGTTTAACTGGTTGACTGTTAGGACGTCTAAGGACGGGGCTGCTATCAGTTTTTGTGAAGTTTCCACCGCGTCCGCCGCCGCACTTGTATTACAAGCTATAACTTTTTTCCACGAAGCTTTCCAGAACTCTTATTCATAACTTATTACTCATACCTCGGGGGAACCATTTTGACATGTTCACTTTCAAGGTCAAGGTCAAGGTCACGAGCTATGTAATCACTCTAAGAATTCCTTGTAAACGCGATAACTTGAAAAGTTTTTGTGCTATGAAGCTCTAACTTGGTATATTTTGTAAAATTTTGAAAAGGTTTCGGCTACAATTCGTCAAAGGTCAAGGTCACAGCAAGGTTATGACGTAAGCATAATTTTAACTATGATCACTTTTAATCAATACATGATTGTTATGCTCAATAAAAAGTGTTCAATGATTGTGTGACCTTGAAGGTCAAAGGTCAAAGTCATGAGATATGAGTTATTGCAATTCCTTGTTAACACGATAACTTTAAAAGTTTTTGTGCTATGAAGTTTAGATTTTGTATATATTATCTCTTGAGAAGTACAAAATTTTCAAAAAGTTATGGGTACGAACTGTCGAAGGTCAAGGTCATGGCAAGGTCAACATATATGGAGAAAATGGATTAAATTAACTTTTAACACCTTATTTCATAACATTAATGTTATACTCAATGAAATGTGTTCATTAATTGTGTGACCTTGAGTGTCAAAGGTCAAGGTCATGAGAAAAAGCCCAATTTGGTGAGGCCTGTAAAAGGCGGAACAGGGTAAGGCGAAACCCCAAGTTTCGGGGCTGCTCTGCTTTTGCGGTGTCCCACAAACGCTAATCTAGTTTATTATTATTTTTGGCCCTGTGGCCCCTAAAAAGGCTTACTGAACCTTTAGATTCTATACCAGTACTTATCAATTGCAAATTTTGGTAGCCTCTTTTGTCATTTTATAGTTGGTTGCATTCTAAAAGGCACATTTGATGACCCTGTGGCTTCTACTGAGGGGGTGGGGGATAACCACATTGCCCACACCTGAAAGCAAAAATGAATATGAAGCCTGATGAGCTACAGAGACAAAGGTTCTGTTTTTTAAATGTGTTTTATAGTCTATAGGCCTTTGATATCTTTTGTTACAGGGATGCAAGGAGAATCTGATCAAGTGGATGAAAAGCCACAGCACAATCATCATCGGGGTCGGCTGCGGCATTGCCGGAATACAGGTCGGTCTCATGCCTCCATTCATTCCTCTGTTTATGAAAACAAGGGGGTGTACCATCCAACTGGTGCAGTGGTATTATAGATTTATTTGTTTTTGATACTCAGCTGCCACTCTGTCACACGTCCGACAACCTTTTGGCATCCTTTAGTGTAGGCAAACTTGATGACTCTTACTGCACCCTACAGCCACCAACCTCCTGTAATTTCCATCTACAAGATTTTTCCCATATGGAAAGCTTTATGTGAAATGAGTGAATAACAGTTTGACATGGCATCATGGATGAGCTGAATTGAAACATAGACAGAGATTTAGTATCTTAAAATTAGAAAATAAATAAATCAAACATGAAATGGTAGGGGCCTCATGATTATAATGCTATTGTTGATCAGAGGTTGTCTCACGGAATAATGTGGAAATGACACATATTTATCTTCTCAGATTATCGGCCTGGTGTTTGCAATCGCCCTATGCAGACAGATCCGCACTGAACAGAAGTACTGAGATCACCAAGCCTGACGACTTCATCACATCCCATGCATCACGTCACATCACCACTGTACGGAGAGACGGACAGATTGACACTTGGATACACAGAAATAGAAGATTGGAATCTGCCTTACACAAGCTGTTTCTGTCTGTCCTTGTGTCTGTGTGTGGATTGATCATGGCTTTGCCCCAGCCGGTTCATACTTACATCAGTCCGTTAGTGCACAGTCTGATTAGAATTGAATGTTCGGTGGATACAAAGCCTCTAAATATTGTCTTTTGATTATGCAAACTTGTTTGTTGGTTTCCTAGGCAACTGGAAAGTCTTATTAGATGCATGAAATGTCACCAACAGTTAAGTGCTTGTAAAATGAGTCTTAGCAGATCATATAAAGGAAGTGGAAGTCTAAAGATTTGTTAACAGGAGTTTCCTTCTCAATCGGCTACCTGGTCAGAAGACAAAACTATTGAGGCTGCTATGAGACAGATGTGCAGAGGAAACCAGCTGACATGTTGAGTTTGTATCCCAGTAGAGGCAATGTTTTTGAACTTGTTATCCCCTGAACGCTGTTGATTTGAATGAGACTGCTTGAAACATAGGGAATTATTCAGCTGAGCATACCACACAAGAGAATGCACAAACATACCTTGATATTCTCTCTTGTGTATGGCAGTTCTGATTTCTTCTTTATTTTGTGATGCATGTCATCATTTCATCCGATTATAACCAAGAGTCTGTAGTTAGCAATGTTGGTGGAGTCGAACTTGCTCATCAATGTCAATGTTTAATGCAGGAGAAGGAATTGTTAGTAGCTACACTAGTGAGTCAGAGTAGGCCTGTAGTCACATGACATCGCTTTATTTCTTCACCCATTTGTACATTTCCTCATGTCTGTTACTCCGCGTTCCATCTCATGTCTGTCCTCTTCTGAGCTTTAACTTGATTCAGGTTCCCCTCGCTACTTTACATTCTCAAGTGTAGACTAATCTCCCATGAAAACACTTCTCTGAGTTTGGCTTGGTACATTTATCCTGGCCATGAAAACACTTCTCTGAATTTGGCTTGGTACATTTATCCTGGCCATGAAAACACTTCTCTGAGTTTGGCTTGGTACATTTATCCTGGCCATGAAAACACTTCTCTGAGTTTGGCTTGGTACATAGACAATTTTCTCTTGCTTAAAAAAACACTTTCAAATTTGTTCTGATAAGTTTGTCTGAAAAATTACTCTTCTTCAGGAGGCATTATAGAAGTGATGAGTATAAGTGATGAATAGAAGTGATGAAGGAAAACCAAGCCATGGAGAAAGAAGTTGCCCATCATGGAAATTTGATATTTTTGTGATCTGTTAAAGTTTGTGTTACCAATCAAGAAATTCTTGAGTATCTTTTCATATAGCAAATATACGTGGTCCACTTTGTCTTATGTTAGCAATGTATTGAGTCAGGTTTGTTTGTAGTTTGTGTAGATTCTAGCTATGCAGGAAGTATTATGCTCAACTTGCTACGTAGTTGTGATTGAACCAGTAGGAGTAAAAACACATCTGTAAGTACTTGCCAACAGCCAAGTTCGTTCTTATGAGTCAAATTGCTCTCCGGAGGAAGACTGTGACAAGATCCAAATGTTCAATACACTCTTTTAATCCATGAGAATGACATGCAATTCAACGACAACAAGTATGGCGGTCGACACCGAACGATATTACCGTTCAAGGGAGATAAGTAACACGACTACTGATCCAAGTTATACTGATTGAAGCATTCATAAAATACTTACTATCACTACACATTACGTGACAAAAACTAATGTTGAAAAGGGTTTTTCATATTAAAACTCTTTCTCTTGTGATGGACAGTTACAGTAGGCCTATTTCTGAATATTTATGGTGTTTATTTTCTAGTCATTCTGGTGGACATTGCCTGAACTAGTCGACTAGCCGGACTGTTGTCATACTCTGCTTCTGATTTCTATGATTTTATGCCATGACACTCGGTGGGAATCCGTACCTGCTTCATGACTTACACTTTCTCATCTTTTTTTCTTGATTTAAAATGATTCAGCTTTACAGTCAGTCTTGCATTATATTAGTGGCTGGACAATTCTTGAGCATCTCTTTGAGAGTACAGTTTATACTGGTTAAAGATTTTTTATACAAGTTTGTGAGGTTGTATAAATAGATTCTGGTTGTCCGTGGATACAGTTGTTTTATCCTTGGGTACACTTGATTTGGCCTTACAAGCTGACAAGCTAACAGCGACTTACAAGCTGACAAGCTAACAGCGACTTACTGCAGGAATGAGAAATATCAATTCATCAGTCTACAACAAGAGACAACTTATCTCTTAACAAAAACTGGCTCATTTAGCTGACACTGTTGTGCAGCTCTTTAAACAGAGCCACCGAGCTGTTGATCATCTTGGATGCTTCAGCTAGCTGGCCAATCAGCCGTTGTGCAAATCAAGTGGGCCCATTGAGTTTTGCCGTGTGCTGGGAATGTAACCCATCAATGTTTTGAAATAAGAAGGACAAATTGGAACAGTGGTAACTGCTAAGTGTATTTATCTTTCTCAAGTTGCTCAAGTACAAGTCAAGATCTTTCTATGTTAGTATTTTTCAAAATGAAAGATTGTAATCTCTCTATCAATCACAAGATCTGAACTATTCTGGCTTGGGTTTTCAAGTGTCTTAGAATATATTTTAGTGTGCTCATTTCTGTGTGCAATATGAATATATATGTGTAATTATATATATGTATGGTGGTTGTTGAAGATGTTGAAAGCTTTTAATATTTGCTTCGAAGTGAAGTTAGTGAATCCGTCAATTTTCTGTTATTATTGATCAAATGAGTAATGACTGTTAAAAATATATCAAGTGATTTTCCCTATTAAATGGCATTCTTGTTGCAATTCAGAATATATATTTCTTGTTACACAGACATTTTGTTAATCTACAATCCTCAAGAACTAATTCTTGTCACTAAAATCAGATGAAACCTGTCCTTTGGACTTCTGACATGATCTGAGAACTGATTCATTAAGTCACCCAAGCGGGATAGCACAGTGGTTAGCATGTTCGGCCTTGGATCAAAAGGTCTGGGGTTTGAATTCCACCAGGTAACTTTGTCTGCATTAGAGAACTGTTATATACGTAGTGATGTTTTCAGTGCAGTACTTCCCACTACACTGGTTCCATCCAATGCTCGCAGGTTTCACTGCAATGCAGAGCCACACTAGTGTTGCGTCCTTTCTCCCTGCAATAATACTAGCAGATGTGATATAAGAGAAAAACTCTTGAAAGAGGCGTTAAACCTCAAATCACCTCGCCTCACCTCATTAGGCCTTCAGAATGCCTTTTTAAATATCAAACCTTGACAGGAAGCAGTGCTCTGATTGGCTGATGAGGAAAGGTCATCTGCCACGACCCTTAGGAAGCAGTGCTCAGATCAGAAGTGCAGGACATATGTTGCAGCTGATTTTAATGAGATCAATGAAAGTTCTTGCAGTTACCATTGAAATGAAGTTTTACTATACAGCAAGGGAGTTGGTTGATTTTGAGGTTAATTGATAAGTAACCGTTGTTGGTTGATGATTTTACTGTGGAGGGCAGCTGGCGTTTCAATGTTATCTCTTTATTTCATGTGTGAGGTGTGTATATATATAAATATACCTACATCTACCTAGTGATGCCATGACTGTTTCATGTGCTTCGTACAGTTGATGTTGTCTGAGTATATTTGTTTTGTATTGTCATTAAATTGTATATACGAGACACATATTTGAATAGATTAGTAAATTATTTGAATACTATTGTCAGTGCTAAATTTCTTTTCTATGAAAAATTGTAAAAACAGAAATTTTAATTGTTAATTCAGAAAACGTAAACCATCTCGACATTTCATGCACGTATCATGTTTCTGATCGTTAAGAGAAATTGCCATATATGGCCAGTATGTAGACAATCCTACATTTCAGGTAAAACTTAACTTTTATAAAATTTGATGTTATAGATATTTTCTATTTAAAATCTATGGTTTCACACTAGTTTTTGTCTAGAATTGTGTGTTAATAGGGAACAGTAGGCATGTTTTTCATTAGAAACATCTTGCTACCAGAGACCTGTTATGACATCACAGTCACAGTTTTGTGACGTCACAATATCTTTACATCATAGAACGATGACATCACAATATCATGACATCACAGTATCTTGAGATCTTTCTATGATGACATCCAACAAGACAACATCAATTTGATCACGCTATATGGACGTCACAATATCTTTACATCATAGAATGATGACATCACAGTATCATGACATCACAATATCTTTACATCATAGAACGATGACATCACAGTATCATGACATCACAATATCATGACATCACAATATCTTTACATCACAGTATCTTGAGATCTTTCTATGATGACATCCAACAAGACAACATCAATTTGATCACGCTATATGGACGTCACAATATCTTTACATCATAGAATGATGACATCACAGTATCATGACATCACAATATCTTTACATCATAGAACGATGACATCACAGTATCATGACATCACAATATCATGACATCACAATATCTTTACATCACAGTATCTTTACATCACACAATGATGACATCACAGTATCATGACATCACAATATCATGACATCACAGTATCTTTACATCATACAATGATGACATCACAGTATCATGACATCACAATATCATGACATCACAGTATCAAGACAACAGGGCATTGCACCAGCCTTGACTTCAGTAACACAAAATTTCCCGGGTTGTTCGCGAGCGCTATTGAACACTAAATGTTAAAAGAAGGATACCCGCCGCGATACTGCAACAATGTAAGACTGTGATGTTATGCTCCCATTGAATATCTCCTGTTTGAAAGTAAAGATAATGTTCATTACCATTCTGTCCAGACCATGACTGCTCACTGGCAGTACCATGTATATTAACCATTGTACTTGAAGCCGCTATGAGGCATCCACATCATGCAACCATCATGCCCCGTGAGAATAGAGCATTAGGCAACAGAAGATTGGTCCTACAAATCAGAGCAACGGCCAAGCAAAGACTTGGAGGATAGAAGGTCATTATCTAGGGTGATATTGTGATGTCATAATGGGTGTCAAAGGTCAATGTTTGTTTCTAGATTCTAGACATGATTCATGGATGTTTATGTGAAACTAATATCAGCCTCGGCTGTGTAGATGTTACTCTTTATCAGATTTTATTCTTTAGCTCTTCTAGTTGGCATTTTATAAAACATACAAAGATCTGAACAAATTTCTTCAAATTGTTTCAAGTGTTGTGTATGTTTTTTTGTTTACGATTTTAGTCTTCTCATTTTTCATATTTTTTCTAATACAGCTATATTTCTGATAATTATTTTGATAAACTTATTAACACATGGGATGTTTGATATTAATTCTACCTATTGCTCATGGACTAAGAATGGCAAATTTATGCCATCTGAGTTTAATTTGTTAATGGCATGATACAAGTAATGATTTCATCTTTAGAATGTATATCATATTTCCCGTGGAAGTGATGCCATGGTGTCGCTCCAGTCAAAAAAATAAATAAAATGAAAAGATTGAAACGTTTGTAAAAAATGCTTTAGTGAATAATCATCAGATAGTCTTTTATTCTGTAAACAAAGTTTCGATACTAAGTGGAAGAAGTTACTCTTGATGGGGTCACTACCACTGTCTGTGTAGTCTGTGTTGTATATTATTAAATTTTTGTAAAGAGGAATCATCTTATATTCCGTAATAAAATAATTAAGTGTCTTTTCGTCTTGTTCTTCTTTCCTACATTGTCAGATTCCTTGATCATTGAGAAAATGAACCAATACAAATGCCAGATATAATAAATATTCCTGTAAAGAAAAGATGCCACAAGTAAATTTAGATTTAATGACAGTGTTGACCTGTACATAATTTTGGGGAAAACTGACAGATTCCAAAATGATTGAGAAAACAAATCAATAAATTCAAAATGCATAAAGGCCGCTGAAAAATTTGGTGGTAGAATTGGGAGAAATGGGAGATGGAAAAAATACTGGGTGGCTGAGAAATCCCTTTACAACTCATTAGTCCGTCTGTCAGTAAACTTGGTGCATTTTTGACTTTCCAGAAGTATAAGGCCTAGAAAGCTGATACTTTGTGTACAGATTCCTTGACTTGTGAGGACTATAATTTGTAGCTTTGGTGGCCCTTTGGCCCCTAATAGGGGCCACCCTATTAAAACCTATTTTCATCTTCTCCTCCAGAAGCATAAGGCCTAGAAAGCTGAAACTTTATGTACAGACTGTGACTATTGAGTATTATTTTTTAGTTTTGGTGACTCTTTGGCCCATTAAAAGGGCTTGGTGAACCTTCAGATCAATTATCTATTACCCTAAACCATTAGTTGCATCAGATTTGGTAGACTTTTAACTCAATTTGGGGTCGGTCTGTTATAACTTTTTACATCTTCTTTGAATGTATGAGCAATTTCAATTTCTCAATTGATAACTGGTATCTGAAATCAAGTCTACTATATATACTTAATTCTAGGATTTGTGACCCTGTGGCCCCTACAAAGGGGGAAACCACATTGGCCACACTCTACAGCAAAATTAGATATGAAGCCTGATGAGCTACAGAGCCAAAGGCTCTTTTTTTACATTTTCTTTGAATTCTGATGAATTGATGACTGGTATCTGAAATCATATTGAGTACAAACTTAATTTGGGAGTTTTTGACCCTGTGACCTCTACAAAATAGGAATCCACATTTGCTTACCCCTAAAGAAGCATTTAATATGGAGTCTGATGAGCTACAGAACCAATGGCTTTATTTTCGCAACACTCAGCCTGCCTATCAGTGTACTGGTATGTGCGGAGATCCTGCAATTCTCACATATCTGAACATAAATATCTCTTGTTGACTCTCTATTCCTGTATATGCAGTGTATGAAATAAACATTGCCCGTAGGCCAAACATGGACAGTTATTCACAAGAACCCACACCTCTTTATATATATATATTTGTATATGGCCTGAAGATGCTCCTAAATTGAGCTGAAAGTACTAGCCAGTAAAATGGATTCATTCAACTTCTGACTTATCTTTTCAATATATATATAAATATATATCTTCAGGTCCTGATACTTGTCCTCTCAGTTCTAATGTAACATATTTCACTTACTACCATTACCGGGGACGTAGCTCAGTGGTAGAGTGTCCGCTCGTCACCCGAAAGACCCAGGTTCGATTCTACATACCAAAAGACAAAAGACGTTAAAAGGTGGAAGTTGTTGCTGTCTTGCTTGACACTCAGCATTGTAAAGGCAGAACAACGCATTAACTGGCGCTGCACAGTGGCTGCCGGGTGCTTTGGCAAAATCCGAATTTCCTTGTACTTAGGACAATAAAGTGTTATCATTTTTATTATCCCACCGGTATGTAATACCGTGGGATATAGTCATCGCCCTGTCCGTCTGTATGTCCGTCCGTCCGTCCGTCCGTCCGTAATCATTTCGTTTCCGGAGCAGAACTCAAAAACCGGTCCACATATCTTTCTGAAACTTCACATGTGTATTGCCCACCTACTGAAGTGGTGCCTTTTGATATTTTCACATTTCTGAAAATTTTATTTTTATTTATTTCCATGGAAACGGCTCTTATTTGGACTCTGTTCATGAAAGGTTTCGTTTCCGGAGCAGAACTCAAAAACCGGTCCACATATCTTTCTGAAACTTCACATGTGTATTGCCCACCTACTGAAGTGGTGCCTTTTGATATTTTCACATTTCTGAAAATTTTATTTTTTATCATTTCCATGGAAACGACTCTTATTTGGACTCTGTTCATGAAAGGTTTCGTTTCCGGAGCAGAACTCAAAAAACGGTCCACATATCTTTCTGAAACTTCACATGTGTATTGCCCACCTACTGAAGTGGTGCCTTTTGATATTTTCACATTTCTGAAAATTTTATTTTTATTTATTTCCATGGAAACGGCTCTTATTTGGACTCTGTTCATGAAAGGTTTCGTTTCCGGAGCAGAACTCAAAAACCGGTCCACATATCTTTCTGAAACTTCACATGTGTATTGCCCACCTACTGAAGTGGTGCCTTTTGATATTTTCACATTTCTGAAAATTTTATTTTTTATTATTTCCATGGAAACGACTCTTATTTGGACTCTGTTCATGAAAGGTTTCGTTTCCGGAGCAGAACTCAAAAAACGGTCCACATATCTTTCTGAAACTTCACATGTGTATTGCCCACCTACTGAAGTGGTGCCTTTTGATATTTTCACATTTCTGAAAATTTTATTTTTTATTATTTCCATGGAAACGACTCTTTTTTGGACTCTGTTCATGAAAGGTTTCATTTCATATATATTAGCTTATACTATTATGAACCTTGCTTGAAAAATTTACAATCATCTTTCAAAGGTTTACATCTTACGATCATGTGGAACCGGTGGGATATGTCATCTTCTGATGACTCTTGTTATCATTTTGCAACAGTGCTGTATAACTACAAGAAAATGATACTAAGAATATTGTTACTATTTTGTTTTATTGTTATTATTTTGCAATCAGTCAGTCAACAAGAAGTCAAATCATAAATGAATAATAATGCTGACAGTTTCAGAGTACGACCCACTTTTTTTCTAATTTGTGGGTCCTTATGGACAAACACTTTTTTATGCTTTTTTCAAACACTGTATATCTAGAAAATAAAGGCAATATTATGGATATACAACTTCTTTATTCAGGTTTGCGACGTTTCGACATAGATACTAATGTCATTCTCAAGCAAGTGAACAACATTAGTATCTATGTCGAAACGTCGCAAACCTGCTTGAGAACGACATTAGTATCTATGTCGAAACATCGCAAACCTGAATAAAGAAGTTGTATATCCATAATATTGCCTTTATCTTCTTCATCATCCCAACTTCTAGAATGCCCATCAAACAATTGTATATCTACCCAGCCAATAGATCTCTTTCATTCTACGATATTGGCATTATCTGGATTTACTATGACCAGCAAGATTGAGATATTTGCCGCAAGCTCTGGATAAAAACATTTCATTTTGCTGAGTTTAACCTCTAAAAACCATGAAGAACGAGCTATCCTCCATTACATGGTCGTGATTAGCGCTTAGTAATAACGATGAAGAACGAGCTATCCTCCATTAGAATGTTTAAGTCTTACTCTGAATGGGAATATTATAATCCAATACTGAAGGAAGTTGCAAAGTCCTTGCCCTTGGAAAATATTAGTGCTTTGTGTATGATTTATGAATTTCAGTCTCATCATGTGAGACAAACAGATAAACAAGATGACATAACAAGAGTCATTATGAAGATGACATATCCGTTCCCATTAAATCAGAACATCTATCTCAAGATTATCTAAGAGTAATAAGAGGATAGAGTCATTCTATCAAAATCCAGGGAAAGCAAAAACCCAAGTCGTCACATCTACAAAAATATTTATAAGAAAAGACATCACACAGATAATGCATTCAACATTTAAAACCAAGTACTTATCTGCTTACAAAAAAACTGAAAACAATATTTTTTTCTATACTTAATCTTTTCTTAAGAGACAAGACTAAATTTCTTGATCTAAATCTTTTTACCATCACAAATCATTTTTCATTTCAATAGTAGTTCAACTTTTAGATTTACCAGCAAAGGGAAACAACTCTATTTGACTAAGAGGAAAATTAATGAAAACATTGAAACAACCATGGTTTGTATGTCATTCTTTTAGCCTTTGTGGCTGTTAATCAAGAAATATTTAGGGACAAATTCTGTTTTCAATGACAGACATTTAATCATAGATATCATAAATCACCCATGCATGTGTTTATTTACTAAAATGACAGAAGTGTTCTAATTGACAGTATTATTGATTATTATTCATAACCCACCATGATGACAACTGACATGTTCAGAGCATATTTTTGGATGCCTTTTTGTGTATAGGTTTCTTATTGACATCTAAGTGTTTATCCCATGTAGAAGAAATCTTATTTTGACTAAAATCCTTTTTCCAGATAATGAAGCATCCATAAAATGACAACCTCAGCCTGATAAGCAGGCAATGGAAACAGAAACCGACCAGAGCTCGACAAGCAGCACGTCGGACCTCCCGAACATCCGAGAACTCTTCTCCCCGAAGAAAGGATGGGAGTGTGGCATCTGCGGCTTCCAGTCGCTCTTCAAGACAAGTCTCATCAACCATCAGGCCGTTCACTCGGATGCCCGGCCCTTCAAATGTCCATCTTGTGAGTACGCAGCTAAGAGGAAATACGACTTGAAGAAACACATGCAGTTAAAGCACGCTGGCTGCGATCCGGAGCCTCAGTTTTCTGGTTTTCAAGATGGGATATACGGATCAGTCGTCAGTAGCAGTCTTCAGTCGCTCAGTGTTCCGAATTCGAGGTCAGAGAGTCAGTTTACTCCCCTTGACTTCGGACAAACCAGAGACGAGCTCCTTCCGGGGCAGAAGATCTCTGTGCCTAGTTACCATGGTTACGGCACATTGACGCCAAGTCAGAAGACGGGTCACTTGTTGAATGTTCCAAACGTGAAGTTGGAACCACCAGACGATGAGGATGATGAAGACATGACCGGGCCCAGCGACTCCTCGACAGAGGCTAAACAGTCTCTGAGACTGGAGAATAGTGTCGAGAAGTGCAAGAAGAATTCAAGGAATGAGCTGCTACCACGTGTTAAATACCCTTCAACTATTCAATCACAAAACAGTTTTCTGGTGAATGAAAGAGTGTTTAACACTGGACATGATACAGATTTTCCTCTGTTAAAACGCAGACACAATCAATATTTACAGGAATCATTGGCAGAGAGACAGTTTGATAATAACCTAGCTGAGAGTTCATATTATGCGAAACGCCTCAGACGATTCTCATCAATCGTCGACAATCCAACCTCGAGCACCACCCTCCAGTCAAAGACTCTCAGCCAATCAGAACAGTCTAAGACTCTCAGCCAATCAGAAGTCAGCTGCAGCTCTGTCAAAGTTGATAAACAAAGCGACACAAAGAAGACGTTTTCCTGTGGTCACTGCAACATCCTCTACTTCGACCACGCCCTCTTTCTAATGCACATGGGCTTGCATGGTCGGGACGACCCCTGGCAGTGTGCGGTTTGTGGCGCCGAGTTCTCCGAGAAATACAGCTTCACTTCTCACTTCATTAACCAGCATAGTCATAGTGCTCTGGGGGAATGAATAGATAAACTAACCAGGCAGACAAATTCAATTCAGATCTACAAGCAGTTTGTTTTGATGGTCAGGTCTGTAGCACGGATTGGGGACTTGGGGCTTGTTGGATGTTTATATGGTTTCTCAGCTCACTGGGGAGGTCATAGCGGGAAGAATAGGGGAAATTTTGACTATAACTGAGTATTTAATGCTTTATATCACATCCATCATATTGACCAAAAGGCAAGAAAAAAATAAAGGAATTTGTTTCTGGTGTCTGCTCGCATCAGTTCAAAGCTGCGCATCAAGCCTTTTCCCCGATGTTGACAAGTGAAATACTAAAATCTATTCCTGTAGCCGAGAAATACGATTAATTACTGCTTCATGTAGTTTAAATATTTTGACTTTCAATTGAAACAATTTATTTTCATTTTCCTGACATCACCTAATAAATATTCCCCCTAAAAACATGCTACTGCCCCTTCAAAGCCAATCCTTTGTTCAGAAGTTGATTTCAAAAGTCATTTTTCAGCATAATGTGTCTGTTGTTGTTGATATTTGATCACTTTTTTGTCAACTATTATTTCATAATAATTGGAGACTGATGTTTTGTATAATTCTTTGTGATATTTATACCTTTTTTCTCATAAAGAATATTGAACTGTGATAGTTTGTGAGTTTTCTATTATTACATTATCCTATCTCATTAAGAATTTCAATCTCTGATTGGTCCATGTGACCCCCCTGGCGAAATGATCATGAATTCTTCATGAAATCTGCATGAAGACTTCATGAAGTTAATTCATGAAGACTTCCTGAAGATTTCATGAAGACTTCATGATGTAAAATGGAACATCCACTTCATGAAGTTAATTCATGAAGACTTCACGAAGTTAATTCATGAAGACTTCATGAAGATTGTTCATGAAGACTTCATGAAGATTTCATGAAGATTGTTCATGAAGACTTCATGAAGATTTCATGAAGACTATGAGACTTCATGAAGATTTCACAATGACTTCATGAAGAGTTCATGAAGACTTCATGAAGACTTCGAGCACTGTTCAGGACCAGACGAGAAGAATTATGGTCGACTCTGAAACAAGAGAAATTAATATCTAAATCTTGTGCTCTCTAAAAAAAGAAAAACAATATTTTTAGTTTGACATTTTTAATTATAATGAGCTCTATTTGTTTTTAATGGTTGCCCGAATGTGTTTTTGAACATTCTGGAATTTATCTACAAAAAGTCTCCTGTCAAAGGGAACTGACAGGTGCTGGGAAGCAGCCAACTCAATGCAACCAACCAGCTTTGCATCAAGGGCTGGTCTGGCCCCATCCTTTGAAAAGATGGAGCGCTTTCCTGAGAGTGAACACTCACAGAGGTCTTCCCTTGAGAAGACACTCAAGGCTAGCTTCTTGATCGTTCCTGCGACGTCAGTCTTAGGCACATTGTGCAAGCTAGCCAAGAGCATCTGCACATCAGGAGCATCTCTGTGAGTGTTCACTCCAGCACCTGATGTTGATGGTGTTGGAGAGGAGATTGACAGTGGCTGAGAGCAGTGATTGAAACTTAGAATGATCAGCTGGAGGCCTTAAGGGCCCACAGGTTTAAGAAGCTGTGGGTCCTTATGAGACACTGTGGGTCCTAGAATTATGTGCCAAGCTAGAGTTTATTTTCTAAATAAAACGAACTCAAATCATTGTCAATGAAAGTTTCAATCATACTGCAAAACAAAATGGTGAATAATTAGATTATCAGTATTCACTATTCAGGCTGCATCAACATTCTACAATCAACTTGCAGGTTGCAGCTAGCTTGCTTGCAAAAACAAAACAACAATTAAAATTGAAAGATTACAAATAATTACAGATGTATAATGTATTATTGTTTTGGAAAAAAATAGTCAGAATTTAAGTCAATGCTTTACAAAATGTTAAAAACAATTTACATGACATAATTGTATTTTTCACTAGTAAATCATCAGAGACATCTATGATAATCTAACAAACATTTCCAAGTTGAATTAGACGACATTCATCTTTTGAAATAATTTGATAACCTTCTGCTCTTCACATTTTTTCAGTTCCGAAAATTTTTGTCTTCAGTTACAGTATGGACTGGTCTAAAAAGACTTAAAATTGTAAATTTTGTATTAATTAATTACATCTTTACTAACTTAACTATTGTGAAATGTTGTTTCTCATTTGGCTCACAAATTCCTTAATACTAATTTAATGTTTTTTGTTCAGAAAAATAATAACTGTTTCAGATTATCAGTTAAGAAAAGAATTGAACATATGTTACATATCTGTAAATGACACTATCATTTTCTGACCAGCATCATCAGTGGTAAGTGAAGTCAGTGCCTAATATACATGTATATATAATAAAACATAAATGGTAAATAAAAGAATAATAAAACGGCTTAAATAAAATTACAGTGACAAATAAAAATCTAATCATTAAAGAAAATTCTTAAATATCATGGGAAAAAGTAATATTGTTGACTATTTTTTGTCTATTATCTATTATTTCATGCCATTATATTTTCAGTAAATAACATTGATACAAAGTTAATAGAAACTTGCACACACTAATAAAATACTACAAACTAAAATCTCAATGCTGTCACCAAGTGCAATCAATGTTATGACACACAAAAAAAGAGCAAGAAATTTTCACATATCTGTCATGAGGCCGACAGCTCAAACTCAGCTAATGAAATGGGTGTGTTTGCTCAAGTGTTTTTACACATTAATTCCTGAAACCATCAAGTCTAAAATGACAATGATTATCGTAATGATATCAAACCAATGGCGAAAGGCAACTTATATTTTTATTTCACTAGTTTATATCCAGAAAATTATAGCTTTATTGCAATATATACTGCCAATAATCAACCTTGTATAAGTTATGTTTTTTAAGTTTGCCTGAAACAGTTCTCACAAACACATCTTTCCAGGAAATCACCTGACCTCTCTTGCATTCCTAGAAACCATTCGGAAGAACATCCACATTTGATTATTGTTACCTCGGGAAGCTACGACTTTCACACTAAAACAATGTTTCATAAATGTGTTCAACAAATAAAATTTAATTAACTTATGTGTGTTTGTTAATATTTCAAATATTGTCAATAATTGGACAAAGATTTGGTTGAATATGATATGCAATAATGTGTTGACCGTGATCAATCTTGTGTCAGCTTCTATCTATGAATATCAAACACAGCCAATGTAACGTTACGATCTTACAGAAGTTTATTTCACTGTTTCAATTTCCAAAATAATTTTTAGCAATGCAACTATTTTAGTTAATGATTTGTTTTCAGTGAAAAGTTAAAAATAAATCAGGCTTCTGATAGCTGCAGGCCATAAGGACCTACTGCAAATCACAGCTGCCGGCCCGACTCTATTACAGTCGGCCTCGGGCCTACGGACCGGCGTCAGTTTCGAACACTGGCTGAGAGGAAGGTGTTGTTGTTATTGAGTGTGGTATCCTTGTTGGTGTTGTTATGGAGGAGACTGGTGTGGGTGATGGCTGAGAGAGTGGTCTTGTAGGTGTTGTCGTTTGTAGTGCTGGTGATTGGGACTGCAAGAACTTCTTTTCAAGTTCCTCCAGTCGAGGAATGAGTTTCTCTAACTCCTCCACCCTTGTTTTGAGGCTGGCGATAGAACTGCAGCTGCAAAATCAAATCAGGAAACAGGTGTAATTATTGAAAACCAAATGAGTTATCTGCTAAGAACTAATTCTAAGTAATAGAGTTGTAACAATAATCACAACTTATTGATACATCAAGAATCGTGATATTTTATCTGTCTGTATCATGGACTTTTAAACTACATATTCAACATTAAGATTTTTGTAAGTTTTTTCTCCTATCAAATACCCTGAATATAGTGTATTGTGACATGTCTGTATCACCACAAGTCGATGTATATAAAAAACAATAAATAAACAATAAAAGTTAAAACTAACTTACCGACATTTATTCCTACAGTGTCGACAAGGTGGTCGGCTGTGTTGGGACGTGTCCATGTTTTCTATAAAATTCATAAATGATTATTTTAAAAAACATCCCACAATTTATTTATTAATTTCCATTATTACTTTCCATTTAATTCCTGCCACGCCACTCCAACATTCCCTCACTATAAGGCCCAACATTACAAAGAAATTTCTAACTAATCTAACTGATCTCACTTTATATTTTTCCATTGTTACTTTTTTTTTGCCTCACAGAAATTTATGTAATTTAAATACTAGTTACAACAAACTACTGGAGACAAATATCTAAGAATCATTATTTATCAAAGAAAGAAATATTTTGATAAAAATACCTGTTGTATTCAAAACAATGGATGACATTTTTGATACCTGAAAGAACTCCCTAAGGAACAGTTTTTCAGTAAATTGCAAATTGAGAGACTAAATTTTCTAAATTTTGATTTCAATGTTACATACATTCCATTTTCAATTCAACTTAAAATCATACACGAAACATTTTTAATAATAATTATACACTATCATTTAAAAAGATAAAGTGTTTGAAAATAAGACATATATTCCATTTAGATACAAGAGCAAATGTAACTTATTTTTTGGATCACACCCCATCAAAGCAGAATTTGCGAGTTGGATAGCTGTTATTGCTACGGCTGAGTATTGCACCAAATTTCGGATTGCAATATATTGTGATACGCAACCCATCATGTATTGCAATAATATTAATTGACATTAATTGGTTTGATAATTTAAGTTTGCAATATATTGCTCGATGAACATAATATTTTCTTTGCGAGGCATTTTAGAAGCAGGTTTGATGAAGAAGGTACTAACATCAACAAACTCAGTAATTTAGAGAAGAAATACATCTGCTCATCCAACCACCTCAATGTGGTTAGTACCTACACCGAAACGACACATTTCATGCAATAAAGAAGCTGATTATACATAAGAACTTGTCCTTCAACATAATATTGCAATAATTATATTGCACAATCTGTATCTATATCATATCACAGAATAATCAAAGTAATAAGTAATGTTGGTTAGGTCACAACTCATGACATTTAACTATTAATTTGAGAATTAAAAATGCAATACACAACGTTATAAATTACTTGCACTACCTTGCGATCCTTTCAAGACTGATCCTTTCGAGACTGTCACTTCTTCGAGAGTACTGGCAGTGAGGGACACAGTTTTGGCAGTCGTGGAGACAGATTCTAAGGGAAAAAAACAATATCCTAATGTATAGAAAGAAAAATGTCATATCATATGGCAATGTTTGACAATTGCTGCCAGGTGCAATTGCACAAAACAAATTTCCAATATGTACATGTACTGAGGACAATAAAGTGTTTTATATTTTTATTATATATTAATAAAATAAGTTGTAATTGTCATAAAACAATGGATCATTGAAAACTAGGATATAAACATAATTTGCCACTTTCCAACATACCAAAGACGATGCAGAACTCGAAACTTACTTCAGTGAAATTGTATTTGAGCATACCTTCAGTTGATCCGAAAAGCAACCGTGCCCTTTTGACACCTGCAGAGATGGCATGGTCATCTTCAGCAACAGCATTTTGGACGACATCACCACCTTCAGGGACAGCATGATCACCTAGAAGAATAAAAGATAACAGTAAGTGGTACGACACTATTAGCAGTTTTATATGAACATAAATACCACCATACACAATGTTTAATCTAATTTGATTCTCTATTATTCTCTTTAAATAAACTCTTCACATCATCATCATGATGTTTAGCAAAAGATAAAGAATATGTAAAATCATTAAATGTCCTTTCAATATATAAAAATGGACAAACATAATATTGTTTCACGACTTTGTAAATTTTTTCTTTGGAGTGGAATACCATAATCTAATTGACTGTTAATAAGCACCTTTCGTTCCTTTGGAGTCCAAGTTGACATCTGGTCTAGTCCGTTTTTCAGATTTCTTCCTGATAGACACAGGATCTGGTAAAGATAAAAAAAAATTTCTGACATATATTGATTAAAAATCAAACATATCTGCCCAAGAGGTTTTGGCATGTGATGGGGGTGATCGGAACCTGCCACAAAATAATAACTGAATTAATCACAAAATTGAATGAAAAGTAGTCAAGATATTTTTGATATACCAATTCACATTAGCCAACTGGGCTATCATTACTTTTTATCTACTAGCCCAAGCAAATTTCAACTGGCATCGGACTACCAGGCTAGTGGTTTTTTCAGACACTGATAAGGATAAAGTATATGTATCTCAAAATGTAATCATAACTTTACCCAATGTGTCAATAAACAAAGAAAAATATTATCTTCATGTGAAATATACTAGTACCTTTCTTACTGCTGCCGAGATCGACTTCCAGTCCCATTTTCTGGAGAACCAAATTCGCTGAAAGACTTTCATCTTTTAGCAATTCCTCAAATTTTGCTGCCTCTTCCTTTAGAACTTCCTTTGATTCTGAAGAAAAAATTATGAAATGTACTAAAAAAAAATTTGTTTTTCTTTCATATCCTATTTAAAGATCAATACATTAGCAATGGAACTTTTATCCTATGAAAATTATGATCCTATGATTATTATATAAAACGTGGAGGACATCAATCATATCACAATGTGGTCATTTCCAAAAGAAATAATTTCTACCTTTCATTTATCAAAATATATCATGTTACGTAAGTCAGTTGTAATCTTACATTCCGATTTCTAAATATACTGAATGTTTTAGAACAGCATTCTTATATGATGGCCCAAATGCATGTAAGCAGTTTCGTGCTGTTTCGAAATATTAACTATTACAATTAGTGATGTAAAAGTCATTTTGTTGACATATTTTTCACATAAGATTCCAACCATTTCACGTAGGCCTACTTACAGATAACTTCAATTATATTTTCTGATGATTATAAAGAATTTCATTTTGTAACAACGTCGTCAACGAATTGATAAAAAAATCCAGTGGGATATACATACGATTTATGTCTAACAAATGTCATGATTTCGTCATCATATCATCATAATTATTCAAACACTTACTAACTATAATCTGATCTTCTGACGCAAGTTTTCAAAATACTTAATTTGCCTTTGGACGGTCAACCGCGATACATCGTCAGGTTTTCGATCAAAATCTGTTCTACAATCATTTCGTTAACAGTTAGTTCTTCTCCAACACAAACATTTGGAAATTCACGAATCAGAATGAATGATAACAAAAAAACACCAGTTTTGTTCGGGAATAAAATTTATGTGATTGACCCTTTAACTTACCTTCTGTACGCACAATGGCAGCGCGATAGAGTTTTCCTGTGAACTTTGCCTTCACAAGTTCACCCGGTTGGTAAACGTCCTTCCTAGGCGCAAAAATCGTAAGAGACGATTGGATGCTCCAGTTCCTTTCACCATCATACCAGAATAACAGACAGTATTGAGATTTCATCGTATCAGAATCCACAGACATAGGTGCGGTCATGTTCGGTGCTGCCATTTTTTTCTTCAGATTATGGAACTCTTAGCGCCAATGCGATTAACCAATGGGAGTCTCTTTGTTTCAGTTCCACACATTTGAACCAATGGCAAAACATGTCATCATTGATAACTTTTTTACTAAATGTTCCTCTTTCAAATAATTTAAAATTAGTTTGCCTTAAAAATCGACGTTATTATTTTTCTCTCAATAATTTGTAATATAAAAGTAGGCCAAATTTGAAAATATTCTCTTCGAGATTAACCAATGCCACGCACAGCTCTAAAATGGCGGATCCACCTGGGTCAATGGAGGGGCCGATTCCATCGTCGAAGGAAGGGAAATTCCGCTCTACACACGATGACAAATTTGAATGTCTCGTTTGTGGCGAAAAGCTTGCTACAAAACATAGTGTTTTGAGACATCTTCATACTATCCATGGATTCAGTGAGTAGTTTGAAACTTGGTTTTGGAAGTTAAAGTTACGTAATTGTGACCCAGTTCCGAGGTGTGACACGTATATTCATCTTGAAGGCATGCATCGCGTTTGTTTGTAATTGACTATTTGACTATTTGCTTGATGAATTTCTTAAATGAAGATTTTGTTTGATATCTATGTTGCACAAGTAAGAATAAACTTTTAAACGGCATTCTTGGTATTGTTATTGTGACAACGCCACAGTCGAGCAGACATGCCTACTATAAGTAAATCCCTTGTGGAACTAGTAAGATTATCAAAAGAATATTGTAATATACAGGGATTCTTGATATTCTATATATATATATATATATATATATATATATTTGTTGCGGGTATAACGATTGTAGTCATTGTTATGAAAGAAATCATAGGATTCATAGCTGGCATTTGTTTTACTGACGCTAAATTTCGATCGAAAATTTGACCCGGCATGGTGCAGATATGTGTGTGAAGATTTTACCAAAATTTTCATCACAAATGATAATTTGAAACAACAAAACCTTTACCGTTGTTCATTTTATGAAACATTCTAGAAAATAATGACCATTTATCAACTGGATACAAACATCCAGCCGAATATAACATAGTAACATATTTAGATATTTCACCGCGTTGAATAAATTTCGTTTTAATGTTTAATATTTGACGAAGAGTTTTAATGTGAGTGGTAATACTCTTCGTTGTTTTCAGTTTTGTATATTAATCATAGATATTAGGCACTTGTAAATGATAAACACTTAGTGACTAAACAGGCAATATGATTAGAAATTTCTTCAAACGTCGGGTAGTCGACTTGACATTCGCATAACGTAATAAGGCTGTTCCGTCTGCCTCCCTCGATATAATACCAGCCAATGAACACGCTCATTTCCTTAGAGATACCAACATGATAAATGGAACAGCCAAAATTGTCCGACAGAATATTAAATCTTATATTTTCGTAATTCTTTCGCTTTACTGTGATTTTTCATTATTAAAAAAATCTGATACCATCCCTCATGATTTTTTTCCTTACCGTCAAGTATGATAAGTTTGATGGTTTCACAATATGGTGTTTAGGCCAATGTGATATATATATACATAATAAATACACATGCGGTAATAAACATTTACTATAAGACGTATAGAATTTGTTGATAATATGCTGCTTTTAATGATTTTGTATTTACACATAATATTTCAATTATTAAAAATAAATACGATTTGGGTTTTTCTTATAATCATAAGTAAACTGTGTCTTGTACATGTATCTACATGAACATTGATTTATGATTAAAATTATTACTGCAGTTATTTTATATATTTTGTCTTTATATTGAAAACATGTTCATATATTTAATTGTTTAATCAATAAGATAATAAAAGCATATATATATATATAAAGTTCTTTTAACATTTTTTAAATTCACTTTTTAAGTATTTTGTAAGCTCCTTAAACAGAAGTATGCAAATATTGTCATTATGAAATTCCTGATCACATTTAAATTTTGATGTTGCAGCCCCTGTTAGAAGAAAGAAGAAACGATATGTAGAAGATGACAGTGTAGCCATTCCAAGAACAACACTTCATAGGTGGAAAAAGTCAAGGACAGAATCATCAAAAGCTCAGAAATCCTTAGCATTCGACAAAGTACCTTCTGAAAGTCATGAAAATTTCAACAACTCTTTTTCATCAGGTTTGTGAGTTTTTTAAAGTAAATTTTTATCAAAGAATACATTGGCCCTGACCATTACATGTTTTACAATAAAGTATAGTTGTCCCCTGAACTGTTATGGTCATAGCACAAAACTGGGTTATAAGGGCTTCTCTATCACTTTTGACTTATTGATTTTGACTTATCTGTGCTATTTTCACTTCAAAATAACATATACTTAGTAATTTATTGAATCAAAATTCCTTGACTCCTTGACTCATAGACCATAGTTTTGTTATGTCACTGAAAACTATACTGTATTGCGGAATAAAGGCAAGCCGCTCCTTTCATTTTCTCAGAAACAATACTATTACAGTACTTGCATGATGCATGATTAAGGATACTGCAAGCTCATGTTTTCAATTGTTTTAATGGAGTTAAACTTTAAACTTAAGAAAATCATTGTTCAACTTGAAAGTTGCATGTTTGTAAATATTCAGTTTTGTTTTAGATGATTTAAAAAAGGGTTTACGAGTACTATTTTAGTGGGTTTATCATGATTGAGGAAATCATGACTAATGATGATTACTTTTTCTTATGTTTATTCGGTTATCTTATTAATTCTTATTGAAGTGACATGTAAGAATTGATCAAAGAAATAATGGTTCTCTTGTGTGGAATAAAAGTTACAAACTTACAAGGTCATTTATATCAATCTTTTCTCTGATGTTTGCAATGATTTTGCGTTGTGTTCATGCTAAGCTTTATTCATATTAAACAGCAGATTAAAAGGCGCCTCTGGTGTAAATATTTTTGGAAATAGAGTTATTTAATTCACTTAACAGAGTGAATATTGCTTGCTGGCTTACCTATTGAATAGCCATTAAATAGCTGTAAAATCAGTTAAATATTAAGCACTTCTGCACATACAGGTAAAGATTGAAACAAAATAAGACTTTTTTGCCTGATGTATATAAGTATTTGGCTTTCAAAATTGAGACTACCAAAACACTTTAATAGCAAAATAAAATGTTTGATTTAGATAGATTAAACATTTCTGTCAAAGAAAATAATCTGTTAATTTTCTTCTGTTGCAGATAAGCAGATGGTTGGTGCATCAGGCAGTGCAGCTGAATCCATGTCCAGTTCTTGCATTGACTTCCATGTAAATTCCGTGGCTGTGGTCTCAGGAGTTAAAGACTTTGTTTGTGACAATCCAAGTGATGATGATTGCAACAATTTTGACATTTTGTCCGACACAGAGCAACAGGCAATTCTTTTAGACTCTGACGTAACAAATGATAAAAGCTTATCAGGTGATGATTCATCTGTGAATGTGAACTATTCATCATGTTCCAGCGTGTTCAGTGAGTCTTCTAGTTCTGATGTAAGCAACATTGAGGAGTCATCAGTTAATCTCATCACTCATCACAGTCATCAGTCTGAACAGGAAGCCCAAGCTTTGACTATTTTGTCATGCTTTTTACGGAACAATTTATCAACAGCTGCATGCAAAGATATCTTGGGTACAATGAAGAGTTTGTTTCCTGATTCAAGCTCACTAGAGATGCTGGACTTTGGACAGATACTCAGTTACGTTGATTCAGCTCCAATCCAAGAGATCCACTATTGTGTCTTATGCAGTGAGCTCTTCCCAAATGATGTGGATATGTTCAGATGTTCTAATGGCAACTGTATAGGTCTACGTTATAAAGGACACCTCTCTATGCAGATGAAAAAAGGAAGGCAGCCAAGACAATGCTTTGTTTTTGCTGATGTAAAACGTCAACTGAAGAGTTTGTTACAGTCACCTGGTGAGTAAAGCATTAAATATGTGCGCTATGAAGCTTTGCGGGAGACATTATGTTTTCAATCACGTCCGTTATTCCATGGTTCCAAACGCTTTCATTTCAGGGCCATATCTCAAAATCCTTTCATATTTTTTAGGAAACTTGGTTTGTGATTAGACATTGTGGTGGAGTGGTGCCTTTTGCTAGTTTGATTATTCTGGTTTCCACGGAAACACTTTGAACTTACTGTAAATGGAGGGTAGGGTTTCTTTCCATACAATATCTCAAAACATTTTATTTTTGGGTTTAAAACTTGGTATGTGGTTAGTCCTGATGGTAGAGTGGTACCTTTAATTATTTTGTTTATCTTGATTTTTTGCTCTTCTCGCCTGTAAGGCTCAATGGGCTTATGGCATGGCAATTTATTGGTGTCCGTTGTCCGTCCTTAAACTTTGTGCGTTTTTGACTTCTTCTCCAACAGTGTAAGACTTGTGAGGGTTTTTTGGAATTTGTAACTTTGGTGACCCTGTGACCCCTAATAACTGTATATATAATATGATGTGAAACAAATTTCCCTTGGGACAATAAAGACATTATCTTATCTTATCTTATCTTTATCTTAATAAGGGCTTCAGGGGCCACATCCTTAAAACCTATTTTCGTCTTCTTCTTCAGAACTAAAAGGTGTAGAAAGCTGAAATCTTGTGTACAGGCTCCTTGACTAGTTTTTGTGGCCCTTTGGCCCCTCATAAGGGTCACAGGAGTCACACCCTTAACACCTATTTTCATCTTCTTCAGAAGCAAAAGGCCTAGAAAGCTAAAACTTTGTTTAGTGTTTGTTAATGGGTCAATGTTTAGCTCAAAAACTATAACACTTTTGCTTTGAAACTTGGCATGTGGTTAGCCCTTGTGTTGGAGTGGTGCCTTTTGCTAATTTGGTTGTGCTGAATTTTGTTATTTTTATGGAAACAATTTGAACATAGTGTATATTGAGGGTAGGTCCTTTTCCAAGCTATAGCTAAAAACTATTAAATATGTTTTTCTAAACATAATATGTGGTTGGATCTAGTGGAGGAGTGGTGCCTGAATTTCTATTTTTTTGGTTAAAACTTCCATGGAAATAATTTGAACTTGGTTCATAGTGGGGAAAGGTCATTTTCTGATTATAAATTGGGATGGGGGACATCACACCATGCACATATTTCTTGTTAAAAACCTAAAGGGGGTGTCATATTGGTTTTACAAAAGTTAAAATGAATCATGAAAAATACTTTTTGCACAAGTGAAGTATCAAACAAAGACATCTGACAGTATTCTATTTATTAATTTGACTTTAATGTCAAAGTTCAAATTCTATCAAATCATTTTAGCATTTTGTTTGTTTCAATTCTAATAGAAGCATGTGGATTATGGTCATAGTTAAGCTGTGAAAGGTTGAATAGATAATTCAGAATAATTATATTAAAATATTTTAATGACTATATTACAACTGTGAACAACTTAATTCTGTGCAGGCAATTGTTATCATTGAAAATTGAAATGAAACATTGCACACCATAATTCAAGCAGCTGATTTTCCATAAAAACAGTCTTCATTCTTCATCACTTCAACATTTTTAAATGCAAAATTGGTTTTGTAAGTTTAAAGCATCATTTGTCTTGTAACAGTTTTATGATCACAAAACTATCTTATCTGTTGCAGGCATATGGAAGGACATCCAGAAACACAAGGAAGCCACTTCCTGTCGGAATCCAGATGTCATCAGCGATGTAGTTGACGGGTCATGTTACCGACAGATGTACAAAGATGGTGGCTTTATGACAACTAACCATGGTTGCAACTTAACTGCTGTTTTCAATACAGATGGTGTAAACCTGTATTCCTCATCAAAGATTGAACTATGGCCAATTTTCCTAGCCATAAATGAAATAAGTCCAGAGTTATGTTTGCTAGAGAAAACATGCTGCTTGTGGGGATCTGGCAAGGGAAAGGAAAGCCCCCATTTAGGCAGTACATGCAATGCTTTGCAGAAGAAATGAATTCCCTATACTATGAAGGAATTGATCTGACATCAGATAACGGCGAAGTCAACGTCAAACTAGCAGTTACATGCGGGATTGCTGACCTTCCAGCCAAAGCAGGACTCCTCAACATGACCATGTTCAATGGGTGCAATGCCTGCATAACTTGTGAGGAACCTGGAATCCAAGTTAAACAGGGCAAAGGGACATCCAGGTGCTTTCCCTATCGTGAAGAAGAGGATCGCCACCAAATGCGAAGTTCCGAAAGTGTTCTGACATGTATGGAGAGTGGAACTGACAAAAATCGCATTAAGGGATTTAGAGGTTCATCTGGTCTGAATGCCCTCTGCTCTTTTGACCTGGTTCGAGGTATGGTTCCAGATTACATGCACGGAATTCTGTTAGGCATTGTCAAAACCTTGCTGAACAAGTGGTTTGCTCCATCATCAAGTGGAAATGCCTACTTTCTTGGTAAAAATATCAAGGAAATCTCAACAAGGCTACAGACCATCAAACCTCCCATGGCAATAGAAAGACTTCCACGGAACCTCGAGAAGCATTTTGCCAACCTTAAAGCAACTGAACTGCAGGCATGGTTATTATTCTATGCACTTCCATGCTTGAATGGAATCCTACAAGATTCATACATGCTTAACCTTGCCTGCTTGTCAGAAGGTGTATATCTTCTTCTTGGAGATTCCATTAGTACAGAGGAGTTGGACAGGGCTGAAGTTCTCCTGGATACCTTCTACTCATCCTTCATTGAGTTATATGGCCAGGGTTCCTGTGGACTTAATGTCCACAATGCTGGAGCACACTTGGTGCAATACGTACGCATGTGGGGACCACTATGGTCATGGTCTTGCTTTCCATTTGAGGATGCGAATGCTATGCTTCTTCAAGCTGTCCATGGCACAGGAATAGTGCTCAAGCAAGTCATGCGATACAGACAAGCCCAGTCATGCATTCGTCAAAAGGGAATACTGCCAGAAAGCAACACCTGGAAAGTTTCAATTAAGGCTGATAACTGCTCCTGTGCCGGTGCCCCTAAGAAGTTTAATCCTGGCGACTTAGAGGAAACCATCATGGAAGAGCTTCAGGAAGTTCAAGTAGAAAACCTTAGTGATGTCAGTAAGGTTGACAGAGTAGTGATCCATGGAAAAGATTTTATGCAAAATGCTACTCTAGGATGCAGAAAAGAGAGTGTAGTGTAGTCTTATTTGAAGAAAACTGCATCAATAAGATTGGATCGATCCAGTACTTTGTGCATGTAAAGAAATCAAATATGGTTTATGCTATTGTTGGACCTTATCAACCTCGTCAAGAGGATGGAATATTTGCAAAGCATCTCATTCCTGTGGAAACAACTCAAATGCCATCCCAACTTGTGGGACTAGATGCTCTGATTGACACTTTGGTCTTTATCAAACCATATGATTCATCATCAACAAAAGCATTTGTCGCAAACTTGCCAAACAGACATGGCCATTCAATTTTCAAGTAGTATTTTGATCAACAAAGTTTGTCACTTCAGGGGAGATTGGAAAATTATTTGTTTTAGCAATTTTTAAATATTTTAAAAGCCAGTTTATTATATACCTCATCTAAAATATTAGGTAATTGTGGGTCACAATAGTATTCATCTACTCAAATAGTTATCAGCATTAAAATCAATTAAGTTGTTGGTAAATTACGCCTTTTCTGATAGCTATAGTATAGCTGACTTCTATTAATACATTTGGACTTTTTTAATTCATTTAAATCAGTTTAACTTTTATGTTGAGTTAAATCAATATAAAACATTCTTAAAAATTCAAATTTGACAGACTAATGTTTTAGAATTGTTTCACAGGAATATTAAAAACTTAACATTTTTTGCTACAGGTTACCATCTCCCCTGAATCAAGTTATTTTAATCATGAATTTGTTATTCACAACAGCATCATTGTTGTATTGCAGTTGTGTTTGTTATTATAGATTTAGAATACTGAATGTATATGTTAAGTACTAGAATAACTTAGATGTAATGAGTTTTGAAAAACTTGAACATCTGTTCTCAAGGATTTTAATTCTTGACAATGATAAATGAATGTATATGGATGTATTGTGTCCATTTGGCAGTTATCCACTGATTAACTCTATAAGCATCAATTTTGAATGGAAGATTTTGACAAGGATGTACATGTTGTTTTTTTTGTAATTTTACTGAAATACCATACTTATTCAAGTTTTGTCCTACATAATATATATTAAATAAATATCAAATGTTATTTCATCTATTTTTATTTGGAATTTATATTTGGTGTCAATTGTGTGTAAGTTCCTTAGTTATTGTTTTGTTCATGAAGATAAACTTCATGAACAAAAACTTCATGAAGTCTAATATTACTTCATGAAGTGGAAACAAAACTTCATGAAGTTGACAAAAGTCTTCATGAAGTGTGTCTTCATGAACAATGTTCATGAAGATTTTTCTGAAGTTGATGAAGACTTCTTGAAGTGTTCATGAACTCTTCATGAAGTTCATGAAGTCTTCTTGAGTTCATGAATTGAGTTTCGCAGGGGCCTGGATCATAAAATACTGATATCACCCTCTTGAGTGGGGTAATAAATCATTTATACCCCGGCACATAAATAGCATGAAAAAAGCGTGCAGATTGAGCGTCTTAAGATGTACAATGTATGTTACCTCAAACACATGATCAAGCTGGTTACTTTTGATCAACCGATATGTAGCTTTGAACAAACTTTACGCAGTTCTTACTCTTTATCTTCATATTTTATGCGTTTTGTTTAAACATTCGGTAGGATGCATACGCCTTTGTCGCATAACACCAAGCTCGTGGCGGATATCTCCCCATGTACCCCGCCTCTGAATGGTATAATCTATTAATAAGAAGGAACTCTGAATCATCACATTACAACATTGATGAACAGAACTATATATACAATATAATTTTCTCATGTTGTATACACACAACATCATCATGAATGTTTTAGATTGGCTTCAAAGAAAAAAGAAAGAATGTGACAAAAAACATTTATTATTCGCCTCTGATAATTTGGTTCATTCAAATATTCAATATAGCCTCGTGAGCCAGCTAATTGAAGCTTAGTCTCACATTGGGACAGCAGGTTCTTTTGGACAGTATGATTTAAAGTTAAGTCCCGGTAAATGTTATGGCAACTGTCAATTTTAAGAATATATGTCCCTGTTGATGCTAGAAGGTAGAATAGTTACATTACTTCCTGAACTTCACTCTCTGTTGAGACTTCCTGTATGAAGGAAGACCTGAAACTCGTCCCAGTAACACATAAACTAGAACCTTCTTCTTCTCTCTTTATTATCTTTGAGGGCTGTCTTCTTGAAGTTCATATTTTTATATGATGGTTTTAAGGCAATTTATCCCTTTTCATTGTGACGTCATGTTATAAACAATGTGTTCTGTAGAGGAATATTCTTATACTAGGAGAACTTACTTTCATTTTGTGACTGTGGTATTAAACAGATTATATAGGAGTGTCCATGTCTGTATATCAGCATCCGGTCTCAAGGTACGAACGTCACGCTAACTCCACTAATCTGTACCCTGGGCTCAGAAGCTAGGTTCGCTCGCGCAGCACGATTTAGGATATAGCCAATCAAATCATTTTCTCGTCACCTTCTCGATAAAATTCAAATGAGAAAATGATTTGATTGGCTATATCCCAAGGCGGGTTCCGCTAGCGAATCTAGCTCCTGAAACCAGATTAGTGGAGTTAGCGTAACGTTTGTACCCTGAGACAGGATGGTACATCAATATAGCCCTCAAATTCGATTGGGATAGCTAATATATAGCCGAGTTGAGTTGCAAACATAGTATGTCAAGTACACATATATATATAAGCTATCTTTTTATTTTCATGTTGGTTGTTCACTGTGAAAGAAGTTGGTCTGTGACACATCACTTCCACACAGGAACAAACTGAAATGAGTTCTAATCATGATTTCTATAAAAGCAGCCCAAATATTTTCACTCTGTCATATATCCTGATCTTCATTCACTGTCAATACAAGCAGCTACTGTTGAACCAGTTCAGGTTCGGCACAAGACAGTTTCCTGTGATCTCATCATAGTTTCTGAATTGAAGCCGGGGTGATGAAGACGACCACAATCCCAGTACTAGGCACGGATGTACACAGTTCTCTTGTCAGTTGATCTCACAATTACGCTCACATCTTGATTCTTATTCACAAAATATGGTTAATATATATACAGTGTGTAAAATATAGCCCGTCCGCCAGTCCTTGACTGACTACTTTTTGCCAGGACTGGTTACTTTTTGGTCAGGACTGGTAACTTTTCAAAAAATTTCTTTATTTTCCCCTAAGCAGGGATGCAGAAATCGGTCTATTTGCCGGACATGTCCGATTGGGAATCCAGTTTGACCGATTGAAAAAGTGACCTGTCGGACATTCAAGGAGTCATTTGACCGATTGAAGATAATCAAAGAATTACTAAACAAACATATAAACAAGCCTGAGTTGAGTAACAAGCAATCAATAAAGGCCGATGAAATGCCCCGCTTGTGTCGGTCATAATTGTAAAAAAAACACGAACCGGTCATCAATGAAACAACTAATCCATTCAAACGACATAATTACCTTGTTATCTTTAATTATTTGATCATCTCAGTGTCATGCATTGAGTAAAACAAGTCAATAAGGCCAAACTTTTTTTAAAAAGACATCAAACAACTTCACATCGTTATTTTACATGCTGTTACTATATCCTCCCTCCACTAACTTCACAAGCTCCATGCATTGACTTTGCAAGCAATACTTCATTAACACAGTGTTGGGAGCTTGCATTACTGAAGGGAGGAGAAAGGAACAGCCGGATTACTGCAGTGATAGGGAAACGAAAACAGGCTGATCTGTTGGCAAGTTTGACAGGCTAAAAAAACTTATGCAGTGTGTGTCAAGTAGTTGATATGCATCATAACTTAATAGAATTATATTTAAAACAGCCAAAGTAATTTTATTTTACTCAATGTAATGTATTTTCAGTGTTTTGTTTTTGCATTGCTTTGCATGCGTTGCTATAAATAGATCTGTACATCGTCTGCTTTCCAGTTAATATTAGATTCTAAGCACCTGGCATTTGTTTACTGACACTATTGAAACTTGATTATTTATTTAAATTATAAACATATTCATATACCAAGGCCTAAACATCATAGTAATAAGTAAATTACTGAGTAATAATTTTAGACTTAAATTTAGTCTATGAAATATTTCCACATGTTCAATCGTGTATTTACGTGAGATAAAGCACCAAAATTTATTACAAAATATCATTATTCGTCGACTTATACGTGGAATGTCCGATTGGCAAAAATTTGAATCTGCATCCCTGCCCCTAAGGAATTGACCAATTAATTTTCAGGACAGGCCAGGTTTCCAATCTATTTTATACACTGATATATATATATATGGCAAACTCGGCAGTTGAGTCATGATGACAATGGGTTGATGTATATGACATGGACCAATGTATATATAAAACAATGGCTTGATGTGGATGACAACAGGTTAATGTATATATGACAATGGACCAATATATATATGACAATGGACCAACATATATATGACAATGGACCAATGTATATATGACAATGGACCAATGTATATATAACAATGGCTTGATGATGATGTGGATGACAATGAATCAAGTTGATCTGTGTGTGAAGTTCCCACAGGCACAATGATACAGTTTGGAAGTCTGCATTGAGTTCATTAATCGTCAGTTGTTCCGTGTTTCCCTCACTGTGTAGTTTTGGCCAGCATGCGGTGATCGATCTTGTCCAGATGAACCAGTCTGAGAGCAGTCAAGTCTCATTAACTCACACCAAAACCACTCCATGAGGCAGTTATGTAATCTCATTAAATATCTAGTATCTAAAACATTTCTAGAAATACAGAAAAATAAATGTTTAAGGTATTTACCAAAACCACTCCATAATTCCATATTCAAATCTAGTTACATTTTCAATATATCTAAAATGTCATCAAAATTTCCATCAATCAGTGAAATCGGTGATATGGACACCTTAAAACCCAAGGATATCATGATTGTTGTGGACAACATCCAAATCTGTTATATGTACAAGTAACATAATTAGAGAAAACTGTACAAATGATTGAAAATAGTGAAAAACTTCCCCAGTAAGTTGTAATTGGAGTTCTGGTTTGTGAATAGCTATCAGAGAGGGTTCGTGTAAATGTGATTCCCTACAAGACAGATCCAAGGGTCCAAAACTTACTTGATTTCTGAGTGATAGAAGGGTGCTATTAAGACATGCTACTTCTCATTAGCATCTAGAATTTAAATAAACAATGTGCAAGGATACGGTTTGAGTTGTTCAGCAAAGTTCTTCATATCCTCACCAATCTGGTCCTGTCCCGGTGCGGCCACCACGCTGAGTTCAACTAGCTGTGACTGAGACAAGGGTTCTAGACTGGAGGAGTCTGTGTTACCAGCCTGCAGCATCTGGGGTTAACAATATCACACGGACAATAACAAGCTATAACACTCTAGCTGGGACTGAGACAAGGGTTCTAGACTGGAGGAGTCTGTGTTACCAGCCTGCAGCATCTGGGGTTAACAATATCACACAGACAATAACAAGTGATAACACTCTAGCTGTGACTGAGACAAGGGTTCTAGACTGGAGGAGTCTGTGTTACCAGCCTGCAGCATCTGGGGTTAACAATATCACACAGACAATAACAAGCGATAACACTCTAGCTGGGACTGAGACAAGGGTTCTAGACTGGAGGAGTCTGTGTTACCAGCCTGCAGCATCTGGAGTTAACAATATCACACAGACAATAACAAGTGATAACACTCTAGCTGGGACTGAGACAAGGGTTCTAGACTGGAGGAGTCTGTGTTACCAGCCTGCAGCATCTGGGGTTAACAATATCACACAGACAATAACAAGTGATAACACTCTAGCTGTGACTGAGACAAGGGTTCTAGACTGGAGGAGTCAGTGTTACCAGCCTGCAGCATCTGGGGTTAACAATATCACACAGATAATAACAAGTGATAACACTCTAGCTGTGACTGAGACAAGGGTTCTAGACTGGAGGAGTCTGTGTTACCAGCCTGCAGCATCTGGGGTTAACAATATCACACAGACAATAACAAGTGATAACACTCTAGCTGGGACTGAGACAAGGGTTCTAGACTGGAGGAGTCAGTGTTACCAGCCTGCAGCATCTGGGGTTAACAATATCACACAGACAATAACAAGTGATAACACTCTAGCTGGGACTGAGACAAGGGTTCTAGACTGGAGGAGTCTGTGTTACTAGCCTGCAGCATCTGGGGTTAACAATATCACACAGACAATAACAAGTGATAACACTCTAGCTGGGACTGAGACAAGGGTTCTAGACTGGAGGAGTCAGTTTTACCAGCCTGCAGCATCTGGGGTTAACAATATCACACGGACAATAACAAGTGATAACACTCTAGCTGGGACTGAGACAAGGGTTCTAGACTGGAGGAGTCTGTGTTACCAGCCTGCAGCATCTGGGGTTAACAATATCACACAGACAATAACAAGTGATAACACTCTAGCTGGGACTGAGACAAGGGTTCTAGACTGGAGGAGTCAGTGTTACCAGCCTGCAGCATCTGGGGTTAACAATATCACACAGACAATAACAAGTGATAACACTCTAGCTGTGACTGAGACAAGGGTTCTAGACTGGAGGAGTCTGTGTTACCAGCCTGCAGCATCTGGAGTTAACAATATCACACAGACAATAACAAGTGATAACACTCTAGCTGGGACTGAGACAAGGGTTCTAGACTGGAGGAGTCTGTGTTACCAGCCTGCAGCATCTGAGGTTAACAATATCACACAGACAATAACAAGTGATAACACTCTAGCTGGGACTGAGACAAGGGTTCTAGACTGGAGGAGTCTGTGTTACTAGCCTGCAGCATCTGGGGTTAACAATATCACACGGACAATAACAAGTGATAACACTCTAGCTGGGACTGAGACAAGGGTTCTAGACTGGAGGAGTCTGTGTTACCAGCCTGCAGCATCTGAGGTTAACAATATCACACAGACAATAACAAGTGATAACACTCTAGCTGGGACTGAGACAAGGGTTCTAGACTGGAGGAGTCTGTGTTACCAGCCTGCAGCATCTGGGGTTAACAATATCACACAGACAATAACAAGTGATAACACTCTAGCTGGGACTGAGACAAGGGTTCTAGACTGGAGGAGTCTGTGTTACCAGCCTGCAGCATCTGGGGTTAACAATATCACACAGACAATAAAAAGTGATAACACTCTAGCTGGGACTGAGACAAGGGTTCTAGACTGGAGGAGTCAGTGTTACCAGCCTGCAGCATCTGGGGTTAACAATATCACACAGACAATAACAAGTTATAACACTCTAGCTTGGACTGAGACAAGGGTTCTAGACTGGAGGAGTCTGTGTTACCAGCCTGCAGCATCTGGGGTTAACAATATCACACAGACAATAACAAGTGATAACACTCTAGCTGGGACTGAGACAAGGGTTCTAGACTGGAGGAGTCTGTGCTACCAGCCTGCAGCATCTGGGGTTAACAATATCACACAGACAATAACAAGTCATAACACTCTAGCTGGGACTGAGACAAGGGTTCTAGACTGGAGGAGTCTGTGTTACCAGCCTGCATCATCTGGGGTTAACAATATCACACAGACAATAACAAGTGATAACACTCTAGCTGTGACTGAGACAAGGGTTCTAGACTGGAGGAGTCTGTGCTACCAGCCTGCAGCATCTGGGGTTAACAATATCACACAGACAATAACAAGTGATAACACTCTAGCTGGGACTGAGACAAGGGTTCTAGACTGGAGGAGTCTGTGTTACCAGCCTGCAGCATCTGGGGTTAACAATATCACACAGACAATAACAAGTGATAACACTCTAGCTGGGACTGAGACAAGGGTTCTAGACTGGAGGAGTCTGTGTTACCAGCCTGCAGCATCTGGGGTTAACAATATCACACAGATAATAACAAGTTATAACACTCTAGCTGGGACTGAGACAAGGGTTCTAGACTGGAGGAGTCTGTGTTACCAGCCTGCAGCATCTGGGGTTAACAATATCACACAGACAATAACAAGTGATAACACTCTAGCTGGGACTGAGACAAGGGTTCTAGACTGGAGGAGTCTGTGTTACCAGCCTGCAGCATCTGGGGTTAACAATATCACACAGACAATAACAAGTCATAACACTCTAGCTGGGACTGAGACAAGGGTTCTAGACTGGAGGAGTCTGTGTTACCAGCCTGCAGCATCTGGGGTTAACAATATCACACAGACAATAACAAGTGATAACACTCTAGCTGGGACTGAGACAAGGGTTCTAGACTGGAGGAGTCTGTGCTACCAGCCTGCAGCATCTGGGGTTAACAATATCACACAGACAATAACAAGTGATAACACTCTAGCTGGGACTGAGACAAGGGTTCTAGACTGGAGGAGTCTGTGCTACCAGCCTGCAGCATCTGGGGTTAACAATATCACACGGACAATAACAAGTGATAACACTCTAGCTGTGACTGAGACAAGGGTTCTAGACTGGAGGAGTCTGTGTTACCAGCCTGCAGCATCTGGGGTTAACAATATCACACAGACAATAACAAGTCATAACACTCTAGCTGGGACTGAGACAAGGGTTCTAGACTGGAGGAGTCTGTGTTACCAGCCTGCAGCATCTGGGGTTAACAATATCACACAGACAATAACAAGTCATAACACTCTAGCTGGGACTGAGACAAGGGTTCTAGACTGGAGGAGTCTGTGTTACCAGCCTGCAGCATCTGGGGTTAACAATATCACACAGACAATAACAAGTGATAACACTCTAGCTGGGACTGAGACAAGGGTTCTAGACTGGAGGAGTCTGTGCTACCAGCCTGCAGCATCTGGGGTTAACAATATCACACAGACAATAACAAGTGATAACACTCTAGCTGGGACTGAGACAAGGGTTCTAGACTGGAGGAGTCTGTGCTACCAGCCTGCAGCATCTGGGGTTAACAATATCACACAGACAATAACAAGTCATAACACTCTAGCTGGGACTGAGACAAGGGTTCTAGACTGGAGGAGTCTGTGTTACCAGCCTGCAGCATCTGGGGTTAACAATATCACACAGACAATAACAAGTGATAACACTCTAGCTGTGACTGAGACAAGGGTTCTAGACTGGAGGAGTCTGTGTTACCAGCCTGCAGCATCTGGGGTTAACAATATCACACAGACAATAACAAGTGATAACACTCTAGCTGTGACTGAGACAAGGGTTCTAGACTGGAGGAGTCTGTGTTACCAGCCTGCATCATCTGGGGTTAACAATATCACTCAGACAATAACAAGTTATAACACTCTAGCTGTGACTGAGACAAGGGTTCTAGACTGGAGGAGTCTGTGTTTCCAGCCTGCAGCATCTGGGGTTAACAATATCACACAGACAATAACAAGTGATAACACACTAGCTGGGACTGAGACAAGGGTTCTAGACTGGAGGAGTCAGTGTTACCAGCCTGCATCATCTGGGGTTAACAATATCACACAGACAATAACATGTCATAACACTCTAGCTGTGACTGAGACAAGGGTTCTAGACTGGAGGAGTCTGTGTTACCAGCCTGCAGCATCTGGGGTTAACAATATCACACGGACAATAACAAGTAATAACTTTCTAGCTGGGACTGAGACAAGGGTTCTAGACTGGAGGAGTCTGTGTTACCAGCCTGCATCATCTGGGGTTAACAATATCACACAGATAATAACAAGTGATAACACTCTAGCTGGGACTGAGACAAGAGTTCTAGACTGGAGGAGTCTGTGTTACCAGCCTGCAGCATCTGGGGTTAACAATATCACACAGATAATAACAAGTGATAACACTCTAGCTGTGACTGAGACAAGGGTTCTAGACTGGAGGAGTCTGTGTTACCAGCCTGCAGCATCTGGGGTTAACAATATCACACAGACAATAACAAGTGATAACACTCTAGCTGGGACTGAGACAAGGGTTCTAGACTGGAGGAGTCAGTGTTACCAGCCTGCAGCATCTGGGGTTAACAATATCACACAGACAATAACAAGTGATAACACTCTAGCTGTGACTGAGACAAGGGTTCTAGACTGGAGGAGTCTGTGTTACCAGCCTGCAGCATCTGGGGTTAACAATATCACACAGACAATAACAAGTGATAACACTCTAGCTGGGACTGAGACAAGGGTTCTAGACTGGAGGAGTCTGTGTTACCAGCCTGCAGCATCTGGGGTTAACAATATCACACAGACAATAACAAGTGATAACACTCTAGCTGGGACTGAGACAAGGGTTCTAGACTGGAGGAGTCTGTGTTTCTAGCCTGCAGCATCTGGGGTTAACAATATCACACAGACAATAACAAGTGATAACACTCTAGCTGGGACTGAGACAAGGGTTCTAGACTGGAGGAGTCTGTGTTACCAGCCTGCAGCATCTGGGGTTAACAATATCACACAGACAATAACAAGTCATAACACTCTAGCTGGGACTGAGACAAGGGTTCTAGACTGGAGGAGTCAGTGTTACCAGCCTGCAGCATCTGGGGTTAACAATATCACACAGACAATAACAAGTTATAACACTCTAGCTGGGACTGAGACAAGGGTTCTAGACTGGAGGAGTCTGTGTTACCAGCCTGCAGCATCTGGGGTTAACAATATCACACAGACAATAACAAGTGATAACACTCTAGCTGGGACTGAGACAAGGGTTCTAGACTGGAGGAGTCTGTGTTACCAGCCTGCAGCATCTGGGGTTAACAATATCACACAGACAATAACAAGTTATAACACTCTAGCTGGGACTGAGACAAGGGTTCTAGACTGGAGGAGTCTGTGTTACCAGCCTGCAGCATCTGGGGTTAACAATATCACACAGACAATAACAAGTGATAACACTCTAGCTGGGACTGAGACAAGGGTTCTAGACTGGAGGAGTCTGTGTTACCAGCCTGCAGCATCTGAGGTTAACAATATCACACAGACAATAACAAGTGATAACACTCTATGGGTAATAAAACTTAAGGCTATTAGCTTTAGATTTTAAGAAAAAGGATATTTCTTGGCATACTTACTCGATACAACTTAGATACGGTCACCTTCATTCGACCTTTGTGGAAAAAAAATCCTCGAACAACATATTCATGGTCTAGTCTGAAAGCAAGAGGAAAAGTAATTAGTTTGACTTTTAAATGATATTAAAGGCAGGTAAGAGGAAATATTGCACAGATTTGATAACCATGACTTCTACAACAAGTAAAATGAATTAACACTTTGCATCAAATCTACCACATATCCCTAATAATGACCAAGCTATGATGAGCTACTGACATATACTGGTAGAGGCACATGGACTGAAGCCTCATGGCTGTTTCCTTAGATCAAGTCAAGAGAAGATGACATAAGATCTAATTATCACAGACATAAAGAAATAAACTTAATTGGAATCCCATTTAAGAAAATCAAGATAAGAAGACATTTGATCTAAGTTTAATAGAATTCATGACAAATTGCAATTTCCATACATCAAGTGAAGAGAAGATGACATCAAATATAATTTAATAAGACTTCAAGACAAACTACCTGAATCCCATTTCATTGACGAAGGTGACGACATTGTCTGAACAAGCCACATCGAAGCACGCTCTGACCAGCGTAGGCCGAGTCTTGTCCCCCACTTCTGTCTGTCCGCAGTACCGGATGTACCTGGTCATATAATGAAAATGATAATAATGGATTTTATAGCACCTGGAATCAAGGTCAGGCCTGGAAATGTTGCTACAATCTTAATCAAAACCCTTTTGCACCACTGACAGTAACACATTTTACAACAAGATTAGTGACACATTGTCTCATTATTGATCTCTTGTGATGTTTCGTTCTAAAATTCAGAAATTGTCAAACGGACATACCTATGTATGTTAAACCTTGTATTAGCTTTAGAGTTTAAAATCCAACTTGATACAGTGGAAAATAAAGATTATTCTTGGTCACATTATGCGGAAATAACTAGCTACATGTAGTTAGTAGTTAATCATAATTGTTATCATCTGTCTCCTTAAAGATATTAGCAAAGTGAGTTTCATCAAGCCTATCTCTCACCAGGGGGTGTCTGTCTGGTCGAGGGATCGGCGGACGCGGAACAAGACGAGCTGACTGCTGGGCTGGACCGACCCACCTGCAACCATAGACAACTAGCGTCATACCAAAACACTCATAACAGAAAACAGTCCATACATAAGAAACAAGGGATAACTTACATTATACAAAAACACTCAAAAACATAGAAACAGTTCATACCAAAACACTCATTCAGATAGAAAACAGTCCAAACAAGAAGGGCAATACCTAAACACTAACGAGAAGACATAGTCATCAAAATCCCCGCCAAAAGGGTTATAATTAGTAATTGCTCCAAACTTTTTCTTGGATTCCACAAGGGTAATAATTTCATGCTTCTCATTTCCAAACTCTATTAAGGCACTGATAACAAAAAGACACACATCAAATTTGGTTATCTTATTGTTAATAACCTGAAATAAGACTGAACCTACGTAAAGCGAAAACCATCTCATGGTCAAGAAATGTTTCAGGGTTGGTTTCTGCGTTGTCGCACAGCCCACGCAGTCGATGTAGCAAGACCTCGCGGTAGCTGTCACTGATGCTGCCTTGTAGTAGATACTCCTGTTGAGGCGTAATGTGGTACTTGACACCAAGCGTGAAGGTACTCTCCATCTCAGTAATTAACTACAAATGAAATTTCATTATCATTAAAAACATATTAGATTGTTACGTTTGAAGTTCATGTAATTTTTTGGGGGATGAATCACTAATGGAGCACCTAACAATTAACCTTAGAATGTCGGTTCACTTTCTAAAAAGGACTTGTCCCTAACAAAGTGCATATTATTTCTATTCAAGCCCAACTTTAAATAAATTCAATATGCTTATGTCTGAAGACAAACAAGATGTTGTCCAGAACTTATCAATTTTTATACACAATGCAATGACTCTTAGAGATAAATTGTTACGCCAATAATATATTGCAAGTGTTTGTTTATCGTATTGTTTGTAATTATACACATGTAACGCTCTGTAAATCTAAAAATGTAGACTGGGCCTTTGGCCTCCACTGCAAAGGAATAAAGATTGATTGAACAAAGTGCATAACTTACAGAAAGTTTAATACCGTTTTAATATGTTTTTAATATCTATACACTTAACATGTTGAAACTCACAGATTTCTGAATATACAATATTTCTATTGTGAGAAATCAAATTGACATGAGAACTTATACATTTCAAGTAAATTCATTGACATGAATATTGTCTAATTAAAAAAAATAATCTGTGTATGTCTTTAATGAATTATTGCTCTTGGATGAAACACAACATTGATCCAAATGAAGGGTAGTTCTATCGCCGTTGTGCTAAATATGAAAATAAAACAAAAAAAACATGAAATGTGTATGATAACAGACAAAATTATTTTGTCACATATGGTTAATTACAAAAAGAAAACTCATCTGGACTTACCTAAAACACCTAATTTTAGTTGATAGAACAAAGATGAACAGTCGCAGATTCAACTTCAAGTGACTCTTTAATTGAAATTAATGTAACATAAAAATCGTTTTGTGTCCATGAAATATGTATTCTTAAAAAGTGTTGTAATTCTACATTATTTGTTCATAACGACATTAATTAAAATGACTACGAAGACGTAAAAACTAGAAAGAAATGCAGTTTTCGGAAGAAGCAATATTCCACTTTTGTTAACCGGAAGTTGAATTTTCTCGTTTCACGGATTGGAGAGCAGCCAAGGGAAGTAATAACTTTTTCAAGAAGAAAAAGACAAGGACTTGAAGACGACAGAAAGTGGATTTTCAGAGTAATAAGACTGATCTAGTTGTGTAGAACTCGAAATTTTGAAGCGTTTGCTTATCAAGTACAAATCTATCTTTTTAATTATTAATGAGGATGTAAAGAATGCACCGAGAGACGTATTTTCCTTCTACATTCTGCCATGTGCAAATTTTTCATTTTCGAACATATTTTAAATGATTGTTTTTCAATGATTAGGTGTTATTGCATATGCATATGCATTTAAATTGATTATGTAACTTTATTTCCATTATTATCTGCCTACATGTAAATTGAGTGTGATGTTTAAAAAAAAGTTGTTTGAAGATCAAATTACAACCTGACTACCGACTAATTGATCCCATAAGACAAAATCTATAAACTAGAAGACGACACATGTGGCAGGTTGAAATAAAGGGTACAGTCTTTTCCAGATGATAGAGGCTTGTAGGTTTAAAATATAGAGATGCCGAAAATGCAAGCCCACACAAATTTACATTAGAAATTGAAGAATATAGTCGGATAATAATTTGTTTCCTTTTCTATATCAGTTGAAAATATTTCAAAGTTTTAGAAAATATGATGAAGAGTTTATCAGGGCAGATGTAAAAGTGAAGAGTAATTTTTATCAATTTGGACCACATGTTGGTCTTTAATTTAACTGATTATAGTGTATCAAAGAGAGTCTTGGTCATCCAAGTTCATTCAGTTTATTGAGCCAGGTCTACAAACTTGTCCGCAATTGTGTTTTTCTGGCGAATGTCACCATGCTGATTTGATAATAAAATTTATGCAATAAAATCATCAAAAAAGTTATTAATTTAAAAACCTGGAGTACAGATTTGCAGACACTGTTTTTGAAACCCAATGGAATTGAAAACCTTAGTGTACTGTACGCAGCAAAAACTAGTGCACTTGAATATACAAATGTACTGAATTGTACAACAGTGTTAGGCAACTTCATTATACCCCTGCTACGACGTAGTCGGGGGTATATAGCGCTCCACGTGTCCGTCCGTGCGTCCGTCCGAAATCGTTTCCGGAGCATTACTCTAAAACTATACCAATTACAAACTTCAAATTTGGTATGGCAGTAGCCTATATGATGCTGTTGTGCCTTTTAGGGGTTTCATCTCAATGGTTCAAATAATTTTTGAAATTTTGACAAAAAACTGTCCGATTTCTGGACTTTGTCACGGAGCATAATTAAAAAACTATACCACTTGGAAAATTCAAATTTGGTATGGCATTAGCCTATATGATGCTGTTGTGCCTTTTAGGGGTTTCACCTCCAACGTTCAAATAATTTTGGAAATTTTGACCAAATACGGTCAGATATTCGGACTTTGTGTCGTTTCCGGATCATAATTAAAAAACTATACCACGTGGAATTTTCAAACTTGGTATGGCAGTAACCTATATGATGCTGTTGTGCCTTTTAGAGGTTTTAATTCCAAAGTTCAAATAATATTTGAAATTTTTACCACTGCAAAGAATACATATATTGGAATGTTGATACCACTGCAAAGATTACATATATTGGAATATAAATTGACCTACGTGGAACTGAATGGAAGGTGAGAGTTTGTTGAAAAACATTTATTATCATAGTTATACCAGTTCACACCTATTCAGACAAATTCAATTTAAAAAATACGGTAACAATCCTAGGACTTATCAGAACATATGACTTTTCACTATTTTCGTCAAGGAAAGGCGGTCAAACTACAGGCGGGGGTATGTGAGCTGCGCTCACTTTTGCCTTGTTACTTGGTAGTGAATGATAACCAGATAGGAGCAGCAGTGCTGGTTTAGTTAGTCTACTGTGATTATCTGGGTTGATTTTTCCTCTGCATGCTCTTATACACTTAGAAAGCAAAAATAATAATTTTCAATTACCCCCGGGTAATCACATTTGACAATTCTAGAATTGTTTTATGCATGCAGACATGAGACAAAATGCAAAATAAGAGTAGAGAGTTAATATTATAACTACTTTCTGCATTGACAACATCCAAACTTAACGAATGAAAACATGATTCATTCCTTCAAAAGCAAATATCACAACAACAAGAAATTCATTGTTAAAATTATGGTCTTTTGCGTCATTACATCAATGTAAAGATATTGTTTATATCCAAAGAAATACCCATTATTGTATATTCATGAGAATACAATGCCATTTATCATATGAAATACCCAAATGTCTGAAATCCGAGAAGTAAAATTTTGCTTTGTACACTATGGAAAGGATTTACTCAATTGTTACAAAATCAGGGAGTTAATACCCAATAGGTTCAAAACTTATCTAGAGCACTGCTATACCATGATATCTCTCAAAGCAGGATGTTAGCATGATCACTGATCAATTTAACCCTGAGTCCTGAATATCATTCATCATATCATAAACGATTTAATGCAAGTTTTTATGCCCCTGAGTATATAATTTTTGCTCTATCTGTCCTTCAGTCTGTCTGTTTGTCACACACAACTCTAACCTTGCTCATTACTTTTGATTGGATAGATATAGACAGTTGATATTTCAGACCTTTCAGATGAGGTCATAATTTTTGACCTCGTGACCTTGATCTTGGCGCAACAAGGATTTTTTGAAAACTTAAACCTTGGCCTTATGTTATCAATAGGGGGGACTATTGACCCCCAAGGGACTATTGCAATAGCGATAGTTTGTCATGAGTAACTATTGCAATTGCGATAATCTATTGCAGGCTACTATTGCCATAGCTATTGCGATAGGTTATCAATAAGGGAAAGGCAGATTTTGTTGCTTTGTGATTTTTCGAAATTGGCCACACTTGTAGAAGTAGAAATTATAAATTGGGAACAAGAAGATTATCTGCTGTATCTCCTGGTTGCTTCTTTCAGCTCTTAGTGATCTGTTTGATGTGTTCCAGTATTTTCCAAATGTAAAAAGGTGTTTTTTTGGTGTGAATTTTACTCATAAAATTGAACTTAACAACTGCATTGATTGAAATGTTGATACTATCGATAGTTAAACATGTTATCAATACTATAGATCAATTCAAAAATGACTATCGATAAAGTACTATCGGCAGAGCATCTATCGCGATAGGACGATAGTTTGAACTATCGTTACTACCCTAGTTACCAAGTGCCTGGACTTAGCAGGTCATACTTTTCATGGGTTGAAATTAGTTCTATTCAGGGGTTCTATTGGGGTACTAGCCATTTGGAATAGTGCATTGTGACAGCACTAGCCCAAAGACATTCTGACAAGCCAAATACACAGATATAATCATTTTCTTTAAATTCAACTAGTCCTTCAGACTACCAGTTATTGCACTTTACTAGCCAAGCATCATTTTCACTAGCCATGGGCTACCAGGCTAGTGCTACTTTCTAACCCTGCTTGTGGAGTTATCACTGATGATTGTTTGCAGGACTGTTCAACACTCTAGATGGTTCGGAGTCCTTATCGTCGACAGCGCCGGAGCAGAAGTAGCTCGAGTTCAGGATCCTCAGGAGAACGAGGATCCAAGCGACAGCGCCAGAGCCCACACGTCAAACGCAGATCATCGAGGGACCGTGGAAACGAATCGGGTAGGAGACGGTCTCGCAGTCGTGATTCTAGCAGACGAAGATCTCGAAGTCGCGATCGAAGTAGAAGGAGGTCTCATAGCCACGATTCAAGAAGAAGATCTCGGAGCCCGGATAGAGGGCGTCGCCGGTCGAGGAGTCGTGAATCGAGTAGGAAGCGGGACCGTTCGTACAGTCCGCCTCCCGTCCGACCAATCATCAGTGAGGACCCGAAATACTTGAATGCCAGAGTTTTTGTTGGACATCTTGCATCAGACAGGGTAACCAAGGAAGAGCTCGAGAATCACTTCAAGATTTATGGGAACATTCTCGGTAAAATACACTTTTAACTTTCCTGATAAATAACTCAATTTTCAACTTATTTCCCTTGTCAGGTTTAACAATGATTCGATAAGTTATTGTTTTACAAGTTAAAAGATTACATTAATTCATAAGATTTGAATTTTAACAAACTGAAGCTGAGTAATTTAAAAAATGTTAATGACATATTTGATCGATTATATCAAATTTGATTAAGCAATAGGGAGAAAAATGTTTTTGTTAGTGTTATCTTTGGTTGACAAAATGTTGATAGTGTTAGTGATTCATTTGCTCCAGACTGTTACGTGCACCCGAAAGGTTATGGATTTGTCCAGTTTATCAATGAAGACGAAGCCAGAATTGCAGCAGCGAAAGAAAACAGGTCCTTGTTAAAAGGATCCAGAATCGGTGTGTATATTTGTTGTGATTATGTCATCAATTCATTGTGTCAATTATTTGACTTCTATAAATACCAACAAATGAAGCAGCTTTGCGGTCTATAAATCTTGTCACCCGAAACAAGCCAGAAATCAGAGCTAAAAACGTATATGTTACTGGTTTCTTATAGGTGAAAGGGTTCAAATACTCTTGTCCGTTGAATGAAATTACAAAAGATCTTTTTCCGTAATGCAAACTCGTTCGGTTGTTTCCTCTCGAAACGGTGTTGTTTATTTTAACAAACGGGATGGATGTTTGGGAACTGGAGAGATGGTCTGGTGAGAAGTTACATTGTTGGACCAATTTTACTAACCATTATAAACAGTTTGTGTGGAGTCTTTATATTCTGTATTCTTCGGCAAAATTTTGTGGTTTAAAGACGTTGTAACATGTTGACTGAAGAAAATGAAGTGGTCCCACAAAAAGAAAAACTATTGTTACTAATTAAAGATGATCTTTTTTGTCAATAAAATGAGTTTTAGACGAACAAATTCCATTAGGTTATGTGGAAATGTTTTTGCAAGTCAAATGATGCAAGGTGTTCACACTGAATGTGCGCTGGAAATTTCTTCTTCTTTGTTTGCTTTCTTAATCAATTACTCTGGCTAATTTGGTTGAATAATTAAGTGTTTCACTTGTAAATAACATATATTTTGCATACACTTAATAAAAAAAGATTCTAATGAAAGATTGGACTAAATGAGAAGTAACATGCTGCAGTGGATGTAGGAGGAACCTGGGAAAGTGTGATGTAGGAGGAACCTGGGAAAGTGTGATGTTTTACTTCAAACAGTGTATTCTCATCATCGTATGTGCTTTGTTTACAGACACCAGGATGGCTGCAGAAGGGAGAAGAGACCGAGCGCCCAATCGTGAAAGGTTAGAGTCGGTGCAACGCTGACAGAGATCTACCGTTGGTGGATGAATACACTGCTTTAGACTGAGTTCAGATTGTGGTAAAGTAGGCTCAGTCATTATTGGAAGGAAGTGAAGCAATTCTGTTGTAAACCTCGACTTTGTGGGTTGGGAAAGCGCCCGCCAGGGGCTGAGCAAACTTGTCGGTCTGCAGTATAGAACTGTTCTACACGCAGTAAAGTTTGGGTGCAAAGCTACACTGGATTTCAGCGCAGTACCACCCATGGTATGGTAATGCCAGCTCATGCTCGCGGGGTTCATGCCACGCGTATTCACAATTGTGTTGCAGGCTTTCTCCCTGCACTAATACTAGCAGCAGTGATGTGACGGAAACGCCCCTGAAAGCGGTGTTAAACCCATGTCACCTGAGCTCACCTCTAAAACCTTATAGATTAAGTAATGATTGTAGTTAAGTTAACTCAGTCACTATCGAAAAGGGATGAAACAATTCTGTTGTAACCCCTCCATTTCACCTCAATTCCCATTATCACTAGTGAAAAGGGAGGTAAAGCATGCTGTTAAACGCCTCCACTGCACCTCGATGTCTGGTGGAGGGTGATGTCCGCTGCAGAAGGAAGCCAGGAATTGTTCCATAAGGGTCAAGCTGTAGTGGAAGCTGGCGAGGGTGGTTTGTGAGTTGTATGTGATGTGAAGCTAATAGACTTGAATAAACTGAGATGTGCTCACAATGTCTTGTGCTGATTGCTTGCTTGAGTTGATAGACCTTCTTTATGAATTCCTCGTACTCATAACTTTCCTCATGTTGTTTCCAAATTCCTGATACTTAAAACTTTACCGATACTGTTACATTTCATAAATATATTCATTATCAACCATGCCTTTATGATTATTAACACGTTTTGTTTATTGTGAGACTACATTGCAAGTGGAGTTGTATATATATCATATAGATAAGAAATATACTTTCCGTAGTTTAAGCCCAATATTTGATATACAGTCAGGGTTATAGAGGCAGAAACTTGGAATATCCGTTTTTGTTGTTGTTTATCATGTGAACAGTCTGTTACTCAAAATTGAAAATAACCCTTTGTCTGAAAGTCCTTGATTAAATGTTTTAATGATTTTCTGTATGCTACTTGTCTTCACAATACAATATTTATTGACTCTGTGTATATTGTCATCTGTCCATGTTTCTTGAGATGGCAATTGAAAACTGTACATATACTGAGCAAAAATAATTAGGGATATATGAATATTTTTAGTAGTAAGAATATCAAATATTTATTCGTTGATAACCTTATAGATAGAAATGATCAAGTAAAGATATCACTAACTTATTTTGTCTGGTATATATGTATTATCTGCATGGACCATAGTTGTAAAAGTGAAATTCAGTGATCTTATTCCATGTCATTCCAGGGATCCGCGAGACAGAGACTACCCTCCAAGGGATTTCAGAGAGGGAATGCGGGATGATATGAGGGAACCCTACCGCGACTCGATGAGGGATCAGGATCCACTACGAGATCCAATGCGAGATCCGTTAAGAGATCCAATGAGAGATCCGTTGAGAGATCCAATGAGAGATCCGTTGAGAGATCCAATGAGAGATCCGTTGAGAGATCCGTTGAGAGATCCGTTAAGAGATCCAATGAGAGACCCAGCAAGGGATCCAATGAGAGACCCACGAGATTCATATGAAGCTAGAGGCCTGCCCCCAAGAGATCGGTCGCCGCTACGAGATCCGTACGATGGACCACCTCGATCACGACTTCCGCCAAGAGATCGATCCCCAGGGCGTGACCTCCCGCCAGGCGAGGGTCCCCCACGAGACCGGTTTGATCCTCGTGAAGGTTCCCCACCTCGAGATCCATACGACGAACGATTCAGGGATCCATATCGAGGTCCTCGAGACCCTGGGAGACCACCAAGGTGAGAAAAATTTTCTTTTTGATTATCAATCTGTAATTGCATTCTTCAGCGTCTTTATTATAATCATAATGCGACATCATGCAAAGGTGATGAACACTAAATACGAGTTGAGATGTGGAGAAATCTTGAGATTTATAGGGGATGTATACTGAACATTGGTAGATTTATTTTGAGTGTGGGTACATGAGATTATGTAGATAACCAGAAACTGTCTTTACTTGCCAGAAACATTAATTAATATTTAAATTTTTATATTTATAGAAAAGAGCCTGCTTGCCAAGTGACAAAATGTGATTTGTGATAAAAGATCTTGTTCTTGCTTTGTTTCCAGAGACGGCTGTGATCCTTATTTCAACGACCCGTACCGGCCCCCTCCACCACATGACCCGTACTTCGATAGATTTGACCCCTACAGGTAGGCTGGTTACCTCCCTTGATCTTGTATGATTATATATATGTCATATACTTCGATAGATTTGACCCCTACAGGTAGGATGGTTACCTCCCTTGATCTTGTATGATTATATATATGTCATATACTTCGATAGATTTGACCCCTACAGTAGGCTGGTTACCTCCCTTGATCTTGTATGATTATATATATGTCATATACTTCGATAGATTTGACCCCTACAGGTAGGCTGGTTACCTCCCTTGATCTTGTATGATTATATATATGTCATATACTTCGATAGATTTGACCCCTACAGGTAGGCTGGTTACCTCCCTTGATCTTGTATGATTATATTTATGTCATATACTTCGATAGATATGACCCCTACAGGTAGGATGGTTACCTCCCTTGATCTTGTATGATTATATATATGTCATATACTTCGATAGATTTGACCCCTACAGTAGGCTGGTTACCTCCCTTGATCTTGTATGATTATATATATGTCATATACTTCGATAGATATGACCCCTACAGGTAGGATGGTTACCTCCCTTGATCTTGTATGATTATATATATGTCATATACTTCGATAGATATGACCCCTACAGGTAGGATGGTTACCCCCCTTGATCTTGTATGATTATATTAATGTCATATACTTCGATAGATTTGACCCCTACAGTAGGCTGGTTACCTCCCTTGATCTTGTATGATTATATATATGTCATATACTTCGATAGATTTGACCCCTACAGTAGGCTGGTTACCTCCCTTGATCTTGTATGATTATATATATGTCATATACTTCGATAGATTTGACCCCTACAGTAGGCTGGTTACCTCCCTTGATCTTGTATGATTATATTTATGTCATATACTTCGATAGATTTGACCCCTACAGGTAGGCTGGTTACCTCCCTTGATCTTGTATGATTATATATATGTCATATACTTCGATAGATTTGACCCCTACAGGTAGGATGGTTACCTCCCTTGATCTTGTATGATTATATATATGTCATATACTTCGATAGATATGACCCCTACAGGTAGGATGGTTACCTCCCTTGATCTTGTATGATTATATTTATGTCATATACTTCGATAGATTTGACCCCTACAGGTAGGCTGGTTACCTCCCTTGATCTTGTATGATTATATATATGTCATATACTTCGATAGATTTGACCCCTACAGGTAGGCTGGTTACCTCCCTTGATCTTGTATGATTATATTTATGTCATATACTTCGATAGATTTGACCCCTACAGGTAGGATGGTTACCTCCCTTGATCTTGTATGATTATATATATGTCATATACTTCGATAGATATGACCCCTACAGGTAGGATGGTTACCTCCCTTGATCTTGTATGATTATATATATGTCATATACTTCGATAGATATGACCCCTACAGGTAGGCTGGTTACCTCCCTTGATCTTGTATGATTATATATATGTCATATACTTCGATAGATATGACCCCTACAGGTAGGATGGTTACCTCCCTTGATCTTGTATGATTATATATATGTCATATACTTCGATAGATATGACCCCTACAGGTAGGATGGTTACCCCCCTTGATATTGTATGATTATATTAATGTCATATACTTCGATAGATTTGACCCCTACAGGTAGGATGGTTACCTCCCTTGATCTTGTATGATTATATATATGTCATATACTTCGATAGATATGACCCCTACAGGTAGGATGGTTACCCCCCTTGATATTGTATGATTATATTAATGTCATATACTTCGATAGATTTGACCCCTACAGGTAGGATGGTTACCTCCCTTGATCTTGTATGATTATATATATGTCATATACTTCGATAGATTTGACCCCTACAGGTAGGATGGTTACCTCCCTTGATCTTGTATGATTATATATATGTCATATACTTCGATAGATATGACCCCTACAGGTAGGCTGGTTACCTCCCTTGATCTTGTATGATTATATATATGTCATATACTTCGATAGATTTGACCCCTACAGGTAGGCTGGTTACCTCCCTTGATCTTGTATGATTATATATATGTCATATACTTCGATAGATTTGACCCCTACAGGTAGGCTGGTTACCTCCCTTGATCTTGTATGATTATATATATGTCATATACTTCGATAGATTTGACCCCTACAGGTAGGCTGGTTACCTCCCTTGATCTTGTATGATTATATATATGTCATATACTTCGATAGATATGACCCCTACAGGTAGGATGGTTACCTCCCTTGATCTTGTATGATTATATATATGTCATATACTTCGATAGATTTGACCCCTACAGGTAGGCTGGTTACCTCCCTTGATTTTGTATGATTATATATATGTCATATACTTCGATAGATATGACCCCTACAGGTAGGATGGTTACCCCCCTTGATCTTGTATGATTATATTAATGTCATATACTTCGATAGATTTGACCCCTACAGTAGGCTGGTTACCTCCCTTGATCTTGTATGATTATATTTATGTCATATACTTCGATAGATATGACCCCTACAGGTAGGATGGTTACCCCCCTTGATCTTGTATGATTATATTAATGTCATATACTTCGATAGATATGACCCCTACAGGTAGGCTGGTTACCTCCCTTGATCTTGTATGATTATATATATGTCATATACTTCGATAGATTTGACCCCTACAGGTAGGCTGGTTACCTCCCTTGATCTTGTATGATTATATATATGTCATATACTTCGATAGATATGACCCCTACAGGTAGGATGGTTACCTCCCTTGATCTTGTATGATTATATATATGTCATATACTTCGATAGATATGACCCCTACAGGTAGGATGGTTACCCCCCTTGATATTGTATGATTATATTAATGTCATATACTTCGATAGATTTGACCCCTACAGGTAGGATGGTTACCTCCCTTGATCTTGTATGATTATATATATGTCATATACTTCGATAGATATGACCCCTACAGGTAGGCTGGTTACCTCCCTTGATCTTGTATGATTATATTTATGTCATATACTTCGATAGATATGACCCCTACAGGTAGGATGGTTACCTCCCTTGATCTTGTATGATTATATATATGTCATATACTTCGATAGATTTGACCCCTACAGGTAGGCTGGTTACCTCCCTTGATCTTGTATGATTATATATATGTCATATACTTCGATAGATTTGACCCCTACAGGTAGGCTGGTTACCTCCCTTGATCTTGTATGATTATATATATGTCATATACTTCGATAGATTTGACCCCTACAGGTAGGCTGGTTACCTCCCTTGATCTTGTATGATTATATATATGTCATATACTTCGATAGATATGACCCCTACAGGTAGGATGGTTACCTCCCTTGATCTTGTATGATTATATATATGTCATATACTTCGATAGATTTGACCCCTACAGGTAGGCTGGTTACCTCCCTTGATTTTGTATGATTATATATATGTCATATACTTCGATAGATTTGACCCCTACAGGTAGGCTGGTTACCTCCCTTGATCTTGTATGATTATATATATGTCATATACTTCGATAGATATGACCCCTACAGGTAGGATGGTTACCCCCCTTGATCTTGTATGATTATATTAATGTCATATACTTCGATAGATTTGACCCCTACAGTAGGCTGGTTACCTCCCTTGATCTTGTATGATTATATTTATGTCATATACTTCGATAGATATGACCCCTACAGGTAGGATGGTTACCCCCCTTGATCTTGTATGATTATATTAATGTCATATACTTCGATAGATTTGACCCCTACAGGTAGGCTGGTTACCTCCCTTGATTTTGTATGATTATATTTATGTCATATACTTCGATAGATTTGACCCCTACAGGTAGGCTGGTTACCTCCCTTGATCTTGTATGATTATATATATGTCATATACTTCGATAGATTTGACCCCTACAGGTAGGATGGTTACCTCCCTTGATCTTGTATGATTATATATATGTCATATACTTCGATAGATTTGACCCCTACAGGTAGGCTGGTTACCTCCCTTGATCTTGTATGATTATATATATGTCATATACTTCGATAGATTTGACCCCTACAGTAGGCTGGTTACCTCCCTTGATCTTGTATGATTATATATATGTCATATACTTCGATAGATTTGACCCCTACAGTAGGCTGGTTACCTCCCTTGATCTTGTATGATTATATTTATGTCATATACTTCGATAGATTTGACCCCTACAGGTAGGCTGGTTACCTCCCTTGATCTTGTATGATTATATATATGTCATATACTTCGATAGATTTGACCCCTACAGGTAGGATGGTTACCTCCCTTGATCTTGTATGATTATATATATGTCATATACTTCGATAGATATGACCCCTACAGGTAGGATGGTTACCTCCCTTGATCTTGTATGATTATATTTATGTCATATACTTCGATAGATTTGACCCCTACAGGTAGGCTGGTTACCTCCCTTGATCTTGTATGATTATATATATGTCATATACTTCGATAGATTTGACCCCTACAGGTAGGCTGGTTACCTCCCTTGATCTTGTATGATTATATTTATGTCATATACTTCGATAGATTTGACCCCTACAGGTAGGATGGTTACCTCCCTTGATCTTGTATGATTATATATATGTCATATATTTCGATAGATTTGACCCCTACAGTAGGCTGGTTACCTCCCTTGATCTTGTATGATTATATATATGTCATATACTTCGATAGATTTGACCCCTACAGGTAGGCTGGTTACCTCCCTTGATCTTGTATGATTATATATATGTCATATACTTCGATAGATATGACCCCTACAGGTAGGATGGTTACCTCCCTTGATCTTGTATGATTATATATATGTCATATACTTCGATAGATATGACCCCTACAGGTAGGATGGTTACCCCCCTTGATATTGTATGATTATATTAATGTCATATACTTCGATAGATTTGACCCCTACAGGTAGGATGGTTACCTCCCTTGATCTTGTATGATTATATATATGTCATATACTTCGATAGATATGACCCCTACAGGTAGGCTGGTTACCTCCCTTGATCTTGTATGATTATATTTATGTCATATACTTCGATAGATATGACCCCTACAGGTAGGATGGTTACCTCCCTTGATCTTGTATGATTATATATATGTCATATACTTCGATAGATTTGACCCCTACAGGTAGGCTGGTTACCTCCCTTGATCTTGTATGATTATATATATGTCATATACTTCGATAGATTTGACCCCTACAGGTAGGCTGGTTACCTCCCTTGATCTTGTATGATTATATATATGTCATATACTTCGATAGATTTGACCCCTACAGGTAGGCTGGTTACCTCCCTTGATCTTGTATGATTATATATATGTCATATACTTCGATAGATATGACCCCTACAGGTAGGATGGTTACCTCCCTTGATCTTGTATGATTATATATATGTCATATACTTCGATAGATTTGACCCCTACAGGTAGGCTGGTTACCTCCCTTGATTTTGTATGATTATATATATGTCATATACTTCGATAGATTTGACCCCTACAGGTAGGCTGGTTACCTCCCTTGATCTTGTATGATTATATATATGTCATATACTTCGATAGATATGACCCCTACAGGTAGGATGGTTACCCCCCTTGATCTTGTATGATTATATTAATGTCATATACTTCGATAGATTTGACCCCTACAGTAGGCTGGTTATCTCCCTTGATCTTGTATGATTATATTTATGTCATATACTTCGATAGATATGACCCCTACAGGTAGGATGGTTACCCCCCTTGATCTTGTATGATTATATTAATGTCATATACTTCGATAGATTTGACCCCTACAGGTAGGCTGGTTACCTCCCTTGATTTTGTATGATTATATTTATGTCATATACTTCGATAGATTTGACCCCTACAGGTAGGCTGGTTACCTCCCTTGATCTTGTATGATTATATATATGTCATATACTTCGATAGATTTGACCCCTACAGGTAGGATGGTTACCTCCCTTGATCTTGTATGATTATATATATGTCATATACTTCGATAGATTTGACCCCTACAGGTAGGCTGGTTACCTCCCTTGATCTTGTATGATTATATATATGTCATATACTTCGATAGATATGACCCCTACAGGTAGGATGGTTACCTCCCTTGATCTTGTATGATTATATATATGTCATATACTTCGATAGATTTGACCCCTTCAGGTAGGCTGGTTACCTCCCTTGATCTTGTATGATTATATATATGTCATATACTTCGATAGATATGACCCCTACAGGTAGGCTGGTTACCTCCCTTGATCTTGTATGATTATATATATGTCATATACTTCGATAGATTTGACCCCTACAGGTAGGATGGTTACCTCCCTTGATCTTGTATGATTATATATATGTCATATACTTCGATAGATATGACCCCTACAGGTAGGATGGTTACCTCCCTTGATCTTGTATGATTATATATATGTCATATACTTCGATAGATATGACCCCTACAGGTAGGCTGGTTACCTCCCTTGATCTTGTATGATTATATATATATATATATATGTCATATATACTTTATGTGCTTATCATGGGTTAAACAATATTAAAGTGACAGAGACTTCAATCAGCTTTTTGTATTAAGTCAGTAAATTTTGAAAGTCAAACAAATGTTGATAGTACATTAAAGCAAAAAGATAGCAAATCATTGATCAGGGAGAAGAAACAATGACGTCAAGTTGAAACCTGCCATATTCAAATTGTTCAAAGTAAATTTGTTGATGTGTTAAACAGACGAGAGCCGTTCATGGACCCGTACCGAGATCCGTACTTCGCCCAACCGAAGCTGCCGCCTCCTCCTCCCCCGGAGTGTGTCATCGTTCTCATGAATAACCAGCTCAGGTAACGGTTACACAAGAGTTTAAAGCTGGGAGGATACAATACATATCACAATGTATTCCCTCAAGTTGCTGAATAGTTCCAACGCCTAACTAAGCATAATGGCTGAGTTTTCTGTCTCTCTTGTTTGTTTTGACAAGGATTTTCGACCCTAAATAAATCGATTATGATTATTATTTCTCCCAGAGATTACGGTGAGCAGATCGAGAGACAGATTAAGGATTTGAAGGTTCTGACGGAAGTGATGGTGATCCCGGAAGGCAAGCCGCTCATCAAACAGATCGAGGAGATCTCCATACAGAAGGGGCTGTACGCCATCGTACTCAACAGTGAGAACCAGAAACATGACTCCCTCACCCTCAACATCCTGTTCGGCAAGGCCCAGGGTCAGTGTCTCATACGGTCTCTCAGAGTAGTCTCTTGAAGATCTGCTACTCCTACAAGCCAGATATCGAGCTCAATAACATAATTATCACTGGTTTCTAATGGTTGAAAGAGTTTCTGGCAGTGTTGAAATACTAGTCTGCCAGACAGTTCAATGTTGTAGTAGATGTTTCCTGTTGTCATTGCACATCTATTGGTTAAGTTTTCATATTTATTTTCAAATAAACAGTGTTCTAGTTCTATTTCTACTCTGTTTCTATCAATATCCTTCATTTTCATGTTAAATGCATATTTGTATTAATCTTGAATTTGTGAAGTTTTTATGAACAAATTCACATGAAGTGGTTATTTTCTGCAGAGCATCGCAACATGCCAACAGACTGTGGTATTGACATGATCAAGAAGACGTTTGAGACGTACCTAGGGTCCCTAAAGGAGAAGGCAGCTGCGCCCATCACACCAGGTGCCCCGCCCCCGAATCCTGGACCCCCTGGACCCCCCCCACCCCCCGGAAACTTCACGAAGCCGAGCAAGGAGTTATCGTACCTGTTGCACCTGCTTGCGGACTCCCACCACCTGACTCTCGGGGAGCTGGACCAGGTCATGCTCTACCTGCGCGACCGTCGCGACCAGGAGCTCTCGCCCGACTCGCGTGCACCAGGTGGCGCTCCCGGCCGTATAGGTGAGTATATGTCCTCTGTTTGTAGATTTCTTCTTATGGTTCTTATGGTTTCTTCTTTTAGGGTTATCTTACAGACTTCTGGAAATAGATGATAAGATGAGTTTTAAGTTGCTCTAAACTACCAGTCTGAGCTCCTGAGTGTATCTGTGAATAGATTTCTACAATATATTTAATGTTTAAGTGACAGTATTTCATTGTCAGGTTAAAAACACATGAAGTCTCATGTGGAAAGATCAAGACTAAACTAAATCTTATTTTTCTAACCCAGGACCCGGCCGAGAGAAGTCCCCAGGTCTGCAGCCCACCCAGTCCTCGCTGGACCCCCACCAGGTACCACTGAGGGACTCCCCCCACCATCTACAGACCATGCGGGAGTCGCCCCAGCCCCTGAGGGAGTCGCCACGGCAACAGCCACAGCTTCAAGAATCACCCAAACTTCAGACCCAGGAATTGCAGAACAACATTCTGGGCATGCTGAATGGGATGAACAGTGGAGGAGCTCGGCCAGAGTCGGGGGGAGGGGGAGTTGGAGCAATGGGGGGTGTAGGAGTGATGGGGGGCCTGGGAGCAATGGGAGGAGGGATGCATCCCTCAACTATCTCCCCCCAGACTGGCGCCGGGGTTTCCCCCCATGTCACCCCGACTAGTCAGACTGCCACCCCCACCCCTATCTCTGCTGCAGCCATCAACACAGCACTCCTCAACTTTGACAACCCCAACGTAATGATGGCGCTTGACAACCTCATCCAGAGTGGACCAAACCTCCTCCGCAACATCTCCGCTGCAACTAGCTCAGCCCAGCAGGGACTCCCTGGGCAGACCAACCGATAGACAGGAGTTGTGGTACGGCAATAGATGAGTGGATTCATTGATGGGTGAGGTGAACTGTCTTGGAGTTTACTGACTGTACCAGTGAATTGATTGATAGACATGTCTAGTATTACAGCGTATCCAATGTTTTCATTGGTTGGTGAAGGCAACCAATCAACATGTCTAGAATTACAGAAATGATTGACAGACGTATTGAATTCATTGGATAACCGAACCAACCAATGAACATAAGATGTGAGAGTTGACTGAGGTTGCCACAGGACTCATTGGTTGGAGAATGAAGCTTATTGTGTCATGGAATCCATCAAAATTAGAGTTGTTCCTCTCCGGGTTGCTGAAGATGACTCTCGAGAAATTTATTGTTTCAGAGATTGGAAATTGCCAACAAACCTTATGAGCTGGTTGCTAAGGAGCATCACTGTAATATGCTCTTTTATGACTTACTCAGTAAATATGACTTACTGATGTCAGAGTTGCCATTGGAGTTGTTGATAGTGATCTATGATCACTGGTGCGTAATCCGTCTGCGATCACTGATCAGATGGATGTCATCTTAGTGTGTTTTAACTTTTTAATGCTTGAATTTTGCTCTAAAGTATATATGAGAATGAACATTTTGAACTCTTTAAACAAGTCCAGCATGAACATTGTTTTTGCGTTTCTTATGTATATAATTAGGAACAATTTCTACTATCAAATCGATTCAAACATTGAAGGTTTTAAATAATTTCGTTTTTGCATTTATTTTATTTGTATTCTATAAAGAGCTCCAAGCCTGTGAAAGTATTGTAATATTGTGATGATGTGGCTATCACGTATGCTGGAAGTACTAAAATAACAAATGGTTGTTGTAAAATATCCTTTGTGAATCATTGTATTCAAATGTGGTCTCTTTCTAATGCTTCAAGGAATAAAATGATTCTAGCTTAGTAAATTAGATGAATAGGAAAAAGAAAACTTGTTAATGAAAAAGACAAATCGAGGTAACGGTTTAAGAATGTTTTTTATTTGCTGATCTGACTTGAAGCTTCTAACTAGGCCCAAATATGTAAATGCTTCTCTTTGATTTTAGAGCTTTCTTGATTGACATAAGCTTTTAGCCTCAGCCTTATTAGACTACAAACGATATGAGATCACTGGCATGTAGACCATGTGATTACATTTTGCTTCTCTGCTCTATTCATGATGGTTATGATAAGGTTTATTAACCTTGTCACCCCTACAAGCCAGTAAAGGCTCAAAATGTATTTGTAACTGTTTTCTTAAGGGTAAAAAAGTTTAATATTGAAGTGCATGATTGTTTCAGAGTGGAATCAAAACATGATAAATTATACAATCAATTGGTTGATAAAGAAATCAAACTGACTTATCACTTGAATAATGCTTGCAGACTTGTTGTAGATCAGGTATTTTAATACTCTTGATTTGTAGTTCATGCTTTTATTCTGAAATAACATTTGAATGTTGATATTTGTTAACTTCATTGAATGCAATATTAATTGAAAAGAATGACATTCAAAAGATGTTCATGAATGAATCTTGTGTAAAATAAACATGCAACATATCTTGATGTCCTCTGTACAGACTAGGCTTTACACGGGTTGGAAAAAATCGGACTTCGATTCTAGTCTGATTACTTGATTTTCTCAATATATTTGTACACAAGAGATCATGTCATTTTTGGTCAGCCTTAATGGCACTAAATTGACATCAATGTTTCAAAATGGTTGTGTTAATCATCTAACTTCACATACTAGTATCTCAAGACTGGAATGAGGGCACTTGGCCTTAAAGTGACACAGAGTATCTTTCCTAAAATTTTATTTGGTTTTGGTAAACTACAAAATATCTAATATGCTGATTGAAGTTCATATCTCATCACTGGACTTGCAAATATATCCATTTATCCATATTATCTCTAAAATGCTTGATTTTATGGGAAAACCAAGAAAACATCTCAAATACGGTTAATATTCGAAATTATACATCCAATTAATCTACCTATTAGTTACAATACCTAATAAACACTATCGAATCGAATATATCTTTCTGTCAGCTTATGACAAATTTTAAAAATTAAGTTTGGCGAATTTGCGCGCGCCACTCAAACCACATTGTCCGGTTTTCGATCAAAATCCCGACTTTGAATGGCCGTATTTTCGCTCTAATGTACTGATTGACCTTTAACTTGTTATTTTCAGTAACAGTGGTTCTCGATGTAATAACATCGATATCAAAATTTGACATATGTGATCCTATCAACATACTCTGTGTCTCTTTAAGGCTGGAAAACAAGGAAAAAGGCTAGAAAAGAACTCAATTTCAATTTTATCTGTATGCCTGATGAAACACAATTTAAGAGAAACATCCTAACATAGTGAAGCATTCTCGTAGTGTTTCCGCAAAAATGCAACAGAAATAAACAAAATTGTTTGTAAATTGGGAAGAAGGCATGTGCAAAATTTGAAATCAATTGAATTAGACTATTGAAAATGACTACGTACCAAAAAAAACAGAAATTGGTATAACATTTAAAACGAAAATTGCTTGTAAATTGGCACTGCACCCTTCCTAGTAGGGTAGAAGACGTGCAAAATTTGCAATGAATCGGCTGAATGTTTTTTCAGTAATAGGTCCAACAAAATATGTCCTTGGACGGACAAACTTATGGCATAGTGTCTGCTGTCTGTCCTTAAACTTTTTGCTTCGGAAGAAAAGTCGAAAATGCACAAGGCCCATCCTGCTACATCAGCGTATATGTCTCCGCTAATGCTACCACCTATCCCCCGATATCCTCCTATAGTCTTCTGTCGTATCGTCGACGGTTGGTTGCTCAGCGCTAAATATAGCCGGTTTGTTTTCAGTCAAACTATTTTGAACTCCATACACTGTTGTCTAGTGATGTTGCATGTGGAAATCTAAGAGCGCGTGATTTGGAGCTTAGCTGGAGACTGCAATGAGAATCAGATTTATTATCTAAAAGCACTCCTATTGGTTTAATTTGAATCACAAGGTGAGCACGCGGAACGAACCAAGAAACTAGTTTGCCGCTATCGCTGAAAGGGCATCATTTGATTGGCTTACTATATATAGCAATACGACAAGACTATAGGAGGATATCAGAGGATAGGTTGTAGCATGAGCGGAGACATATACGCTGATGTAGCAGGATGCACAAAGCCCAGAAAGCTGAAACTTCGCCTGGTGAGGATTAAAATTTTTAGCTATGGTGGTCTCTAATAAGGGCCATGCCCTAAAAACCTATTTTTATTTTTTCCAGAACCATAAAGCCTAAAAATCTGAAACTTCGTGTACAGACTCCTTGAATAGTGAGGATTAAAAATTTTAGCTTTGGTGGTCCTGTGACCCTTAATAGCGGCCACGGCCACGCCCATAATACCTTTTTTCATCTCTCCGAAAGCATATTAGGCCCAGAAAGCTGAAACTTGGTGTACCGACTCCTTGACTAGTGATGATTATTAATTGTAGCTGTGGTTGCCCTGTGATCCTTAATAAGGGCCACTCCCATAAAACCTATTTTCATCTTCTCCAGAACCATAAGGCCTAGAAAGCTGAAACTTGATGTACAGACAACTTGACTAGTGAGGATTATAAATTGTAGCTTTGTTGAGCCTGTGGCCCCTACTATGGGGTGAACGACATTGGCCACACCCTTAAGCAAAATCAAATGTAAAGCCTGATGAGCTACAGAGCAATTGGCTCCATTTTTGGATTCTGTTCGCTGGTGTCTTCAAAGGAAACTTTCCCAGAAACATTTTAAGATACGATAACCAAATTTGCTGCGTGTCAATACCTTGATGGCAATCGAAAATGAGACTTATGCATATATAAATTATCGAGTTATGGCCCATGTAGAAAACATATGGGAGCTTTAATGAAAACTAATTTGACGGGGGATGATGACCATGTCTCGTTAGCTGCATGTCCTCGAGATTTCGATTATCAGAAAAAATAGATAGGTTATGAAATTTGAAATGTTTATTTGTGTATTGGTCAAGATTGTCCTCAATTCATTTCATGCCAAAATCCAAGAAATAGAATATTTTGGAAGGATAGACGTTCAAAAACTATGTTGGGCAAACCAGAATAGTCGAGGGTGGACAATAAGATAAGACTGGCGTTTTTATCTTTGCGTAGGAAGATGTTTCAGAAAATGGTCAAAGTAAAATTCAACAGTAGTCACGGTACTGCAAAACAAGCTTAAAGGAAACACCATGGCCAATATTTGTCTCAAAATGAGATCAAGCAGAACAAATTCTATCGTATCTCTACGTTCATATCGGATAACTTAAAACCCTTGTATCTGTTTACAAATATTTTGATAACTCTAATTATGTATTGATTGATAATATACCCATATGAAAGAAAGAATCAGAACGATACATATCACGTAAGCCTGTACTTGTCCCAAAATGTTTGGTTGAATACTTAAGCCAGTCGATATAGAATTAACAAAGATGGTATTTTGGTTCGAATGGATCAAGTAAGTATGGTCACTCTGTTAAACAGGTTTCTAAATTCATTGAACTGGGAATAATCAAAACTTCTTTTCAATGCTAACAGTCACTTCTGAACACGAATCTGCAAACAGTTTCGAAACAGGACAAATAACAAATCAAATCTAAGTTGACAACCATTTATTGATTGTAGTACATGCAGCAGGTGCTTGTCTGTTGAGACTTGACTTGTCCCTGGCTGTGGAGTCGGGAGAGATGGTGGAGATGCAGGAGGTATTACAGAACTTCTGCCAGATTCAGCACTATTTGGTGAAGGTCAAATCAATACCAGAACGAAAATAATATCAGTTCTTAGGTGTTATTCTCGACAAACCATTTTCTATGTTGGACTTTAACAATTGACTTAGATTGAACATAGCCTTTGTCAATGATACTAGCACTACTGAACTTTAGAAATGGACAATTTTCGTCCTGGATAAATAATCGCCTTAGAAACATGGACCTTGTCGATGATACTTAATGTTGAGCTTTACAATTGACGTTTAAAGTACTGATAAAAATACCTTTGTCAATGATACTAACGCTGTCGAACTCGTAAACAATGTGGGTAGGCCTACAGGATGAGTTTTGGCCTTTGTCAATAAAAATAACACGCTTGAACTTAAGAAATTGACGATATTTGACCTGGACGATATATGACCTGGATACAATATGTCTTTTTACCATAAAGTAACACTGTGGAACTTAAGCAGCGAACAGTGAAGGCGCAAGATGAGCCTTTTCCAAAAAAGCCAGAACTGTTCACTTTGATAACGATCCGGTCTTGAACTTCCAGATGAAGCTCAGTTTCATAGTTTCGACAGAGAAATGGTAGAAAGGTTGAAGGTCAACGTCCAGCGATGAAATGAGGGCAGAGTGAGAGTTGTTGATATTGCCCTGTTTCTGTGACGCGTGTCGATCTCCCGGAAGTGACGTTATCTACCCTGCACATTTAGTTCCAAACTGCAAGAATGAGTGACGTCATCAGGAGCAACATGCTCGCCTCCAATCCAGTAGCGCTGTCTGTAAAGTGAAGTGTTTATTAAAAGCTTTCCTTTTTAGCTCATCAGGACTGAAAGTCAAGATGGGCTTATGGCATGGCCCGTCGTCCGTCGTCCGTCCGTCCGTCCGTCCGTCCGTAAACTTTTGACACTTTCAACTTCTCCTCATGAACCATACACATTAGAGAGCTGAAATTGTGTGTACAAGTACCTTAGCATATGGAGATTCTAATTTGTTACTTTGGTGACCCTGTGACCCCAAATAGGGTCACAGGGGTCACAACTTTAAAAACTTATTTTCATCTTCTTCTCCAGTTCCAGAAGGACTAGAGAGTTAAAAATGATATGTGCAGACTCTTTGGCCAATGGGGATTCTAATTTGTAACTTTGGTGACCCTGTGATCCCAAATAGGGTCACAGGGGTCACAACATTAAATACCTATTTTCATCTTCTTCTCCAGTTAGAAAAGGAGTAGAGAGTTAAAAATGATATGTGCAGACTCCTTGGACAATGGAGATTCTAATTTGTAACTTTGGTGACCCTGTGACCCCAAATAGGGTCACAGGGGTCACAACCTTAAAAACCTATTTTCATCTTCTTCTCCAGTTCTAAAAGGACTAGAGAGTTAAAAACGATATGTGCAGACTCCTTGGCCAATGGTGATTCTAAATTGTAGATTTCGTGACCCCATGACCCAAAATAGGGTCACAGGGGTCACAACCTTAAAAACCTATTTTCATCTTCTTCTCCAGTTCTAAAAGGACTAGAGAGTTGAAAGTGATATGTGCAGACTCCTTGGACAATAAGGATTCTAATTTGTAACTTTGGTGAACCTGTGACCCCAAATAGGGTCACAGGGGTCACAACCTTAAATACCTATTTTCATCTTCTTCTCCAGTTCTAAAAGGACTAGAGAGTTAAAAGTGATATGTGCAGACTCCTTGGACAATAAGGATTCTAATTTGTAACTTTGATGAATCTGTGACCCCAAATAGGGTCACAGGGGTCACAACCTTAAAAACCTATTTTCATCTTCTTCTCCAGTTCTAAAAGGACTAGAGAGTTGAAAGTGATATGTGCAGACTCCTTGGACAATAAGGATTCTAATTTGTAACTTTGGTGAACCTGTGACCCCAAATAGGGTCACAGGGGTCACAACCTTAAATACCTATTTTCATCTTCTTCTCCAGTTCTAAAAGGACTAGAGAGTTAAAAGTGATATGTGCAGACTCCTTGGACAATAAGGATTCTAATTTGTAACTTTGATGAATCTGTGACCCCAAATAGGGTCACAGGGGTCACAACCTTAAAAACCTATTTTCATCTTCTTCTCCAGTTCTAAAAGGACTAGAGTTGAAAGTGATATGTGCAGACTCCTTGGACAATAAGGATTCTAATTTGTAACTTTGGTGAACCTGTGACCCCAAATAGGGTCACAGGGGTCACAACCTTAAAAACCTATTTTCATCTTCTTCTCCAGTACTAAAAGGACTATAGAGTTGAAAATTATATGTGCAGACTCCTTGGCCAATCAGGATTCTTAATTGTAGATTTCGTGACCCCATGACCCCAAATAGGGTCACAGGGGTCACAACCTTAAAAACCAATTCTCATCTTCTTCTCCAGTTCCAAAAGGTCTAGAGAGTTAATATTGATATGTGCAGACTCCTTGGACAATGGGGATTCTAATTTGTAACTTTGTTGACCCTGTGACCCCAAATAGGGTCACAGGGGTCACAACCTTAAAAAAACTATTTTCATCTTCTTCTCAAGTTCCAAAAGGTCTAGAGAGCTGAAATTTTATGTGCAGACTCCTTGGCCAATGGGGATTCTAAATTGTAGATTTCGTGACCCCATGACCCCAAATAGGGTCACAGGGGTCACAACCTTAACAACTTATTTTCATCATCATCTTTAGCTCCTAAAGGTCTATTGAGCTGAAAGACTGCATGTAGACTCCTTGGCCAATTGGGATTCTAAACTGTAGGGTCACAGGGGTCACAATCTTAAAAACCTATTTTTCTCCATTAGATGACAGTCTATGGCAAATTTATTTCTCCTTGGATATTTTAGTGTGGACTGTATATTGGCAATCTAGAAAGTGTTGAATAATACATTTGTTTTGTAATTTTTTTTATAGGTTTTCTTTCAATAGGTAACATCAGTTTCATTTTTAGCTCATCTTGCCTGTATAAAGCAAACTTGATATGATGCCTGATGAGCTACAGAGCCAATGGCTCTATTTTTTTATTTTGAAAAAATGTCAGTTAACCATTTCACCCGAAGAAACAAGTTTTAAATAGGCCTATGTCTTTTCATATTGAGGTTTTGATCAATCTAGTTAAAACTTGTATGTATACGTCCCTTAAGTCCTTACGTTACACCTTGATCGAGAGGCTCTACGTGCACTCCCATTGGATAACATTTAGGATGCGGCTGGCTCAGCGATGATACAGCATTCTGGCGACTGGTCTACGCTACATCTAACCACTTACCCACTGTGTCCTCATCGAGCATGCGAGGAAATCAACCAATGGAAAAAACCTGGCTGATCTCTTTGAATCGGGTTTACATTGCATTTTGCAAAAATATGTAAATATATATATGTCAATAATCTATTGCAGGACATACAGAATTCTAAATTGATGTCCTGATTCTAACAACAAGTCTTAACTTGACTGTCAAATTCTAAGAAATGAGCCAGTTCTTTTTTCATTGGTTGATTTCCGCGCATGCTCGACAAGGATCTAGTTGGTAAGTTGCTAGATGTTACGTAGGACTATGGGACGTATAGATTACAGCTAGTTTTAACTAGATTGAGTTTCTGACCCACATTAGAAGGGATGAAAAGTTAACACGAAGATGTTTCTACACGGTTCCTAACGTCTCTGAAGAACGTCATCCTCTTATTAGCAAATCTTGTTATCGTAAACACTTATCGACTCTGGGAAAAGGCTGTTACACTCAACGATCTTTGCTCAAATAGGCACATCATGAAGGAAATTATGAATAAATTGATTCTGACCAATCCTTACCAACTGGACACTCGCTGCTGATTGCCTGGACTGAAGAGGTCAACGCCGCCAGGTCATCACCTTGGCAACCATCCTTGTTATAGTCAAAACATTCCTGGAACTCTACCAAAGCACTAAGAGAGAAAAAACAAGTTTTCAATTTCATCAAATAAAGTATCACATTTTAAAGGGGAAGTGACTCTGTTTGAAAGAGACCATACAGAATTGGAAGTTAATGAAAAATTATCATTTTGCAGTTCAGTACTCACGGACAGGGGAAGTAACTCGTATCGACCTTATTGTAGGGCTCTAATATCAGCGAGCAGTTGGCCAGATCTTCACACCCAGTGCGCATGCTCAGGTTCTGGTGGATGTAGTTATAATCAGGAAACGACGCTGTTTGAAAAGAACACATATCTTTTAAAAAACTTTCTCTAGTTGTAGAGTAGAATGACATTGCCGAGCATTGTCTGCAATACACGCTACGATGCGTTACTCTGCGAATAGCTGTTAGTTCACGATTACCTGAAACCCAACAATACATGCTCACTAAATCATCGAATGGAGTAATCTAGATATTAAATCTTCGTTCCCGATCGTGTTGACCTTAGGAGTCGTTTATGACAATTGTTTTCGGTTTTATCAATCAGCGACTTGACCAAAGTTTAGAAATGAATAATTCATTGGTACAAGTGCAGCTCGAACCAGGTGAAGGTACACAGAGAATTCGCTGTTCACGGTGGATGGTGAATATATGACCAGATTGATTTAAGAGCCAAGATGAGTTAAATGGAAGCCCCGTCTTGACGTCGGTCAACAACGTAAGACTTTCCTGCCATAACTTCCTGCCTGCCACAAGACGCTTCGTGACTTTTGATATTTAGTCAGTTGGCATACCAGCTGACAGAGCTAGCCAGAAGGTTATTTGTTATATCACAAGAACCAGTTATGCGACCATTGGTCCACAGATACATATCATGCAATAGCAAACTTGATCAAGGATCAAAATCATCAAAGTAAAATTTTACAGCGTTACCTTATGATGACATTCTGACATTATTCTTATGATATTTAGAATTGGTCAACTTGCACAAGCTCTTACGTTAAGGTTATATAAACTATGGTTGTCCAAACACTAAGGGTGCTTTGAAATATTTCATGTTCATTCAAAAACAAATGATATACGATCTTGAAATACCATATTTATCCTCCGATTTGTCATAATGCTCAGCAAGAAGTTTGCTGACGTTGGCGGGGATATCTAAAACCCCGGTATCGTTTGCGCATAGTGATGACGTCACTTCCTTAAGGTCGGCGAGCGGGTCGATGTGGTAGGTGGTGTTGTCCACGTGATGGTCAGTATCGTTCCGAGATGTCACTTCCGGTTCATCAGTTGGGGTCAGAGTGCTCCCCGAGTCGGACGCGTCAGTGGGAGTCTGTGTTGCCATGGAGACCTCGGGCTGGTGGGAGTGGAGGGTGCAGACGCTGAGTTTCCCGTCCAGACAAGCCAGGTAGCGCTCGTACTTCCTGCAATAAATACACCGGATGTTCCATTATGAGACAGTGAGCGAGTAGGGTTTAACGTGCCTTTATCGTTGTGTCGAGATGAATACCTGATGTAAAATCAATAGCTTACTGACCATACGTCTTCTTATGCAATAGACGAGATTAGAAATATTTTAACGGGTGCCATTTGATATAAAAATATTTCAACGTACATTTACACACTTCCTGCGGAGAATACACATTTACACACTTCCTGCGGAGAATACACATTTACACACTTCCTGCGGAGAATACACATTTACACACTCCCTGCGGAGAATACACATGTACACACTCCCTGCGGAGAATACACATGTACACACTCCCTGCGGAGAATACACATGTACACACTCCCTGCGGAGAATACACATGTACACACTCCCTGCGGAGAATACACATGTACACACTCCCTGCGGAGGATGCACATTTACACGCTCCCTGCGGAGGATGCACATTTACTCATAGGCCAAATATATGCCCGTCGTAGCATCCTGTCACAGGGTACGAACGTTACGCTAACTCCACTAATCTGTACCCTGGGATCGAATCATTTTTTCGCGACCTTCTCGATAAAATTTCAAATAGAAAATGATTTGTTTGGCTATATCCCAAGTCGGGCCGAGCGAGCGAATCTAGCTTCAGATCCCAGGGTACAGATTAGTGGTGTTAGCGTAACGTTCAGGATGCCGTCGTAGGTTTGTTTACATCATCTACCTAGGACGGCATATATTTGGCCTAATTTACTCACTACCTGCAGAGAATACACATTTACAAATAACTGCTGACAAGCCCGTGCTTGACAAACACGGTATGCCACGGACACTCGTATACGTATGATATACACAATATATATATACGTACCCACAGTCCAGCTTGGATCTACCCAGCATGTCCAGGGTGTCCCGACTCTGTTCGTTACACAGCACCATTCCGGGACACTGCTTGCGCAGCGTGTGTTCTCCTAAAGATAGGAGAGACGCTTTTTAGCTCACCTTTACAAAGTAAATGTGAGCGTATGTCATGGCGCTTCGTCCGTCTTCCGTCTGTCTGTCTGTCTGTCCGTCCGTCCGTCCGTCCGTCCGTAAACTTTCAGGAAAAAGACTACTCCTCCTAAACGAATCCAGATATCATTCTGAAATTGTAGTATGTTATACCCATGGTGATTCCTCACAGAAAGGTAGACGTTTTAGTTTTGAGAATCCAAGATGGCCGCCATAGCAGCCATATTGAATTTTCAATTAGATTTCAGGAAAAAGACTACTCCTCCTAGACAAATGCAGATATCATTCTGAAATTGTAGTATGTTATACCCATGGTGATTCCTCACAGAAAGGTAGACGTTTCAGTTTTGAGAATCCAAGATGGCCGCCATGGCAGCCATATTGAATTTTCAATTAGATTTCAGGAAAAAGACTACTCCTCCTAAACGAATGCAGATATTCTGAAATTGTAGTATGTTATACCCATGGTGATTCCTCACAGAAAGGTAGACGTTTCAGTTTTGAGAATCCAAGATGGCCGCCATGGCAGCCATATTGAATTTTCAATTAGATTTCAGGAAAAAGACCACTCCTCCTAAACGAATGCAGATATCATTCTGAAATTGTAGTATGTTATACCCATGGTGATTCCTCACAGAAAGGTAGACGTTTCAGTTTTGAGAATCCAAAATGGCCGCCATGGCAGCCATATTGAATTTTCAATTAGATTTCAGGAAAAAGACTACTCCTCCTAAACGAATGCAGATATTCTGAAATTGTAGTATGTTATACCCATGGTGATTCCTCACAGAAAGGTAGACGTTTCAGTTTTGAGAATCCAAGATGGCCGCCATGGCAGCCATATTGAATTTTCAATTAGATTTCAGGAAAAAGACTACTCCTCCTAAACGAATGCAGATATCATTCTGAAATTGTAGTATGTTATACCCATGGTGATTCCTCACAGAAAGGTAGACGTTTCAGTTTTGAGAATCCAAGATGGCCGCTATGGCAGCCATATTGAAGTTTCAATTAGATTTCATGAAAAGACTACTCTTTCTAAACCAATCTAGATATCATTCTGAAATTGTAGTATGTTATAACTATGGTGATTCCGCACAGAAAGGTAGACGTTTCAGTTTTGAGAATCCAATATGGCCGCCATGACAGCCATATTGAATTTTCAAATAGATTTCAGGAAAAAGACTACTCCTCCTAAACGAATGCAGATATCATTCTGAAATTGTAGTATGTTATACCCATGGTGATTCCTCACAGAAAGGTAGACGTTTCAGTTTTGAGAATCCAAGATGGCCGCTATGGCAGCCATATTGAATTTTCAATTAGATTTCATGAAAAGACTACTCTTTCTAAACCAATCTAGATATCATTCTGAAATTGTAGTATGTTATAACTATGGTGATTCCGCACAGAAAGGTAGACGTTTCAGTTTTGAGAATCCAATATGGCCGCCATGGCAGCCATATTGAATTTTCAAATAGATTTCAGGAAAATGACTTCTCCTAAACCAATCTAGATATCATTTTCATATTGTAGTATGTTATACCTATAGTGATTCCTCCCACAAAGGTAGACGTTTCAGTTCTGAGAATCCAAGATGGCCGCGATAGCAGCCATATTGACTTTTCAGCTGCAGATGACACATCATTATTACTAAATTTTAAGCTTTCATCAAGTGATCACTCGCACCATATGAATTCTCTAATTTGAACTTACTAATCATAATATTATCTTGAATATGGAATATTTAAGATTGTCATGCAAGTTGTTCTATATTTTTAAGTGTTTCTAAAACATTAAGATGAAAGACAAACATAATTAATTAATTTGTTTAAAATATTTATGGCAACTAGCTGCAAAAACCCAATGACATTAAACATGTTGAATTTTAAACAATGGTATCTCCCTTATATTCCTTTAAATACCACACAAAAGGGGTCAACCAGAGTTCAGATATTCCTGTTGAGTCCACTATGTATTTCTAATACACATCCCAATACAGGCTGCTAGCATCACAGTCTCAGCTGCTAGTCTGTTGCATAATCAACCTGACCCAATTGATATGGTAGAGCATTATGCTATATGGCCATGTGTATGCAATAAGAGTTATGGAAATTAGACTTGTATTCTCATGACAGTGATATGTTCTTTCTTAGAAAAACAACTTACACAAAATTTGTCAACAGTAAGCTTTGTGTTTAGCAATCTACATGATCAGTTGATGTGGAAAGAGTTATTTTGATCCGGTTCCAGTTCCTGTGTTTTACTCATATTTGTACCATATCTATATCTAACAGAAGTTCTTCTTGACACAAAATCAATTTAGGACATAAGCTAACTATATTTTGTGAAATTATATATATTTTTCACAACAATTCATGTTCTCATGTTCAAGTCTTTTAATACCACACATAAGGGCTTAGCCAGAGTTCAGGTTTACATGCTCAGCACACTAGGGTGCTTCTCCAAATATACGTACACAAAGCCAAATACACAAATTGCTACACTCTCCTTAAGGATCTTGGGCTAGCAGCCCTGCCTGCTTGTATATTGCATAGTAATCCTGACCTAATTGATAAATAGAACATAATGGACTTTATGGAAAGTATATAAATTGTCTTTATGAAAAGAATACTTGTATTCATTTTTTTTTTTTTTTTTTTATATTCTCAAACCCTGTAACAATCAAAAACTCAGCAGCCAGGGGACTGCCAAGTCGACAGACATAATTGAAATCAAATTCAGTCTGGGTTACAAGGAAGCCTTTTTAAACAATAAAACACAGACAAAAACTTTCACACACCATTCACACCAATACTAGATCAATGTCAAAAAGTTAGACATAAATGATTCAGTCATCTTTGAATAAACAATGGTACATAATCCACTTGGCATAAAATTCTTTTTGGCAACATTTTTCTATATAATATCTCAATCTCAACTCATTTTTAAAATGAGTAAAACTTGGTAGTGAGGAGTTCAGCTTGCATTTGTACAAGTAGTATTTACCTTATAAAAGGAACAAATCAAAAACAGCATCAGTGAAAACATTTTTTTTACAGCCAAAGATTATCAATTCCAAAGAGAGTTTAAGGTTATGGATATGATCACAGTTTTCAGTTAACCAAGAAAGAAATATTGACCAAAATACTTGTACGAATTCGCAATCCCAGAACAAGTGACAAATGGATTCCTGTTCTTCAGTACAGAAAGTACATAGATCAGAGTCTTTAATTCTAATTTTTGTAAGAAATATATTTGTAGTTAAAATTCTATGGAGTATCCTGTACTGAAACCATCTTAATTTAGTATCTTGTGTGTATACTTGTATTCTTATAATAGTAATACTTTTTACAAATAACAATTTAAACAAGTCAAGAATCAGCTTTTGTGTACAACAATCTGCACGATGAGTTAATATTAACAAGTCAAGAATCTGCTTTTATGTACAGTAATCTACATGATAAGTTAACAATAGAGGTATTTTGTATCAGGTTCCAGTTCCAATGCCATGTGTTTTATAAATACCTGTAAAACTAAATGATAATTGTATCATGCTGAAGGGGTTCTGGGAAAAACATGTCATCATAGAAGTCATTATTTTTCAATTAGATTTCAGGCCAAGTACTACTCCTACTAAATCAATTAAGATATCATTCTGAAAAGTGAGTATTTTTTTATATAGTGATTCCTGACAAAGACGCATTTATTTTATTATCAAGAATCCAAGATGGTCAATATGTCAAATATATTGAATTTTCAATTAGATTTCATGAAATTCATTGAAAAGAATACATTTCCTGATCAATCAAATCAATGTCATTATATTTGTATTGATACACTTGTTGTAATATTTATCAACACTATAAATACAGTTACAAAAAGATGTATGAATCATCTTTATCTGCGAACAGCCTGAAGCATGACTGTTTTAATAAATCCTTTTTAATAAAACATAAATTGATAAAAGTTGTTCACTCCATCAGTGGGTTACATAATTCCTGACACTTCATATATGGCAAATAACATAGCCAGTGAGCGATAAATAAAATTTTTTTAATCATCTATATCTGATTACGGTCTGAACAATGATTATCTAGATAATTATAATGAAATTCAAAAGCATTTAAAATGATTAAATTTGTTCACTCCCAACACTAACTGTAAGGTTTTTTACTCCTTTGTTCCCATGCAATTAATTTATTCCAAATTGAAAATTTTGGTTAATGAATAACTAATTATCTTTTATTTTGTTTGTCATGCTAATAAAAGATATAATAATCATCTTCAAAACAGCATTCATTGAACAGCTGTCTGAACAATTCTCTACTGAGTTGACCTCCAGATTATTTCCATTGCAAACCTCTCTTTCATGCACTCCACTCCTTCTATCCCCCTCCCCCCATCTATCCTTCCAGCCCCTCTCCTGCAACTCTCCTCTAAAGGGTATCTGTATTACATATTGAAATGAGGGGAGGACACTCACTATATGGAATAACAGTAACTTACATAAGAGGATAAGTTACATAAGCTACATGCAGGTGCAAGAGGTCATCATATCTAGTAATTAGCATAAACCCCCATGTTGCTAGCCTATTCTGACCAATCAGATTGCACTAACATAGGTCAAGATTTAAGATATTCAGAAATCTTCAGTTAGAATTACATGAGACATTGACCTGGACAGTTTACTTTGGCAATTGGACTTATCACTAGCTGAATTTGTGATTTGTGTCAGAGGGATATATTCCAAATGTTTATGTGCATCATCTTTTTAGTTCTTTGGAAGTTGAGAGTGTGACTAAATGAATACTCCTAAACCAATTAAGATATCATAATGAAATTAATACAGATGCCCACATAAAAGTAGCATTTTGAAGATTAAAAAGTCCAAGATGGTCACCAATTCAGCCATAGATATACAAAAAAGTTATACAAAAACCTACTGCTTGTTAACAAATCATGATTATATCATTCTTGTATTAATGTTTTTTCAAGCTCTAGTGGTTTCCAACAGAAGAATAGCATTATAAAAGTTTAAAAAATCATGATGGCAGCCATAATCAATTATCATATAAAAGATGGTTACACAATTAAACCATATTACCACATCATTCATTTTAAGGTGAGCTTCTGTACCCTCGGTACTTTTATTTGAGTTTCGTTCTCATGGGGTTATTCCGCAAAAGGCAAACAATAGGTTTAGAATGTTGTGATACTAATGGAAAGAGAAATAGAATGCTTGGCTATTATTTCTGAACACAGTTAAAATTGAATGTTTAATAAAAACTATTCATTGATAATTGTTTCTCAAGTTTTGTATCAGTTTTTGTGGAACTCCCCTAAGATCATCTTCCTACGCAGAGCCTAAAAGGCCAGTGCCTTTTAGGCTCTGCGTAGGAAGATGCCCTAAGATATGAGTCTATTCACACCCTTAATGATTAATTTGAAAATGTATGTAATACAGACATGGGAAATACCAGTATAAATGACATGTGATATATATCTGTATCGTATATATATTTTTGGATATATGGAAAAGCATATTAGAATACAAAAAATGCATATTTTGTCTTTCAGTTTCTGCATAGTTCAATCATGCTACAAAAAAGTTCATTTATATCGGTTGTCCTCTTCGAACCCAGGTAATACGCAACACGGTTTAAAATACAAATCATTTTACATCCAATCATCAAATCGGACAATGACGTGCACCAATCACTCAAAAGTAATCATGGAAACTTCTGTGACGATGCAGTCAGAATGACAGTGACGAGTTGATCATGTGTACACATTGTTTGATAAGTTATATTACTAGTATTCATGTAAACTAGATGTGTGAATTTGACTTCCGCGAATATGTGAACGACTTTTTCAATATTTTCATTGGAAACAAGTAATCATCATGTGGGATTATGTTTGAGTGATATTTTGAATTTATAAAATGAATTATGACATCTACGTTCATATCAGAGCAAAACATTATGTGATTAAAATCGCGAGAATGGCTGTGTGTGTTCACATAATAAGTGTTATCATATGTTCAGCAGTATCACAAAAACAAGTACAGCATGAACTAAATCTCACTTTGCATGCTCACATCACAGATTGAGATATGTATGCTTGCTGCTTGCTTTGAGATTTATTTGAGCTGATGTCGCACTCACATATAGTATTGATGCGGGATGTTCATTAATAAGTTCATGATACGGTCCTAAATCTGTCGTAGTAGATCTTTCCTGAAACTTATTTAATTGAACTTTTGTTCATGTTGTTTCCCATCAAAACTTGAATTTACAACTAGTCTCCCTACCAAAATATACAAGTATATTTATAGTAATGATGCACATTATACATATACACCATATAAACCAACAACATACCTGTCGCGAGCTGAAAGCAGATGCACAGTATAAAAATGAAAACATATATAGTATGAGTATAAAAACTTGACATTTTGGTTGAACAGTTGAATCTATGATCTATTCCCGGGACAGGACTCGCCGCACAGACTCACACACCACGTGACTGACACCGTCGCTCTACTGCACGTGCATCACGTGCATTCGGTATAATGGTTGCGTGACGACTGCTCTCAACACTTGAAGAATATCTGCCGCTCGAGACTTGCCTTCACACTTGGAGGACTGAATGCATTTGCAAACTTTATGTAATTAATCTATTAGAAAATTGATGTGAAAATATTTTTCATTGGCTGAAATGTTGCAGAGTTAAAGGGGGAAGGGCAAGGGAAGCCCGAGACGTACCCGAGTTATAACAGAGGCTGGCGGAGAGAGAATGTATCATTTCTAGAGAACTTCTTGCTTTTGTTTTGCAAAACCTACTGGAAGATGTTCATTGATATGTTGGTGGAACTCAATTGAAAATGATGACAGTCATTGTCTCAGATCTGCAAGTCAAGTATTAATGCAAGCCAAGCAGTAAGTCCACCAATTAATTAGTCTTTCGAGTATCAGTGATGTTTCATGCCGACCATATAAGATATAGATAACCTAATACCCTTTTCAAAGAAAAAAATGTATCAGGAGATAAAAGAACAAGAATGATGGTAGATCAGTAAAAAAACACCACAAAAACCCTGCAATGTTCATTCAAAAGAATGAAGTGAAATGACAATTGAAAAAATGTATATAATTGATTATCTTCATATTGTTCAAATTGCCATAAAAAGATTATGTGCATACAATAATTTTTAAAAGCCACGAACACATACCAGAAAAAAAACCTCTTTTTTTAAACACGAACTTTTCACAAACATTTGAATCACAACAAGAGCGAGAAAGTAACAGCCAATCAGCGATCGCGTGTCAATAAGGGGAATCCCCTGTCAAAATATCGCCCGCGTCGCTTGGCAGGCGCCAAGTCTGAATCACGCGATCTTGTTATCCGTAAAAATCCATTACGTAACGATCTCATCGGCGATAGTCAATTATCGAGGAAGACATCCGGCCTAGTGCATCTTTAAATGGATAATATTGGAACTCCTATTAAAAAGAACTAGATCAAATGTTCTGAAACACAAATAGTGTTTGATAATGAATGATATCTTCTTTGAGAGGCATTTTAGAAGTTGGGATGACAATAATACTGAGGAATATATGGATGACAACTTCTTTGTTCATTGTATGCGACGTTTCGACACAGATTCTTGTGTCGTTGTGAACAAAATTTGTTCACATAATAATTGCCTGATTAGGATACGGGAGTAATCACATAAAAGAAACGGATCTTTGTTCATGGTGTCTTGAATCACGTCAAAAATGGTAAAACACGCTTTAAGCCATTAGCTCTTAATGCACGTACTGAAGAAAAGTATGGATATACCCATACATGAGGTAGGAAACATAGCTTATGAAAACACAAGAAGAACTGCCAAAACTAGATTAGCGTTTGCGGGATACCGCAAAAGCAGAGCAGCCCCAGAACTTGGGGTTTCGCCTTACCCTGTTCCGCCTTTTACAGGCCTCACCAAATTGGGAATTTTCTCATGACCTTGACCTTTGACACTCAAGGTCACATAATCAATGAACACATTTCATTGAGTATAACATTATTGTAATGAAATAAAGTGTTAAAAATTAAATTAATCCATTTTCTCCATATATGTTGACCTTGCTGAGACCTTGACCTTCGACAGTTCGTACCCAAAACTTATTGAACATTTTTGTACTTCTCAAGAGATAATATATACAAAATCTAAACTTCATAGCACAAAAACTTTTCAAGTTATTGTGTTTACAAGGAATTGCAATAACTCATATCCCATGACCAAGGACCCAGGACCCAGGACCCAGGACCCAGGACCAAGGACCAAGGACCCAGGACCCAGGACCCAGGACCCAGGACCAAGGACCCAGGACCCAGGACCCAGGACCCAGGACCCAGGACCCAGGACCCAGGACCAAGGACCAAGGACCAAGGACCCAGGACCCAGGACCCAGGACCCAGGACCCAGGACCCAGGACCAAGGACCCAGGACCCAGGACCAAGGACCAAGGACCAAGGACCAAGGACCCAGGACCAAGGACCCAGGACCCAGGACCAAGGACCCAGGACCCAGGACCAAGGACCCAGGACCCAGGACCCAGGACCCAGGACCCAGGACCCAGGACCCAGGACCCAGGACCAAGGACCCAGGACCCAGGACCAAGGACCCAGGACCAAGGACCAAGGACCCAGGACCCAGGACCAAGGACCCAGGACCCAGGACCCAGGACCCAGGACCAAGGACCCAGGACCCAGGACCCAGGACCCAGGACCAAGGACCAAGGACCAAGGACCCAGGACCCAGGACCCAGGACCAAGGACCCAGGACCCAGGACCCAGGACCAAGGACCAAGGACCAAGGACCAAGGACCCAGGACCCAGGACCCAGGACCCAGGACCCAGGACCCAGGACCCAGGACCCAGGACCAAGGACCAAGGACCCAGGACCCAGGACCCAGGACCAAGGACCAAGGACCCAGGACCCAGGACCCAGGACCAAGGACCAAGGACCCAGGACCAAGGACCCAGGACCCAGGACCCAGGACCCAGGACCCAGGACCCAGGACCCAGGACCCAGGACCAAGGACCCATGACCCAGGACCCAGGACCCAGGACCCAGGACCCAGGACCAAGGACCCAGGACCCAGGACCCAGGACCAAGGACCCAGGACCCAGGACCCAGGACCCAGGACCAAGGACCCAGGACCCAGGACCCAGGACCAAGGACCCAGGACCGTAAGACCACGTGTCACAACACCAAATGAAGATCTACACATAGATGCATTCATTTGCGCAACCGATTCTTAAAGAGACACAGAATATGTTGATAGGATCACATATGTCAAATTTTGAAATCGATGTTATTACATGGGGAACCACTAACTGTTACTGAAAATAACAAGTTAAAGGTCAATCAGTACATTAGAGCGAAAATACGGCCATTCAAAGTCGGGATTTTGATCGAAAACCGGACAATGTGGCTCGAGTGGCACGCGCAAATTCGCCAAACGTAATTTTAAAACCTTGTCATTAGCTGACAGGAAGATATATTCGATTCGATAGTGTTTATTAGGTATTGTAACTAATAGGTAGATTAATTGGATGCATAATTTCGAATATTAAACGTATTTGAGATGTTTTCTTTAATTTTCCATAAAATCAAGCATTTTAGAGATATTACTAGTATGCATAAATGGATATATTTGCAAGTCCAGTGATGAGATATGGACTTCAATCAGCACATTAGATTTTTTGTAGCTTATCAAAACCAAATAAAATTTTAAGAAAGATACTCTTTGTCACTTTAACTGCAACGTCAACGGCAGGAACATCTTTAGGACTCACAAGAGTTAACGCAGACCTTGATCTACAGGTACCAGATCTTACGGTCCCTTCAGTAGATTGTTCTTGATCACTCAACATTGACGTGAGAGACAAAGATGGGCCTCACAATGTTCACGTTCTGCAATGACCTACCTGTTCCCCTGACTCGAAGCCAATAGAGAAACTATGGGACCATCAAACCAGATAATACGGAACCGTCAGCGGTCGCTTGTGACGATGAATGAGATAAAATGCCTTTAAGGGGAGAATAGCAAAAAGGAATAATTAACGTCATCAGACGTATGACGTCATCGATGAGGAGACCTATCACTATCAAAGGTAAACATACAAGCTACTAAAACCCGTGATGTATCGCTATAATTTTACAATCAAACATATCGATTCCGATATCGCTGGAAAGTACGAATATTAACCCCTCCACTGTACAATGAGCGCCCACTAACCATGTGCAAGTTGAATGCTTATCACAATGTGCCGTAACGATGACGGGAAACCATTCTATTGTACAAACCAAACAGAATACTGATCAATATGAGTTGTTGTGTCTTCTTTATTGCTCTTTCTTTTCCGTATTGTTTATACCAGGCTTCAATATTTTCGCTCGTGAATAAATCAAAACATATGAAAATATCTCGTTAAATATTTTCGATGTTCAACAGTCACTCGTTTTGTAATCTCTCTGTATATGTACATCTGCGCATATCTATGTATTTCCCTTTTCATGTGTTGACCTTATATCATATTCTCTCCTCTCACGTACGCCTTTCGTCTCTTTCTTTGTCTTCACTATCTACTCTTCTTTAGTTTTCCAAATGCAGGGTCACCACCCCACCCAACTGTTATATTTTCTCTCAGGGGTAGTGACCACCCAACTCTCTGTCCAAGTTTGTGCCGGCATTTTAGTTCATTTAGCCTTTTTCCCGAATGAAGATTTATTTTATTATAAGATATCATATTTCACTGCACCGAGTTAAAATTCTCGAACCACTAAATTGGCCTTTAAGAGACGTATACGGTTTGATTGCCGGATGAAATCTATCCAAGATCAAGCGGTCAAAGCTTACCCTGACGGCTGAACTTACGTGGCCTTGTAAGATCGCAGTGTAACGCAGCGTAACGTAGTGGTGACAATTAGGATATTATTTTAATGATATTGAAACTTTGTTGTAACTTTACGTTTAGCTATATGATAAAGAAATAGCCGCAGTTTTTTTTTCAATAATCGACTGATTATCAAATGAAAATTATGAAAACAACTTGTATAGCTGAGATTAATCTGATATCATCGATAAATTGGAAAAGCATTTCAGCAATACCCTAATTAGTAAAAATTATTCTATTTACACAACACATTCTCTATTTTGCTAAGGAAATAACTTTATTTTCCTATAAGGTATATATCGGTTGCCGAGATGGATTCAAAGGAGGAGTTACTTCCCCTGACGACCTTGGTCGAGAATACTGTCCTCTCTACAGTTTATGAGTTCATTAGCAAACAGTTCCTGCAGAAGAACATAAGTGAACTTAAACAGCTTAAGAAGAATCTCATCAAAAGTTTTCAATTACTAGCGGACCTACTCGACGTCAAACAGCGCGACATGAACATCGCCAAAATTTCCTTCGCTACTTCCGGTATCGTTCACTTTATACTTTAGGTGCGTCCCTGGGTCTGACGGTAGCAGGGGTGACAGTTGGTGTGGCAAGTGGACTGGGGGGGGGGGGGGGGGGGGGGGGGGGGTTGACCACTGCCATAGCAGACCACGTGGTTAACAGCAGAGCGATGAAGGAGGCGAAGGCGGCCATTGCAGCTTATAATGACAAGGTGAGCCAATATTAAATTTTCTTATCTTGTCACTATTTGAAAGTTATGCTCTGTCAATTCCGCGAATTGCAACTCCTACTATATAGTTGGCATAATTCCAAAATTCTCAGATATTCATCTCCAAATGGCACTTGAGGCTACATGATTGTTTGATATATTCTTGTTTCCAATGAAATCTCTTAACAGCCATATAGAATTGTGGTAGCTCTATATTGACATGAATACTAGTTAGTCTTATAACATGTTAAACATTATCAATTCGTAACTGCCATTCTGATAGCGGTACTTATGTGGTGCCAAACGGGACTTTAATCGCTATTTAGTAAGCTTACGAAATCGAATTAGCAAGCTTATTCGGGCAGATATTTAGTAAGCTTACTAATTCGATTTAGTAAGCTTAATAAATCGATTTGAATTAGTAAGCTTACTAAATCGAATTAGTAAGCTTACTAATTCATTTAGTAAGCTTACTAAATAGCGATTAAAGTCCCGTTTGGCACCCCATAATTGTGATAGCTCTATTGACATGAATACTAGTCTTATAACATGTTAACTGCCATTCTGATTGCGGTACTAAGATTTCCAAAATTACGTTTAACTGATTGACGAGCTTCAATGTCCGGTTTTCGATCATTATCACGACTAAGAACCTGATGATACTTTCCTACAACAGTCAGTACTTCTCAATCGATTTTAGCTCATCAGGCCTAAAAGAGTAAAAGGTTAGCTGTTTGTCTGCAAGTTAGCTGTGACGCAGTGGTTTTAAAGGGGAATCCCCTTGGATTGACGTCATATTCGAACCTGTCATGTGACATGTGACTGGCGGCCAATTCATGGTTCCGAGAATCTTCCGTAAGCCACGCCCCCCTTAGCAACGGCGGCCATTACACCAAGTTAGTAGAGCTAGCGAGGTCTGTGAAGCTGGTCTTCTCTTCGGCTGCATGTGAGTAAACTCAGTTATTTAATGTCATGGAGCATATTAAGTACGTACGTACATTAATAAGCCTGACACAGCTACCTACTGTTTGAGTATACAAACTTTCAATAAGGTTTCTTGGGTTATGTGGAGGTCATTATACCCGTGTCGGGTAGGGATCGGATATCTCTCGTTATTGCTTGGTGGGATGGGAACCAGTGATTTCGTAGATAAACTAGGTTCGTAGATACCGATTTTTCGTAGAGACATCAGGTTCGTAGATGACAGTTTCGTAGATACCATCGAAAATTCATTTAATAAACTTCTTTTTTATATATGGTGTATTGTGACTATATATTACCTAGTTTTAATCCATTTTGTATTGGAGAGGGCCCAGTAAGTGTTTTCACTTTTGCCCAATCCATTTGACCTTTTGTCAATAAAATATGTTTCAATCAACCTAGTTTTATGTAATTATTATTTATAATAACATCTTTTACTTGTCTTTTCAGGGATACGAAACTACATGTAAAGCTACCCGCCTATCATCGAAGTAAACAATAACAATGACATCGTGTTTTTTTCGTTTTATTTGTGAATCAAGTTATTTAAGCATATTAATGCAGAATGAATGAATGTTGCCAACTTGTGAATTATATATACCAGTACTAAATTTTAGTGGATTACCTTAATCTATCTACTCAATTATGGAACAGATACGCTAGTAGTCGGATGTTTTGATTGCACATTACTTTGTCGGCGACTTACCTTTCTTCTCAGATCCCAATTATAATCTGCCTCAGTAATCCTGCAAACCAATCATACTTACCTGTTTTTCTTTTATTCTTTATTATAAAAACAAACATCAAAATAATAACACAACAAAGTATCTACTCAGTTTATTTATACACGGCACTACATCGATACCATCTAATACCTTTGATGTACAATTAATCTTCTTTAAATATATTTAAATACACAATGTTATCATAAACAATGAAAACCAATTGCTCATATGATTTTATTTTACTATTTTTTTAGTATCTACGAAACTGTCTTTCATTTCATCTACGAAACTGTATAAAATCGCATCTACGAACCTGTTTTATCTACGAATAAACCTACACCCGGTGGGATAAGGGTGTTATACGTGTGCGATAGGATTAGGATTTTTCACGTTTTTGTAGGATAAGGATGTTATACATGTCTGATAGTTAGGATTTTTAACGTTTCTGGTAGGATAAGGGTTGTATACATGTGTTATAAGATAAAGATTAAATAGTGTGAAGTGAGCGATTGTGTTACAGTGTTTAAATCATAGGACGTACACGAAACATTTGCCTACAAGTCGTCCGCGTGTATATTCAGCAGTATTTGCCTTCTCCTTTTGCTGTTATTGATTTGGTGACTTTCATCAAATAATTTTCGTATGACTGGTTTTCTTTTTACTTTTTTGAGTCATTTTAGAAATTCTTGATACATGGTACATGCGACGTTTCTTGTGTCCTTAGTTCCCAAGCAGAAGTGTGTTCTCTTATCATGGTTTTCTAGTATCTAATATCATACATGTAAGCTTTTAGAAACTGTTAGTCTCTCCAAATGAATCTCAAGAGTTTATGTTGTGACATACTGATTTAAATTTTAAGAAATAATTACGCCACAATTTGTTTAGTGTTGACAAACTTCTATAAAATAATTATCACCAAGCATATATAAAACAAATATACTGAAAGGCAAAAGAAACGTCGCCTTTCAAAAGTGATTCAAGACATGTTTCACATAATTGTAAAACTGATATTTGTGTAAAAAATCAATTTTGAAACATCCATTTTTCTGAAAATAACAAATTGAAAAATGATCTTTGATGCTAATTTTTAAAATCCGTTTTAATTCATCATGGTTATGATGGTACACGGTTTTCAGTGATTGTGATGAAAACCAAGGTGCGTGTGCATTTCTTATCAAACTCTACAGTTATATACCGCCCAAAATGAGCATCTCATCCAACTCATTTTTGTACACGGGAGGTCGGTGAAAAACAAAATGTCTGACAAAAGATAGCATCAACCTAAGTCTTGGAAGACCGTTGTGGCCTGTTAGGCATCATTGAATGCCATCAAACATGTTGATGGTCGTGTAAGAACATCATTACGATCTCTGTATCATTAGAGGCACCAGGCCGCTAAAACAAAACAACTGGGTTACAACGTAAACAGAAAAACGTAATTTTTTGAGTCATTCAATGTCATTTTCGCTTTCAAAATGTTGTGAAATAGGCTTCACAAGTCGCTGTGACACTTACGAGACTGATTGTTGTTATTGATTCAGATTGTTAATGCTTGCAAAAAAAATGCACTTTTCTGCTTTTTTAACATTCTTCCATTGTCCATTGTTAAAAATCACTATAAACAATCTCAAAGTATGGGAATGGGTATTATTGGCTGTAAAGAATTGTGCTTTACTCATGACTAAAAAATTTGAATAAAATCCTACATCTGGTTTAAATGACGTATAAAATTCAAGGTCATCAGAACTGAGTCATAAGAGCGACGTTTCTTTTGCCTTTCAGTATATTAAGTTAGTTGGCCCATTTGTTGTATAGTCGCATGATCTTAGGCACATGGTATTATATTCATCTGATTTATGACTTATATTTAAAGAGACACTCTGTAATCTTCATGACACAATTGTTAAGTCGAAGTAAACCTAGACTTAATATTATCCGTTTCACTCCTATACTGAGTCTAAAAAGGTCTAGTAGAGACGTCAGCCGACCTTTCTGCGACCTATGATCCTCCACTATTGTGGGCTGACGGGACCCTCTTCTAGACCTTTTTAGACTCAGGAGTGAAACGGATACTAGGTCTAGGTTTACTTAGACCGACATTTGTTTGGCTTTTTAAAACCTCAAAATGTTAAATATGTTTAAATAGATTTTAAACATCTCAATGACTCATCTCGAAAAGACGTAAAAGTCCTATTTTGCGTGGAGAATTTAATGACGTCTTATATAAGCTAAAAGTCATTATTTTAAAGAAAATTTAATCCAAAATAGGCAACTCCTAACCATTACATGGGATGCATTAGATACGTCATCAAATTTGACCCCAACATTTTTGGAGTGCCTGTTTAACGTGAAGTGTACGAACATAAGCTAACACTCCAGCAGTGAAGCATGTAACCCAGTTTTACCCGAGCAATACTCTATACAAAGGTACTGCGGGTAAGTAAGTATCACATTACAGTCAGATAAGGCCTATCTTCAGTGTACGTAGTAAAACTGAGAAACGAAGTAGCCGGATAGCCGGACTGGTAACTAAGTAGACTTGTAGATCGGATGAAAACATACCTGTCTGGATTTCAACAATGGAGACATTTATTTATACATTTACATTAATCTAAATGTTATGATTTATAGGGGCATATACAAAATTAAGATGTTCTAGATGAATAGTATTTTTTTTGGTTGATATATAAATGAATAAGACTACATTATAGTGAACTGGAGTGATATATAGTCCATCAGTGAACAGAGTACAGGCAGCAACATACATTACCTTGATCTTTATATTATTGTTGGAGTTAAATTTTAGTTGATAATTACATTAATTATTGCACTAACAGTTTGATTATCGATGTCATGCACTTATGGAAGTTATGTTGGCAAAAAACTAGGACGATCCGCTCTTTTGATCCGGTTATATTAATGTTTTCGTTTTCCCTTTTATGAAACAAGTTGAATGTGTGTCTTTTTATAGTTCACTACATTAGCCATAATATCACAAAATCCATATGGTGATCAGCGAAATTAATCATACATATCATCATAAACATATCTTTAAGGGATTATTTTTAAGTAAAATATTTCCATAATAAGGGAAACTGAGGTGGTAGTATTTGAGTAATGGGGTATTGAGGTGTGAGCTCCGAGGGAATATAGCAAAGAGGAAACAATTTGTTTTGTAGTTGCATGTATGTTAAGTGTTTTGTAACAGTGTACAGGACGCGAGGTCTAGGGTAATAAACGTCGGACTTGGGGACAATGAGAAGTAGTACATATGAGTAGAGATAACTGAACTTAGGGTGAATGTAATATAGGAAGTACAAGTATTCGGCTATTTGGGTGAAGAAGTACTACGCTTGGGTAGATAAAGTAAAGGAAGAACAAAGTATTCGGCTATTTGGGTGAAGAAGTACTACGCTTGGGGTTAATAAAGTATAGAAATACAAGATTTAGATGTTTGAGTGGAGAAGTATTTGGGTTAAATGAAGCATGTGAAGAACAAAGTATTGGGGTATTTGGGTAGGTAAGAACTTAACCAGTGTTAAATGAAGTATTGGAAGTACACAGAATTTAGGTATTTGGTAGGTAAAATCTTAACTAGTGGTGATAAAGTATGGGAAGTACAAAGTATTTGGGTTTTTGGGTAGGTAAGAACATAACCAGTGTTAAATGAAGTATTGGAAGTACAAAGTATTTGGGTATTTGGGTAGGTGAGAACTTAACTAGTGGTGATAAGCATGGGAAGTACAAAGTTTTGGGTTATTTGATAAAGAAGTACTGAGCTTTTGTTGAATGAAGTTTAGCAAGTACATAGTATAGGGACTATTGGCGCATGTTGGAGGAGAATTACTAAGCTTGGGGTGAATCAAGTATATGATTTATAATGTGTTTTAGTATTTAGTATTTGGTAATGCATGCGGGTGTATTGTGCTAATGGGTAAAAGTGTGTTAAGGTTATGGGGTTGAAGAGATTTAAGTTGTGGATGAATGGAGCGAAGGAATCTGCTAGCTAGAGTATGTTACTAAGTGTAGGAGTAAGGAGTTTGCAAATAGCAACAATTTATTGGGGTAATTAAGTGGTTAATTATTGGTTTCGGGTAAATAAATATAACATATAGAGCATAAATATTTTTTGAATATTTTCCGATGATGATTTATGATACTACATCCCAAAATCTTTAAACGAATTGACGTGTCTAAAAATAAATGAGGTCGAAAGGTTAATAGCGTAATGCATTGTGGGATCGTGTTGTGTTTGTACGTTCGCTCAATTGCGAGAACAGTCATTGAGACTCTCGAGTGTCACAGGTTGCAGGGGCAGAGAAAATTGAACAACACAAACAGATTACTAATTTGATATTTGTTACATCAATGTGGTTAATTGACCCTATTATTGAGGTTACCATCTTATCATGGCAAAACCATTTCAGGTTTCATGATCAGTGCCTAAATTTTGTCCTAATTCCTGATAAATGATATGTAGGTCTTAGAGTTTACCTAACACTTCAAAGTCATGGTGTACTTGGTATCAGCTCAACGAATCAATTTGAAACATGAGAACTTTAAAAAATGAAAAATACCAAAACTTTTTCCTTTGATATTAATTATTCAACTCGGTTTAAGGACATCCAAATCCAACAATTGCTGGTGTAATTTCTCTTGATGTTTATCATTTTAACAAGATCCAAGGCTCAGATGTCTAAAAGGTTTAGAAAACTGTACTAAAAAAAGAAAAATTGTCTTTATGGTGGTTTAGTAAAGCAAGTTGATTATCATTGTAGATAGCCCTTGTATATCATTGTTATACCCCCGCCTTACAGCGTAAGCGGGGGTATATAGCGGTCATTCTGTCCGTCCGTCCGTCCGTCCGTCCGTCTGTCCGTCCGTCCGTCACAAAAGTTTGTCCGGAGCATATCTCCCAAACTATTCATGCTAGCTTTACCAAACTTCATACACTTATCAACTATGATCCCTAGATGTGCCTTTTGAGGGTTAGACCAACAAATTATTTTTATTTTTTGCGGTTTCCATGGAAACATGACTAAACAGTGACTTTATGACCAAGTCCTTTGTCCGGAGCATATCTCCTAAACTATACATGCTAGCTTCACCAAACTTCATACACTTATCAACCATGATCCCTGAATGTGCCTTTTGAGGGTTAGACCAACAAATTATTTTTATTTTTGCGGTTTCCATGGAAACATGACCAAAACTGTGACTTTATGACCAAGTCCTTTGTCCAGAGCATATCTCCTAAACTATACATGCTAGCTTCACCAAACTTCATACACTTATCAACCATGATCCCTAGATGTGCCTTTTGAGGGTTAGACCAACAAATTATTTTTATTTTTTGCGGTTTCCATGGAAACATGACCAAAACTGTGACTTTATGACCAAGTCCTTTGTCCGGAGCATATCTCCTAAACTATACATGCTAGCTTCACCAAACTTCATACACTTATCAACCATGATCCCTAGATGTACCTTTCCAGGGTTAGACCCACAATTTTATTTTATTTTTGCGGTTTACATGGAAACATAACTAAAACAGTGACTCGGACCAATTCCTTTGTCGAGAGCATATTTCCTAAACTATTCATGCTAGCTTCACCAAACTTTATACACTTATCAACCATGATCCCTAGATGTGCGGTTAGACAAACATGATTATTTTTCTTGTTTGCATTTTTCATGGATAAATGACTAAAAAATGTTTCAATGATAAATTACTTTGTCCTGAACATATTTCGTGAAATATACATCTCAGCTTCACCAAATTTGACGCAACAAAAATAATTTTGTCCTCGCTACATCTCGTGGAATATTCATGATAACTACCTCAAATTGAAACAAAAATCAACCATTATTCCTAGATGTACCTTTTTGATTGTAAAACCTATTAATGAATATGGTATTTGGGTTTCAGTGGAAAGAAGACTTACACAATGAGATACTGTATTTTCAACTATCATACAACTTTAACCAATATTAATCAGTTTTACTATTTGAATTTTTTTTAACAAAGTGGGGAGCGGGGGTATGTGAGCTTTGCTCGCTTCTTTACTTGTTAAATAATTGTTAAACAATCCCAAGAAGCTTAATTGATCTGATTCTGAATGTATCAAGCGGCTGATTACGTTTCTTTCTTTCCAAGCGAATGATCTTTGTTTATATAGCTTCTGCTGTTTACTGATTATTCAGAAAGGTTGGCGTACTCGAGGGCTGTTGTTTGTAAATTATACCTATGCAGATAGCAGTCATGGTTTATTTACGATTTGTGTGATTTTATGTTTATTTCCAAAAGTTTATTTATGTTTCATATCAAATGTGTCAATGGAAGTTGTTAACCAGATTTCTAAATGTAATGAGTCTACTAATGACTGTAAAAATGTATGATTACTTATTTGAAATTTCTTTGCAACTTTGTCATAAACCTAGCTGCAATAATAGGATTTTGTGTAGCGTGCGCTCATTAATAAAAAAATACGAAAGGGTTAACAGTATATTTGGATGTAGGGATAGTGAGCTTAGAGTGAATGAAGCGAAAGGGTTAACAGTACATTTCAATGTAGGGATAGTGAGCTTAGAGTGAATGAAGCGAAAGGGTTAACAGTATATTTGGATGTAGGGATAGTGAGCTTAGAGTGAATTTAGCGTAAGGGTTAACAGTATATTTGAATGTAGGGATAGTGAGCTTAGAGTGAATGAAGCTAAAGGGTTAACAGGATATTTGGATATAGGGATAGTGAGCTTAGAGTGAATGAAGCTAAAGGGTTAACAGGATATTTGGATGTAGGGATAGTGAGCTTAGAGCGAATGAAGCTAAAGGGTTAACAGTATATTTGAATGTAGGGATAGTGAGCTTAGAGTGAATGAAGCTAAAGGGTTAACAGGATATTTGGATATAGGGATAGTGAGCTTAGAGTGAATGAAGCTAAAGGGTTAACAGGATATTTGGATGTAGGGATAGTGAGCTTAGAGCGAATGAAGCTAAAGGGTTAACAGTATATTTGGATCTGGGTTAGAATGAATGAGACATGGGAATTACAGTGTGTTGGAGTGATGAGTTAATGGTGAAGGGAACGGAGGGTCAACATCATCTTATGACAATTAAGGGACACTCAGCCCTTGTTTCATTAGTCGCTGATATGTTGAACGTTTGTGTGTTTATGATGTTATGTTTGCCGTATGCTTAATATCAGTGACTGATAAGGATGTCCTTTGTCAAATGAGTGGACTACAACACTCGATTAACATTGTGTTCAATCTTTCTGAAAATGTATCAGACATAACTCAGTCTCTCATTTAGCGTTTTTTTGTTATCATTTTTAGCTCATCTGGCCTGTAAGGCCCGATGGGCTTATGGCATGGCATGGTGTCCGGCGTCCGTCCGTCCGTCCATCCGTCCGTCCATCCGTCCGTCCGTAAACTTTGTGGAATTTCGACTTCTTCTCCAGAACCATAAGGCCTAGAAAGCTGAAACTTTGTGTACAGACTCCTTGACTAGTGAGGATTATAAATTGTAGCTTTGGTGGTCATGTGACCCCTAATAAGGGCCACAGGGGCCACACCCTAAAAACCTATTTTGATCTTCTTCTCAAGAACCATAAGGCCTAGAAAGCTGGAACTTTGTGTACAGACTCCTTGGCTAGTGAGGATTATAAATTGTAGCTTTGGTGACCCTGTGACCCCTAATAAGGGCCACAGGGGCCACACCCTAAAAACCTATTTTCATCTTCTTCTCCAGAACCATGAGGCCTAGAAAGCTGAAACTTTGTGTACAGACTCCTTGATTATTGAGGATTATAAATTGTAGCTTTGGTGGCCATGTAACCCCTAATAAGGGCCACAGGGGCCACACCCTAAAAACATATTTTCATTTCCTTCTCCAGAACCATGAGGCCTAGAAAGCTGAAACTTTGTGTACAGACTCCTTGACTAGTGAGGATTATAAATTGTAGCTTTGGTGGCCCTGTGACCCCTAATAAGGGCCACAGGGGCCACACCCTAAAAACCTATTTTCATCTTCTTCTCCAGAACCATGAGGCCTAGAAAGCTGAAACTTTGTGTACAGACTCCTTGACTAGTGAGGATTATAAATTGTAGCTTTGGTGGCCCTGTGACCCCTAATAAGGGCCACAGGGGCCACACCCTAAAAACCTATTTTCATCTTCTTCTCCAGAACAATAAGGCCTAGAAAGCTGAAACTTTGTGTAAAGACTCCTTGACTAGTGAGGATTATAAATTGTAGCTTTGGTGGCAATGTGACCCCTATTAAGGGCCACAGGGGCCACACCCTGAAAACATATTATCATCTTCTTCTCCAGAACCATAAGGCCTAGAAAGCTGGAACTTTGTGTACAGACTCCTTGGCTAGTGAGGATTATAAATTGTAGGTTTGGTGACCCTGTTGCTCCAATGAAGTATAAGGCCAGCCATGAAAACTGAAACTTGTCGCCTTTTATACTTAATTTTATGACTGGTGACCCTTTGGCCTCTACAAAGGGGGAATCACATTTGCCACACTCAACAGCATATATTGTAATTGACGATGAAGCCTGATGAGCTACAGAGCCAATGGCTCTATTTTTCTCAATATTTCATTAAAGATTCATTCGTAAAGTTTTTTTCCTTATCAGAGTTCGTCTAACTGAATCATCTGAGGGAGGACCACACTGGGGATGGATGGACGGGAGGAGGAGACAAGGCCACGTGCCGACGACAGTCAAGTCCAGGCTGACCTGATCGACAGGGACCCTGCTCAAACCACAGCCGTTTATAGATCAGGATACAATGAACCTGAGCAGAGAACCGCGGGGTATGTATGGTATAAACTGATTCATGAGATCGTTTTAACGTCTTTTTACTAATAAGAGACCTCCACATTTGTCAAGTTTGAAAATACATGTCATTGGGTATCGCAAATCTATCAAAGATCATTGCTTCCACGTTCAAACGGTTGTTCTATAATATTTCAAGATCATTCATTGTTGTAACCGAATAACTTAAATGTTGAGAAATCAAGTGTTATGAATGTAATTGTGATATGATATGATATGATAAAAACTTGTCAATTGTACAATTCCAAATTCATTATATCATTAATTCTCTTTACTTATCATATTGACAATAGCTGAAAGTATAGACTTCATGTATCAGTAAACTAATAATATTATATTTAATATTGAACTAATTTCATTCAAAAGAACAAACTTGTACACCTCATTGCAAATGTGAAAGAGGTGAGGATACTGCTACTCCTGACAGTTTAGTTAATATATTTTCCGAGCAACACTTTTTTTACTCACTCACCATGACATCCTCTCCGATAACTGTGTTTTGTAATTCATTGAGACTTATGTGACATATTTTGCCTGACAACATTTATGATCATGGGTATATTACAAACCATCATACGTTTGCCCACAAACTGGCGACTGAGGTCTTATCGTATTTTTTTCCTCAGAACCACAGCAGGTCTTTCTATAAACATGTCGGGTGCAGCTGGTGGAGGAACCGTGGACACTGTACACATGGCTGGAGTCGTAATAAACGTAAACCCACCGATTGGTAAGTCCTTCTTAGTAAAAGGGTCAGCTGAGCACATCAAATAAAGATCATTCAAAAAAACTTAGGGAAAACTTTTAACTTTCCATAGTGACCTATACTAAGCAACAATAGTTTTTGTGACACAGATCTATATTCATTACCACATAGTTTCGAGTACATGAGAACTGTAAACGGTTCACGACACTCTGAACAAAATAGAAATACAAATATTTGAAATGTTGATGTATGTGTAAGAGTTAAGGTAATCAAGTTGAGCACTGGATAGAACTTCTCGTTACTAATAAAGACACATATACAGGGTTTTCCCTTCACAAGACATAAACACGTTCTGGATAAAACTGAAAGACGGTTAAGATTAAAGTGACACAGAGTATCTTTCTTAAAATTTTATTTGGTTTTGATAAGCTACAAAATATCTAATATGCTGATTGAATTTCATATCTCATCACTGGACTTGCAAATATATTCATTTATGCATAATATCTCTAAAATGCTTGATTTTATGGAAAAATAAAGAAAAAATCTCAAATACGTTTACTATACGAAATTATGCATCCAATTAATCTACTTATTAGTTCGATACCTAATAAACACTATCGAATCGAATATATCTTCCTGTTCAAAATTACGTTTGGCGAATTTGCGCGCGCCACTCGAGCCACATTGCCCGGTTTTCGATCAAAATCACGACTTTGAATTGCCGTATTTTCGCTCTAATGTACTGATTGACCTATAACTTGTTATTTTCAGTAACAGTAAGTGGTTCCCGATGATCGATTTCAAAATTTGACATTTGTGATCCTATCAACATACTCTGTGTCCCTTTAATTCTGTCTGTAACGGAACACCAGAGGTCTTTATTGAATCTTGAACACTCTCACGACTGGTTACTTCCATGCGACGGAGGTGTGCTATGTGTATCAACTCACTTGGGGGTCATATCTATCACATGAATAAGAATTTATCAATTCTCTTGAGCAGTCAGATCGACGTTTACTCTTTGAAATGATCATGAGTAAGCCAAATGCCTGTTTTATGAAACATGACTTTTTGCATCAATTCGTGTTGATGGCGTTTAAAAAACCTTTGTTGCTGAACATATACACAAAGAACTTAGTTAAGCAACCCAATTTTTCAAACAATACAAATTTTCAGGCAAACAATTACAGGTTTTCGATAGAACGATCACCTTGCAGTGTTGAAACGAAAACTTCTCTCGATTTATGATTCGCTGCTTCTGGATAATTGCTTTTACAACGGTTGGTATTTTGGAGTCAAAATCCAAGGAACTTTAAAATTGAAAATAAAATCAATATTTTGTGCTGCAGTGTAATAATTATCATTTTAATGACTGAATTGATTACTTTTTAGTAAATAACCTCATAGCTAAAGTTAGTCGTTTAAAGCAGTAACTCAAAGTTCTCAAATTTACTCACAGACTTTTAGATTGTAGGGTAATCAGACACGTTCTGGATAAAACTGAAAGACTGTTTGGACCAATTCTGTTTGTAACGTGACACCAACTCCAATCTGATCTTTATGAATCTTGAACACTCTCACATAGTACACGACTGGTTACTTTCATGCGAGGAGGTGTGCTATGCAGATCAACTTACTTGGTGATCATATCTTTCAAATGTATAAGAATTTATAAATTATTTATACCCCCGCTACGACGTAGTCGGGGGTATATAGCGCTCCGCGTGTCCGTCCGTCCGTCCGTCCGTCCGTCCGTCCGTCCGAAATCGTTTCCGGAGCATTACTCAAAAACTATACCACTTAGAAACTTCAAATTTGGTATGGAAGTAGCCTATATAGTGCTGTGGTGCCTTTTAGGGGTTTCAGCTCAATGGTTCAAATAATTTTTGAAATTTTGACCAAAAACGGTCCGATTTTTGGACTTTGTCTCGTTTCCGGAGCATAACTGAAAAACTATACCACTTAGAAACTTCAAATTTGGTATGGAAGTAGCCTATATGGTGCTGTGGTGCCTTTTAGGGGTTTCAGCTCAATGGTCCAAATAATTTTTGAAATTTTGACCAAAAACGGTCCGATTTTTGGACTTTGTCTCGTTTCCGGAGCATAAATGAAAATCTATACCACTTAGAAACTTCAAATTTGGTATGGAAGTAGCCTATATGGTGCTGTTGGGCCTTTTAGGGGTTTCAGCTCAATGGTTCAAATAATTTTTGAAATTTTGACCAAAAACGGTCCGATTTTTGGACTTTGTCTCGTTTCCGGAGCATAACTGAAAAACTATACCACTTAGAAACTTCAAATTTGGTATGGAAGTAGCCTATATGGTGCTGTGGTGCCTTTTAGGGGTTTCAGCTCAATGGTCTAAATAATTTTTGAAATTTTGACCAAAAACGGTCCGATTTTTGGACTTTGTCTCGTTTCCGGAGCAAAAATGAAAATCTATACCACTTAGAAACTTCAAATTTGGTATGGAAGTAGCCTATATGGTGCTGATGTGCCTTTTAGGGGTTTCAACTCAATGGTCCAAATAATATTTGAAATTTTGACCAAAAACGGTCAACAATTTTTACTTTGTCTTGTTTCCGGAGCAAAATAAATACCAAATGACTTGCACACTTCAACCCAGACTCCGTATATCCATAAATCTCACCTTATGGACAAAGATTTTTCAAACAATGTGTCTATATTTCTTAAGAAAAATGACCCAGTTAACCGGACGATTTGCTATCCGGACGATTTTCACCTGTAACCAAAACAAGGTTCGACTGTATAGTGCTGTTGTGCCCTTTAGGGGTAATTCCAGGGCTCCAGAATTTTATTCAAAAACTACATGGCCGGGGATGTTTTGAAGTGAAATAGTTTTTAGGGTTGCAAGATCATTGTGTTTCTAAGTCATAATCATAAATTTTCAAATTAATGTTACGTGAAGGCGGTCAAACTCAAGCGGGGGTATGTGAGCCGCGCTCACTTTTGCCTTGTTTCTTTAGCAGTAAGATCGGCGTTGTTTAAAACAAGTTTTATGGTATTGTGATCGTCGGTTTTATGTATAATGATGCTGATTATATAAGGGATTTATGAATCTTCTTCCTAATCATAAACCATATATCCTATAATGGGTCACGTTTAGGAAGGAAAGAAAAAGAGAAGAAAAAATAATTTATTCCGTTGTCACACATCTGTACAAACAATAAAATGCTCATAAATGCGCTCATGTATTCATTAAAAAGACGTATAAATATGCTAAAATGTTTTTCAGATGTCTGAGCATTAGACCAATTAAAGCCCCATTGTCACTCCGTAGAACAATCTTTTGTCGAAAATTTGATATCATATTTCATGTTTTAATCAACAATACAATACTTATTACGATGTCAAAAGTACAATACCCCCGCAAAAGTGCCATAGATTTAAACTAACACGCTTTCGATGACATCATCTTTATGTACATGTATGTAGGTTTCACACTGCGTCTCGGTTACCGCTACTGTGTCCGATGGGTATAAATTTGGCTGGCAACTAGTGCCATAGTGGATAAAAATAAAATAAAATCTAGTCGTGCTCGACGCGTACGGTATTCAAGCGTATATTTAGGAACCGGAAATTGTGAGATGGCCACACTTGAATAGCCTTCACGTCGACACGCCAGAGCTTAAGTTTCGGCCATTTCAGTGAACTATTGCTAAAAATACCACGAATGCAGTAACATACTTTTTAAAATATTGGAGTTTAATTTGGGTCTTACATTATAAACTACTTAAAAGTACATATAAAACATGATAGAATAAGATAAAAGTGAGCAATATTTCGGATGATGGAGGCAGTAGTCCACCGATGTACAGTTGTTACCTACATGAGGACTCTTGTCTCTTAGTTTGTGGCGAGAAGCGGCTGTAAAATGTCGCACCTTAGGAGAAATACAAACTTCTTGTCATCATTGAATGCTGCAACAGTTGGGTTTATCACTGTTGCTTCATGAATAAGGTCGAATCTCATATCAGAGCAAAGTTAAAATTCGATAATACATAGCTGACAGTGCACGGCTTGCTGCTTTGCATAATTCTCTCACATACGTTTATGTCTATTCGTATCGCCGGAGCCAAAGGTATCTGTAACAGTTACCGGTAGTTAAAAAAGTTCCTCTTTAGTGAAACAGTGAAACACATAGTCAGTAGAAATACATGAACCTGATCGAAATAATTGTTGTTTTACTAATACTACGTATTTATAATAAATCTTTTTGTTCATTATTGATCGCTGTTATTGTTATTTTGCAGTGACGATACCTGACCATCTACATGAACTTTTAGGTAAGTATTTTTACCTTTAATTTTTTCAAAGAGCTGAACACAAACATCCTTGTGATTGCATCTTGACAATTACCAAACTAGTGCAATTTAATTATTATTTATTCACAACATATATCAAATGCTTAAATCACCAAATATGTTGTTTCATTCAACATGTTAAGAGTATAAAGAAAAGGTAAACTATAGGCTTGTGATGAATGAGAAGACATGCTATGTCAGAGGTATGCTAACATATACTGGTATTTCGGGATATTAAAATTTCAGACGGCTGTATGAAATTTATACGACACCGTCATTATTGCATTTTTATACTTTTACATGTAATTCATGTCAGTAATGCTACGTGTGAATTCTGAATATTTCTTATCAATCCTTCATATCTTGCTCATTACTGAAATCGATGTTTTTACTGTTATATAGAGAAAACAAAGGAGAAAATAGAGAGAGATACGACAGGGATGGTTCGAGTGTCTGCTGTGGACGATGTCCTTAACAAGATGAAAGTTCAGCGATGGATCACAATTACAGGGAACGCTGGGGACGGCAAGACGGTTCTAGGTTACCTGGTGCTGAAGGAGTTGCAGGAGGATGTCAGAGTCTTTACCATCTCCGAACCTAAGGAGTATGAACAGATAGCAAAGATGAAAGAAGATAAGGTCATTATGTTTGATGATAGATTTGGCGCTTTTCTTGCTGACCAGCAGTTAATCAAGAAATGGTTTGATGTCATTGAGGAAATTTTAAAAGATGTTGAAGGAGAAAATCCAAAAGTCAAAGTCATCTTCATCAGTCGGAAGAATGTTGTAAATGAATCTACGGTTTCTCTTGGACGTCTTAAAATCATTTTCGACAAGGAGTGTGTTATCGATCTGAGTAAAAGAAAATTGACTGACGAAAGGCTGAAGATCCTTGAATATCATCTTAGACATGAGGACGTGACTGTTGATGCGGAAACAAAAGCAAGAGTTTGCAATATGGAAGTCGCACATGGCTTCCCGTATTGCTGCAAGATGTTTTCAAAGTTTAAATCAAAGGGATATGGTGTACCTATCAAAGAATTCTTTGAATCGCCATTACAGTTTTTGGACATGACCACTAAGGTTCTTTTCAATGACAATTGCGAGGATCTCTTTAAGCTAATGATAAAGAATGATGGTGAGCTCAATGTTAAGAACGTTAAGGATGAAGATAAACGACTTGCACTACTGAAAGTAGGAAAAGAACAAGAAGACAGCTATATCACTGTGTGGAATAATGGGGTTTGTGCGTTTGCCCATCCATCAGTGTATGAGAGTGTACTGAATGTCATCAATGACATTGACCCTCTATACTGTGTACAGTATGCAACTCTATCTGTAATACGACAGAAGATGGTTATCTCAACATCTGACGAAGAAGACAACAACAGAGCTTCGTGTTACATCATTGTGAAGCCAATCCCTGCTGTACTGGAAGCATTAGCTGAGAGGTTCCGAGAAGAGATACTCGAGGGAGACTACTCTGTATTTACGCACAGACTTTGTCAGAGCAGGGAGTTCTGTGAAGCTCTCGTCTCCAGTTGCGTCTGTAATAACAAGGTAATTCGTAAAAATGTGAACACTTGATCTACAATCTATCTTTTAGTCATAGATTTTACTTGCTTTTATGATTCAAATACATAAGTTTAGGAAAATACTATTTTAGGAGCTGTTACGTCTCTCAGTGTATCGATCCTTTATCAGGTGATCAGCACTGGGGAGAAGGTTTGAATATTGGCTGTTAAGGCACAACTTCATTGACATATCATTGATGGAACTTGACAAACACTGTGCGCGGCTCTTCATCTTTATGGATTGATAGGTATATAAGCAATTTCCTGACCCCATGGGTTATCTCGACCTCCTGTAGTTTATGCTAGAAAGACAGTCCTCAAGCATGTTTCAGATACAATGACCCTGGAAATAGATTGACGAATGCTTTATTTTCAAACAGACAATCAAATCCCACGTTACAGCTGAGCAGCTGTTGAAAAGCATGTTGTTCAATGCGCGCCCTCTGCTTCCGGGCGTCTGCTTATCCTGTCAGTGAAATCTTCGTACAATCCGACATCCGCACAATCTATTGCTGAGGTGTTCCATCACAAACCCATTTAGATAGAATCAACAATATCAATTTTAAGATCCTTACATTATCATATTCCACCTATATTTTATTGCATCAAGCCTAAATAAGTACTATATTCTGAGAAATTCAAAGTGGTCGGAACATATAGTTTCAGTGTATATTTATCATTTGGATCCCTTAAGGAACAGTAGCACGTGTTTATGAGGAATATGAGGTGATGCCAGGAAAATGAAAATGAAAGGTTGCATTTGAAAGACAATGTTTTTAAGCTAAACGAAGCAGTAATGAATAAAATATATAATGTAAACATCAGGCATGCGATTCCTGTTTCTTACACTAAATAAATTAAAGGTATTCACACAAAAATGGCCGCCAATGGACTTTATTAGAATTTTTAGCTCATCAGGACTGAAAGTCCAGATGGGCTTATGGCATGGCCCGTCGTCCGTCCGTCGTCCGTCGTCCGTCCGTCCGTAAACTTTTGACACTTTCGACTTCTCCTCATGAAACACACATTAGAGAGCTGAAATTTTGTGTACAAGTACCTTAGCATATGAAGATTCTAATTTGTAACTTTGGTGACCCTGTGACCCCAAATAGGGTCACAGGGGTCACAACTTTAAAAACCTATTTTCATCTTCTTCTCCAGTTCCAGAAGGAGTAGAGAGTTAAAAATTATATGTGCAGACTCCTTGGCCAATGGGGATTCTAATTTGTAACTTTGGTGACCCTGTGACCCCAAATAGGGTCACAGGGGTCACAACCTTAAATACCTATTTTCATCTTCTTCTCCAGTTCTAAAAGGAGTAGAGAGTTAAAAATTATATGTGCAGACTCCTTGGACAATGGAGATTCTAATTTGTAACTTTGGTGACCCTGTGACCCCAAATAGGGTCACAGGGGTCACAACCTTAAAAACCTATGTTCATCTTCTTCTCCAGTTCTAAAAGGACTAGAGAGTTAAAAACGATATGTGCAGACTCCTTGGCCAATGGGGATTCTAAATTGTAGATTTCGTGACCCCATGACCCCAAATAGGGTCACAGGGGTCACAACCTTAAAAACCTATTTTCATCTTCTTCTCCAGTTCTAAAAGGACTAGAGAGTTGAAAGTGATATGTGCAGACTCCTTGGACAATGGGGATTCTTATTTGTAACGTTGGTGAACCTGTGACCCCAAATAGGGTCACAGGGGTCACAACTTTAAAAACCTATTTTCATCTTCTTCTCCAGTTCCAGAAGGAGTAGAGAGTTAAAAATGATATGTGCAGACTCCTTGGCCAATGGGGATTCTAATTTGTAACTTTGGTGACCCTGTGACCCCAAATAGGGTCACAGGGGTCACAACCTTAAATACCTATTTTCATCTTCTTCTCCAGTTCTAGAAGGAGTAGAGAGTTAAAAATTATATGTGCAGACTCCTTGGACAATGGAGATTCTAATTTGTAACTTTGGTGACCCTGTGACCCCAAATAGGGTCACAGGGGTCACAACCTTAAAAACCTATGTTCATCTTCTTCTCCAGTTCTAAAAGGACTAGAGAGTTAAAAACGATATGTGCAGACTCCTTGGCCAATGGGGATTCTAAATTGTAGATTTCGTGACCCCATGACCCCAAATAGGGTCACAGGGGTCACAACCTTAAAAACCTATTTTCATCTTCTTCTCCAGTTCTAAAAGGACTAGAGAGTTGAAAGTGATATGTGCAGACTCCTTGGACAATGGGGATTCTTATTTGTAACGTTGGTGAACCTGTGACCCCAAATAGGGTCACAGGGGTCACAACTTTAAAAACCTATTTTCATCTTCTTCTCCAGTTCCAGAAGGAGTAGAGAGTTAAAAATGATATGTGCAGACTCCTTGGCCAATGGGGATTCTAATTTGTAACTTTGGTGACCCTGTGACCCCAAATAGGGTCACAGGGGTCACAACCTTAAATACCTATTTTCATCTTCTTCTCCAGTTCTAAAAGGAGTAGAGAGTTAAAAATTATATGTGCAGACTCCTTGGACAATGGAGATTCTAATTTGTAACTTTGGTGACCCTGTGACCCCAAATAGGGTCACAGGGGTCACAACCTTAAAAACCTATGTTCATCTTCTTCTCCAGTTCTAAAAGGACTAGAGAGTTAAAAACGATATGTGCAGACTCCTTGGCCAATGGGGATTCTAAATTGTAGATTTCGTGACCCCATGACCCCAAATAGGGTCACAGGGGTCACAACCTTAAAAACCTATTTTCATCTTCTTCTCCAGTTCTAAAAGGACTAGAGAGTTGAAAGTGATATGTGCAGACTCCTTGGACAATGGGGATTCTTATTTGTAACTTTGGTGAACCTGTGACCCCAAATAGGGTCACAGGGGTCACAACTTTAAAAACCTATTTTAATCTTCTTCTCCAGTTCCAGAAGGAGTAGAGAGTTAAAAATGATATGTGCAGACTCCTTGGCCAATGGGGATTCTAATTTGTAACTTTGGTGACCCTGTGACCCCAAATAGGGTCACAGGGGTCACAACCTTAAATACCTATTTTCATCTTCTTCTCCAGTTCTAAAAGGAGTAGAGAGTTAAAAATTATATGTGCAGACTCCTTGGACAATGGAGATTCTAATTTGTAACTTTGGTGACCCTGTGACCCCAAATAGGGTCACAGGGGTCACAACCTTAAAAACCTATTTTCATCTTCTTCTCAAGTTCTAAACGGACTTGAGAGTTAAAAACGATATGTGCAGACTCCTTGGCCAATGGGGATTCTAAATTGTAGATTTCGTGACCCCATGACCCCAAGTAGGGTCACAGGGGTCACAACCTTAAAAACCTATTTTCATCTTCTTCTCAAGTTCCAAAAGGTCTAGAGAGCTGAAATTATATGTGCAGACTCCTTGGCCAATGGGGATTCTAAATTGTAGATTTCGTGACCCCATGACCCCAAATAGGGTCACAGGGGTCACAACCTTAAAAACTTATTTTCATCATCATCTTTAGCTCCTAAAGGTCTATTGAGCTGAAAGACTGCATGTAAACTGTAGGTTATGTGACCCCATGACCCCAAATAGGGTCACAGGGGTCACAATCTTAAAAACCTATTTTTCTCCATTAGATGACAGTCTATGACAAATTTATTTCTCCTTGGATATTTTAGTGTGGACTTCTTTCACTGTCTGATACTGGCGATCTAGAAAGTGTTGAATAACAATACATTAGTTTTGTAATTTTTTTATAGGTTTTCTTGTAATAGGTAACATCAGTTTTATTTTTAGCTCACCTTGCCTGTATAAAGCAAACTTGATATGATGCCTGATGAGCTACAGAGCCACTGGCTCTATTTTTACAATTTGTTCTCTGTAAACTTTTGCAAGTATGTTTTTTTTGTCGATTCACGTATCTGCATAGCACTTTGGGCTTAACTCAAATTTACTTGAAACGTGCTACTGACCCTTTGAACCTTTTATTCAATTTTGCCAGTTATCAAAGGAGTGGGCGCGCAATTAAAATCCAGATGCCAAATAACAATAATTACTACATCTTGGAACCGAAAGAAGAGAAAAAACATGTTTATGAAGTGATCCAAGCCTCCGATAAAGGGTTTGGAATGTCCAAAAGGCATTTGTTTGTAAAATTGCCCAATTACCAGGTTCCAAACGTTTCAAGAATAGTTTCCCTAGCACTTATGGTACTCAGGCTTAAAAAAACGCCACCAAGAACTTGTTTAAAGACGTCCTGAAAAGTTAACAACCTCAAGGGCAAGGATACTTAACTCTCAGTTGTGGTTGAGAAATATTTCAAAAGGTTGGGCTCAATCATCACCAACTTAAGTCTGGCTAAAAAACACACTTTATTTGGAACTAAGATGAAACTTGCAATTTGAGCATACACCTGCCAAAGTTCTTGCGGGTAAAGGCAGGATAATTCTGTAAAGTAGCTCTAGCTAGTGTCAACACAGCTGGTTTCGCCTCCCATGTGCGTCGTCAAGGGCAAGACGCAGAGATCGTTACATTCATTTTCAACTCTTGATGCACCCGAAGGAACCTTCTGGTTGTTTCAAGAGAAAACATGGATGAATGACATTCTTGGACAAGAATGGTTCATTAATGTCTTTCTACCAAACAGTGGACCGGAGAGGCAACAACTGACAAACTTTTAACTAGCGAAAAACATCACTACTTAGGCTTAACCACCTCACACAAGACACGCGTTGCAACCCTGTTTTTGGTCATTTTTTAAAAAGCATTTAACAGATCTTGATGAGAGTTTCTGGCGTCTTATCCAATGAATACCTTAAACAAAACAAAATGGCCACATGTTTTCTCAAGCTGTGACAGCTCGCTCACCCCAGCAGACATCACTGCAGGGTTCAGATCATCAGGAATCCACCCTTTTGATCCTCAAGCAGAATCAGAGTCTCTTTGATAAGCCTGAGGAGCCACCAGCATGTATTGATAAGCCTCCTGGTAGCGGCAACCTCTTCTGCTTCAGACAGCTAATCAGTTTGAATGAATTGATGTGCACATGAATTATGAACACTGAAACAGGTTCAACTTCATGCCAACACCTTTCAGAATGAAAAACATAATATAATCATAAAACGGGTGTTTACTATGGGCATGACACAATTTGATTTTGATGATGTATTGGGTTTAAATGTTATGAGAAAGTCAGTAAAGTACGGTCGATACTTGACACATCGTCGTCCGATCAACATTTGACAATAAAACCTGGATTGTTACTTCTGACCTGGGACGTGTAGCCAAAATAATGTCACCATTTCATAGCTGATAACCACCTCGATCGGTAACGTTCATACTTCATATTCGTATGGCCTTGTTGTAGTTGTTTGCAATGTTTTAAAATGGCTATTGGACCAAGATCTCCTAAACACAACCAGCGGTTGTTGTCTACGTGTACTTTTTTCAACGATTTAAAACGTCATCCTAAGCGGTTTATATTTTTTTATTTCTTAAGTCAATGTACGCTTTTTTATTAATGTAAAAAATCTGGTATTCAATCCAGTGGATACTATTGTAGTCTGTGCACGATGGTTTTTCTGGATTATTGTAAATCAGAAAAGATTTGTTACTTCTAATAAATTAGACATGCGATATGCATAACTGGGTTGCAATAATGCACAGTCAGGTAGTCTCTATGCTGTTAACACTGTCGTTGTAAGTTTCATAAAGTTTAAAACCTAAACCAAGTTGTAAACGACAATTTCATTTGCTAATTCAACCATTACTCCTTGCAGGGTTGCTGTCACCGCTTTCTCCTGTGCAGTGTGGAGCTCTGGAGGTGTCGGAATAAGGCGAGTACCTAACGGTTTCAAATCAATACACTAAGACATGCGTTTTAGGAATTTTAATGTCAACTTTGGCAGATGTCCTCCTTCAAAATTTACTAAATGTCATTAACTCACTCTGAAGTTGTATTTTGAAGTGAAGTGTATGGCGGTCACACGGTGTTAATTCTCTAACGTCTATGTGCATGTTGAGCACACTTGTAGGATTTTGGTACATTGATTTTGGCCATGCATAAGAAAGAAAGAAAGAAGATTTTTGTAATGAATTTATCCTAAATACTGTAGGAATTTGGCTTACATCATCGCAGAGCACACATAATAATTACTATAAATTATAAATAGAATTACATGTAATGAGTTGAACATAAAAACGATGATCATAGTTTAGCGTATTGTATGTTAATAATAATATAATGTTATATGGGAATTATTCAGGGATGCTGTACTACGTGTTACGGGATATCTCAGAGACAGTTATGAAGACAGAACACATTCTTCAAGGGATATGTAATGGGGGGTTGTTATGAATAAATTTAGTAAAAGTAATGGAAAATGACAACCAGGAGTTTAGTTGATATGATTGAATTATTACATAAGGTTTGTTTGAGGTGTTAACAAAATATTTCATTAGGCAATCGCCAAACGAGAGATTCCCACCCGGAATGTTTACAAAAACGTCTCCCGCATTGCGCAGTATATAACGGGAATGTTCACGGTCTTTATTCTTTGCAATGATTTGATACCAGAACGATTGTTAGCATAATTATAAAGTCTGATATCTTAAATTTCGGCTTTGATTATTAGCAGCCCCGTCTAAGGACGGGGCTGCTATCAGTTTTTGTGAAGTTTCCATCGCCGCCGCCGCCGCCGCCGCCGCGGCCGCCGCCGCCGCACTCGTACTACTAGCTATAACTTTTTTCCCCTAAGCTTTCCAGAACTCTTATTCATACCTTACTCCTCATACCTCGGGGGAACGATTTTGACACGTTCACTTTCAAGGTCAAAGGTCAAGGTCACGAGCTATGTATTCACACTAAGAATTCCTTGTAAACGCGATAACTTGAAAAGTTTTTGTGCTATGAAGCTCTAACTTGGTATATATCATCCTTGGAAAAGTAAAAAAATTTGAAAAGGTTTTGGCTACAATCCGTCAAAGGTCAAGGTCACAGCAAGGTCATGACGTAAGCATGTTTTAGCGAAAATGCTTTATTTTAACTATGAACACTTTTAATCAATACATGATTGTTATACTCAAAAAAAAGTGTTCAATGATTGTGTGACCTTGAAGGTCAAAGGTCAAGGTCATGAGATATGAGTTATTACAAAATGCACTAAATTGGGGTATAACTTTATCCCATTTAGCTTTTCAGAACTCATGAACATGTCTAAATGTTAATACTTCCAGGGAATCATTATGACATGTTCACTTTCAAGTTCAAAGGTCAAGGTCACGAGTTATAAAATCACCACAAAATTCTTTGTAAACACGGTAACTTGAAAAGTTTTTGTGCTATGAAGCTCTTACTTGGTATATATCATCCTTGGAAAAGTAAAAATTTTTGAAAAGTTTTCGGCTACAATCTGTCAAAGGTCAAGGTCACAGCAAGGTCATGACTTAAGCATGTTTTAGCGAAAATGCTTTATTTTAACTATGATCACTTTTAATCAATACATGATTGTTATACTCAATAAAAAGTGTTCAATTATTGTGTGACCTTGAAGGTCAAAGGTCAAGGTCATGAGATATGAGTTATTGCAATTCCTTCTAAAGACAATAACTTGAAAAGTTTTTGTGCTATGAAGTTTAGATTTTGTATATATTATCTCTTGAGAAGTTCAACATTTTCAAAAAGTTTTGGGTACTAACTGTCGAAGGTCAAGGTCACAGCAAGGTCAACATATATGGAGAAAATGGATTAATTGTATTTTTAACACTTTATTTCATTACAATAATGTTATACTCAATGAAATGTGTTCATTGATTGTGTGACCTTGAGTGTCAAAGGTCAAGGTCACGAGAAAATTCCCAATTTGGTGAGGCCTGTAAAAGGCGGAACAGGGTAAGGCGAAACCCAAAGTTCCGGGGCTGCTCTGCTTTTGCGGTATCCCGCAAACGCTAATCTAGTTTTTTATTTTTTTTTAAGTAGTAAAACAATTTATTGCTCATTCCCCAAGTTGAACATGGTGATGAATGTTACAGTAAACATGCCCACATGATAAACCAGGGTAAAAAGAGGCACTTTAAACTTGTACCAAACCTCTGCAGAAGAATTAACACATTATTATTATGTGCAGAAAAAAACATATCATACCTACATCCACAGGATTATTAAAAACACTGAAAGTTACGGAAGAGCCAATGCTTTCATTCACTAAAAGCAAATTTATTGTTTTTTGATAAATGATTATTGGCAGGTTTTCAATTTGATGTTACACAGCATACATAAAATCATTATTTGGTGTATCCTAATATAACGTTACAAGTAGAAGGGTCTAATGACTATTAGGTCTAGTGTAGAGTCAATATTCTGAGTTAAAACCTTAATCTACAACTTCAAAAAGAGGCAGGTGTCAATTGTACAGAGTTTCATTCATCGACATTTCATGAGACAAAGGTAAGCTGGACATTTGATTGGTTAAAATAAAAGATAAAAAAAAAGAAAATATAAGAATAGTAACAGAAGTCACCTTCAAAGAATTGAGTCCAGTAATCGCGGAATTAATGATTTATATAAGTGGGAGGAGAATTCAGTTAAGTGCTAACAGAGTTTAAACACAATATAAGTAACCCTGTCAATCATGAAACATATAGGATAATTATCATAGAACTTTTTGATTCAAAATTGAAAACAATTTTTTTTTTTTTTTTTTTTTTTTTTTTTTATTCCACAGAAGTTACCACGATTTTAACAGTGAATACGATCCTACGTGGTGAGGAATCGCATTACATGTTTTTGAGAATTAGTAACAAATATTGTGGCGTCTTAAATCTGTGTCAGTATATTAAATCTAATTTAAAGTTTAATTAAAAAAAAGAATGAGAGAAAAAAAAACAAAAAACAGGGAAAAACAAGTGAGAGAGAGATAGAGAGAAGGGGAGGAGATTTATGTTGTGAAGCAGCCAGTCCATTTTTTTAAAAATTCTTCATTGTCTTTGCCACATATGAATTTTTCTATATCATAGTGGAATTTTATAATTTTCTTTAAATGGTTAAAGTTTAATTCCTTAATCGTACACTTACATTTATAAATGTATTTCTTTATGATAGTGAATAGATGATTGACAAGAATGCTTTGATTGGGGTCGCCAAGAAGAAACGAAGAGAGGTTGATATCAATAATATGATGAGTTTCGTTTTTGAACCAAGCTTTGATGATTATTTATGACATGATGCTTGCCTTTTGTGTTTAAGGATGAAAAAAGCACGTGGTTGTAAATCAAATCTTATCTCACCTTAGTACGGCCACTGCCTGAGTCCAACTGTCGTGGAAGTCTACTGTCAACTCTCTCAGCTCACCTTCTTACATCACAGCTTGGGTCCAAACTATAGTCTCTCATCTATATATACATAGCACAGGTGTGCTTGGGGTCACTTAAAGTGTCACTAAGATTAAGCTGTTTTCTTATAGTCAGTATCAGTGGTCACCTCTTCGGGTGCTTCGTAGTGATTACAAAATGAGTAAATAAATTATTTGATATGGCTTAGTCTTTCCTCACATATAAATGCAAAAGAACAAATATTACAAATTGTGTATAAAACTTTGAAAATAGATTAAATGACATTCAATGAAAGTTGATTTCAGTTGTGTTGCCCAGGTGATATGGTATAATGCGTGTCAGGTCACCATAGGATAAATACCTTTATAAGTGAACAATTTCCTCAAATTTGAGCATTTCCGATTAATATTTATTTAAATATGGCCTTATAACAAGGGAGGTCACCCCCTGATCTAACGACAGTTGATGAGGTCATGACGCTCTTTGAGTACATGTACCTACTTATGGCCACGCACTGTACTTTACCCTACTCTGTGTTGATTGAAGTATTTCGATTTTCTCCTTAACATAACCAGAACAATGTTAAGATCATGCTACTCTTTAAAGGAATATTAACTTGTAGCTGAAATAGTTTTAAATATTATCATTACTGGTTAATGATATTTTCTATTCAAGTAATGTGTTAAACTAAGGGGACATTACTGAATTTCTGTTGTTAACATCGAATGGTTATTTTCTGATGATATTTGACTGTAACCACCTGATAGAATTGAATATCTCATTGTTAAATGGTCACCTTGATATTATTATTTTTTTTATCAAATTAAGCTAATAAAATCTAAAATGTTGCCTGTTAACGAATGTGATTGGGTACAGTTGACTCTTTGAACATCCTAGTATTTTTAGACAAGGTACACAGAAAATGAACATTTTATTTCTCCCAGTTCAAGATCTATGTACATATATACAATGATATACGAGTCCAACGGGGAATTAAGATAGTTGTTAGGCCTTGTTAGGATTTCTTACATGACTAGTGCATTCATTCATTCAATCTGTCAACCATAAGATTTTCATTCTGATTATAAAAATAAAATAACACTTATCAAATACCCCTTCAGTTGTCAAAACTTAGACCTTAAGAAAATCTTGAATTCCTTTTTTCACTTTATGTTTACAGAAAGGCTCAAAACGATTCATCAACAAACAAGGAAAGGATGGAGACACCATGATGTGGACAGCTCTGAGGGGTGGATGCATGGCTGCTGTACACAGCTTAGTGGAGGCTGGAGCGGATGTCAACATAAAGAGGAGTGGGAGAACAGCCCTACACTATCTGTGTCAGCTCAGGGAATCTGGTGTGCGGGATGATGACGGCGAGGGTGATTGTGTTGACATTGACACAATACGATTAATCATCACTGAAGGTAGGATAGACGTTAATCATCCTGATACGTTTGGACGGACAGCTCTTCATTATCTGTGTCAGCTCAACTCAACTGATGATCAACATCGTGTAGTCATCGATGCTCTGCGACTGTTCATCACTGAAGGTAGAGGAGACCTTAATCATCCTGATACGTTTGGACATACACCACTACACTATCTTTTCAGATGCACCGCATTCTCCAGGGAAGAAATAAAGTTCATCATCTTTGAAGGGAAAGGTGACCTTAACCGATGTGGACAGCACAAGATCACCCCACTGCACTACCTCTGTGTATACTCAGGCCTTCAACTGGACACTGTAGATCTCGTGATCAATGAAGGGAAAGGAGACCTCAATAAAGGTGATGAACATGGAACGACACCATTCCATTACCTTTGTGAAAATGGAAGGGTTGACTTTAATGTAAAGCTTTGCATTACCAACACAGCAAAGGGAGACATCAACAAGCAAGATGACAATGGAATCACACCACTTCATGTTCTTTGTAAGGGAACACTTCCGATGAAGGATGTCCTGACATTGATCAAAGAGGGAGACAAGGCCGACATGTACGGGAACACTCCACTCCACTTCCTGTGTAGGAGGCGAGGAATCAATGCTGAAGCATTACAACAGCTGAAGCAACTCCCTGAATCACACATGAAGAAACGAAACGACCTCGGGAATACACCACTGGACCACCTCAATGATCAAGGTAATAATCCGCATATTGTTTTGCAATGTATAAGACCAAATCATTTTCACAAGGACGAAGCCATGAGTGTCACATCCTTATAAGTGTCGCCATCCTGTTTTAAAGACCATCAGGGTTTAAAGGGGCAGTAGCACGTTTTTAGGGGGAATATAAGGTGATGTCAGGAAAACGAAAATAAATGGTTCCAGTTGAAAGACTATCTATTGAAACTAAATTGAGCAGTAATAATTCAAACATATAACATAAAGTTTAGCCATGCTATTCATTTTTCTTACACAAAATGAATTAAAGGTGTTCACACAAAAATGGCCGCCAATGGATTTAATGTTAATCTTCATACTTTGTCCTCTGACTATGGATGATTATCTTGTGTAACGAGATTTTTGACACTGTCAATATAATTATACCCCCACCTACGAAGTAGTGGGGGTATATAGCGCTCCGCCTGTCCGTCCGTCTGTCTGTCCGTCCGGGCATTCTTCAATATAAACTATTGAATTCTACCACTTGTTTAACTGATGGGTTTTTTTTTTGGTATTGATATTTATTGATGAACTTTATTATTCTCAGATCTATAAAATATTGAGGGTATATGACGCTCTGCCCGTCCCTCTATGTGTATGTCTGAGCATTAGTCAAGATAACCTGTAGAAGTCTCCCACATTTTATTTATGGATGAATTTAATTTGCATATAGAATTTATCAGTAATTTACTGGAATTTAAAACAATGCCATCTAGAGCTTTTAGTTTCACCTCCCCTGAAACAATTCATGACCTTATTTGAAATTTAGGTTCATACTGTGCATTATTTCATGTCTTTTAGACCCTACTTCAAATTTATTGAAATTGTTCTGCCGTCTTAAAAATTCTGGAAATATGTATGTTAAAGAGACACAGAGTATGTTGATAGGATCACATATGTCAAATTTTGAAATCGATGTTATTACATCGGGAACCATTAACTGTTAACAAGTTAAAGGTCAATCAATAATATAAATAGTAATTAAAACATTAAAGCTATGTAATAATTATAAACATAATTTTATTTCGTTATTTTGGCAATGATTTTACATCAAAACTTTCGGTTTGAATCTTGTCTGTTCATCTCGCTCGGCCGGCAGATCGTCACCCAACCTCAGAATTTCAGTGTCTGAAACATAGACCTTGTACATAAGTCGACCCCCCTCCTTGACCCCTCAATTTCTGGTATAAAAAACTTGCCTTATACATTGTAATATACGGTACATTAGAGCGAAAATACGGCCATTCAAAATCGGAATTTTGATCGAAAACCGGACAATGTGGCTCGAGTGGCGCGCGCAAATTCGCCAAACGTAATTTTGAAACCTTGTCATAAGCTGACAGGAAGCTATATTCGATTCAGTAGTGTTTATAAAGTATTGTAACTTATAGGTAGATTAATTGGATGCATAATTTCGTATTTGATTCGTATTTGAGATGTTTTCTTGATTTTTCCATAAAATCAAGCATTTTAGAGATATTGTGCAAAATGGATATATTTGCAAGTCCAGTGATGAGATATGAACTTCAGTCAGCATAATAGATATTTTGTACCTTATCAAAACCCAATAAAATTTGAAGAAAGATACTCTGTGTCACTTTAACACAAGATTTATAGTTTATTCATACCATATTATGAACACTTTATTTCCATTGACAGTTTTTCTCTCAGAGGTGACAATATCATGCACTGATAGTTTGGCAATAAGGGTTGGCAACACTATTTACAGGGGACATCATGGCTATAAAAGGGCTCAAGTTTTATTCAGCTCCCATTATGTTGCCTTGCTTCAAGTTTGAATTCTTTAGCCAAGTGACCAAATTGTTGTCAAATGGTGGCGTTGAAAATCTACAAAAGAAACAGAAAAAAGATTCCTTACTTTTTAGCTCATCAGGACTGAAAGTCCAGATGGGCTTATGGCATGGCCCGTCGTCCGTCGTCCGTCCGTCGTTCCGTCCGTCCGTAAACTTTTGACACTTTCGACTTCTCCTCATAAACCATACACATTAGAGAGCTGAAATTTTGTGTACAGGTACCTTAGCATATGGAGATTCTAATTTGTATTTAAATAGGGTCACAGGGGTCACAATTTTAAAAACCTATTTTCATCTTCTTCTCCAGTTCTAAACGGACTAGAGAGTTGAAAGTAATATGTGCAGACTCCTTGGACAATGGGGATTCTAATTTGTAACTTTGGTGAACCTGTGACCCCAAATAGGGTCACAGGGGTCACAACCTTAAAAACCTATTTTCATCTTCTTCTCCAGTACTAAAAGGACTATAGAGTTGAAAATGATATGTGCAGACTCCTTGGCCAATCGGGATTCTTAATTGTAGATTTCGTGACCCCATGACCCCAAATAGGGTCACAGGGGTCACAACCTTAAAAACCAATTCTCATCTTCTTCTCCAGTTCCAAAAGGTCTAGAGAGTTAATATTGATATGTGCAGACTCCTTGGACAATGGGGATTCAAATTCGAACTTTGTTGACCCTGTGACCCCAAATAGGGTCACAGGGGTCACAATCTTAAAAACCTATTTTCATCTTCTTCTCCCTTTCTAAACGGACAAGAGAGTTGAAAGTGATAAGTGCAGACTCCTTGGACAATGGGGATCCTAATTTGTAACTTTGGTGAACCTGTGACCCCAAATAGGGTCACAGGGGTCACAACCTTAAAAACCTATTTTCATCTTCTTCTCCAGTACTAAAAGGACTATAGAGTTGAAAATGATATGTGCAGACTCCTTGGCCAATCGGGATTCTTAATTGTAGATTTCGTGACCCCATGACCCCAAATAGGGTCACAGGGGTCACAACCTTAAAAACCAATTCTCATCTTCTCCAGTTCCAAAAGGTCAAGAGAGTTAATATTGATATGTGCAGACTCCTTGGACAATGGGGATTCTAATTTGTAACTTTGTTGACCCTATTTGGGGTCACAGGGGTCACAACCTTAAAAAACTATTTTCAAGTTCCAAAAGGTCTCTAGAGAGCTGAAATTATATGTGCAGACTCCTTGGCCAATGGGGATTCTAAATTGTAGATTTCGTGACCCCATGACCCCAAATAGGGTCACAGGGGTCACAACCTTAAAAACTTATTTTCATCATCATCTTTAGCTCCTAAAGGTCTATGGAGCTGAAAGACTGCATGTAGACTCCTTGGCCAATTGGGATTCTAAACTGTAGGTTTTTGACCCCATGACCCCAAATAGGGTCACAGGGGTCACAATCTTAAAAACCTATTTTTCTCCATTAGATGACAGTCTATGGCAAATTTATTTCTCCTTTGATATTTTAGTGTGGACTTCTTTCACTGTCTGATATTGGCGATCCAGTAAGTGTTGAATAATAATAAATCATTTGGGTAAGGAAATTTATTCCGAAATCGTTACATTTGTTTTGTAATTTTTTTATAGGTTTTCTTGCAATAGGTAACATCAGTTTCATTTTTAGCTCATCCTGCATGTATAAAGCAAACTTGATATGATGCCTGATGAGCTATAGAGCCAATGGCTCTATTTTTTTACAATTACAGAACAAATAAAACATTAATTAAGATACATTTAACAATACAACTTCATTGACAATAAAATACAAGATATTGTCTCAAAAAGTAAATGAATATTACCAAGAATTTTTTTTTTATAAATTATACAAATACAATTAAATATGAATATTCAATAAGCAAATAATATAAAGCTTACCTTGATAACCCAATAACTGAAGGTAAAAGATTACTTCCACTGAAAATATCTGCAAATGAAGCATTAATTTGTGATAGATGTTATCACTGCAATAAAAAGCAATTCCAAAGTTAGAATTAATAATTCTTACTGAAAATCTCCTTTTTTACTTGACAAATTCATATTCAAATATATTGATACACAATAACCTAAAAAAAAGTAAAGTTATTGTCAAAAAATTAAATATTCCCACCTCCTGCTTGCTGGCTTTTTCTATAGTAACAGGTTAGCTTGAGACTGGTAGAATGCCTAAGTACAGGCCTGTGGGGCAAAAAAAGCTAGAAGATCATGCAAAGTGAGGTTGGTTGTATGCGGCATGAAAAAATCATGCAAAGAGAGCCAAGTCACATGATACTCACCATGACAGCCTAAGCCATCTAGACTTGAGCAAGACTCTTATTGGTCAAATGATAATACATATTTTTAACAAATAAAAGTGTTTCTTGATTTTATTAACTTCACTTTTGGAAGTAAAAATCCATAATTGAAAATAAGAAGAGATTCTACCATTTGATTTTTTTAAACAAGATTGAAAAATAATGGGAAAATGAGTCTTGCTTGCAAACTGGCACAAGTTGTGATGATATGCAAATAAGGTCAGCTGACCTTTTGTTTATAAACATTGACATGAGCATTTTGTTTTGATCAACATCAAGGAGCATAATTAATGGTTTGATTACAGAATTTAGTTAGAATTATAGAATTAGACAAGTAATAGATTATAGATAATGAAAATAAATATGAATATGCTTATAAGTGTATTTAATAAGCATTTTTAAATGAAAATATAATAAATATGCTTACCGTATAAATAAAATTAAAAAAAAATATTTTAGCCTTTTCACTGCTGTACTTAGGATTATCATATATATAGTTCTTGGCTCTCTGTCTGTGATCATTGTTTGTAGAGTATATTGATTAATCAAAACATGCAATTGTATCTTTTTGGGTTTTCAACTTTCGAAGATTTTGAGTTTTGTAAATTACCCTGGAAGCACTACTTAGAAATTTATTTCACAAAACATATCTCCATGAAACTTGGTATTTATCATCACTAGATGTGCTTTTCAGGGTTTTTATGCTTTCTCGACTATCATTTTTCAATATGATCAACTTTCAAATGAATTCCTTCCATGACTTAACACAACCAGTTTTCCTGACTAATCATTACAAGAAGTTCATTCAGTATTTTTGTTATGTCTCCCCCCGAAGGGTCGGGGAGACATATTGATTTGAGCTGAGTTCCCATCGGCGTTGGCGTTGGCGTTCCCATTTCGTTTCCGGAGCATATCTCTAAAACTATGTGACCGATCATCACCAAACTTGGTAAACTGTCTCTCCATATCATGTAGATGTGCCTTTTGGAGGTTATAGATTGCTTAAAATTTAATTATTTATTAATTTCCATGGCAACAATTTGGACTTAGTCTTTTTCAAGGGTAGTGATCGTTTCCGGAGCAGATCTCAAAAACTATGTGACCGATCATCACCAAACTTGGTATATTGTCTCTCCATATCATGTAGATGTGCCTTTTTGAGGTTATAGATTTCTTAAATTTTTTTATATTTTTCTTAAAATTTAATTTTTTATTTATTTCCATGGCAACAATTTGGACTTGGTCTTTTTCAAGGGTAGTGTTCGTTTCTTGAGCAGATATCTAGCCAAACTTGGTATATTGTCTCTCCATATCATGTAAATGTGCCATTTGGAGGTTTGAGATTTAAAACAAATTATTTTGTTTATTTCCATGCAACAATTTGGACTGAGTCTTTTTTAAAGGGTAGTGTTTGTTTCCCGAGCAGATCTCATTAATGGTGCTTTATGATAGTATTGTTTAGAGGTTTGAAGCATTTGAGGAAGGGGGAGACATCTGTTTTTACGGGTAAAAACACTTTCTAGTTTATTTTGGAATTAGAGGTTTTCTTGAAAATTTATAATTTCATAAGGTACTTGTATAAGGGCTGGATAGAAAAGACATCTTCTACTAATATTTTTTTTATCCCATCGGTTTAATTTGGTCACAGCCTTCAATTAGGGAACTTGCAGACACCAGTCACTTTGGCTGACCATGACCTTATTTTCAAGGTCACCACATCACTTTGACCACTTTTGAATTTATTGTCAAATTGATATCTCATGAACCATTATAATCCTTGTCTTATTTTCAACCTGGTAATCACAGCACATTGATAACTTTTGAAACTCTTGTTTACCCCATATCTCTTAGCTTAGCATGAGCCTGGTGCATAATCCTTATGGGTTTGAAAACATGTCTCTTATGATTACTTATGTTGGCCTCTTTCTTTCTGTGAAAGACAAGCTCATAGTGGGGGTATGTGAGCTTTGCTCACTTTTTTCTTGTACATTTAGCATTAACTTACAATTATCAGTGAAATATTTGAAATATAAAATTATCAAAAAACGTGCTACTGCCCCTTTAAGGGAAACCTTGAATTATTGAGCTATTTTCAACATCAGCATATCAAGAGACTAAAAGCGTGAAGTAACATTTGAAAAATCATTTTGACTATTCTTACCTCGAATTGTAAGCAATTAAGGTTTTATACTCTTTTTTAGTAATTGCGAAGTTCAAAATTCCGGATAAGAATAAGTTGAATAACAAACCTAATATGGTATTCATCTATATTTTACAATAATCCAAATATTTCAAAACAATTTGGATTATATAGTGTCCAATGAAAAATCATGTTTTGAGAGTTTATATGTAAAGGATCACAACCGAGCTGAAGGTCTTGTTTGAAAATCAAAACCGAGCCGAAGGTCTTGCTTGAGAATGTGTAAGCCCGCGGCAGAGGGAAAATGGAAAGGCCCGCCCCTATTTCCCAAGGCTGAGGGCTTACTTTCTCAAACAAAACCGACGGGGAGGTTTGGATTTAACATATAAAGCGAAGGAAAGAAACGACTTGGGTCAAAAGTCTTGAAATATATAAGCACTGAAAGTAAACCACAAACGCAGTCAGTTTATGCCAACTGGCTGCACGTTGCTCGTATACAACATTTACAATACGCTCGTGCATATACGTTTTGTTATCATATGCTAAGCGGTGAGAGACTGAGTTTTCTCAGTTCTAGTTAAATGTTCTCGCCACTGTCAGAGTGTGATATTATTCAATTATAGACTGGTGATGAGGTCAATACCTGTTTTTATAGATCCGAGGAAAACAATATCAACCTCGGACGAAAAATAGACCCGAGGAAAACAATATTGACCGAGGACGAAGTTGCGGCTCGGGCAACATATCTACAAACTTAAAAACACATCTCTTCAAAAAGTATTTGTGATTGTCATTGTCATGCATGTACATAGAAACTGTATATATGTTCAGCGCTTAGAGCATGTCCCTGGGTGATGTGGATGAAGCGCTATAAAAGTACTCTTATTATTAGCAGCCCCGTCTAAGGACGGGGCTGCTATCAGTTTTTGTGAAGTTTCCATCGCCGCCGCCGCCGCCGCCGCCGCGTCCGCCGCCGCCGCCGCACTCGTACTACTAGCTATAACGTTTTTCCCCTAAGCTTTCCAGAACTCTTATTCATACCTTACTCCTCATACCTCGGGGGAACGATTTTGACACGTTCACTTTCAAGGTCAAAGGTCAAGGTCACGAGCTATGTATTCACACTAAGAATTCCTTGTAAACGCGATAACTTGAAAAGTTTTTGTGCTATGAAGCTCTAACTTGGTATATATCATCCTTGGAAAAGTAAAAAAATTTGAAATGTTTTGGCTACAATCCGTCAAAGGTCAAGGTCACAGCAAGGTCATGACGTAAGCATGTTTTAGCGAAAATGCTTTATTTTAACTATGAACACTTTTAATCAATACATGATTGTTATACTAAAAAAAAAGTGTTCAATGATTGTGCGACCTTGAAGGTCAAAGGTCAAGGTCATGAGATATGAGTTATTACAAAATGCACTAAATTGGGGTATAACTTTATCCCATTTAGCTTTTCAGAACTCATGAACATGTCTAAATGTTAATACTTCCAGGGAATCATTATGAGATGTTCACTTTCAATTTCAAAGGTCAAGGTCACGAGTTATAAAATCACCACAAAATTCTTTGTAAACACGGTAACTTGAAAAGTTTTTGTGCTATGAAGCTCTAACTTGGTATATATCATCCTTGGAAAAGTAAAAATTTTTGAAAAGGTTTCGGCTACAATCTGTCAAAGGTCAAGGTCACAGCAAGGTCATGACTTAAGCATGGTTTAGCGAAAATGCTTAATTTTAACTATGATCACTTTTAATCAATACATGATTGTTATACTCAATAAAAAGTGTTCAATTATTGTGTGACCTTGAAGGTCAAAGGTCAAGGTCATGAGATATGAGTTATTGCAATTCCTTGTAAACACAATAACTTGAAAAGTTTTTGTGCTATGAAGTTTAGATTTTGTATATATTATCTCTTGAGAAGTTCAACATTTTCAAAAAGTTTTGGGTACTAACTGTCGAAGGTCAAGGTCACAGCAAGGTCAACATATATGGAGAAAATGGATTAATTGTATTTTTAACACTTTATTTCATTACAATAATGTTATACTCAATGAAATGTGTTCATTGATTGTGTGACCTTGAGTGTCAAAGGTCAAGGTCACGAGAAAATTTCCAATTTGGTGAGGCCTGTAAAAGGCGGAACAGGGTAAGACGAAACCCAAAGTTCCGGGGCTGCTCTGCTTTTGCGGTATCCCGCAAACGCTAATCTAGTTATTATTATTATTATTATTATTATTATTATTATTATTATTACATCAGACTGTATTACCCTCGTGAGAAGCAAACAACTTGTAATATCAGACATGACATAACAAAATGAATATCAGCTGACATGAAGTCTCGGTGGCTCAAGCTATAAAGGCACTGCTACTCAACACAAGAGGTCCCTAGTTCCAATCCCACTCAAATCACAAAATTTATGATTTGTCAAAATTTCCAAATTTTACAAATCCATTTGTTTATTTCAACGAATGCTATTTCCAAGGCCAAGTAGTGAGAATGGTATAAGGTGTCCCCGGGATATTCTAAAGAAAACTCATGAGATAGGGATATTCTATAGAATATCCCGGGGATCTCCATAGAATGTCCCTCTGATGTTGGGTATGGTTCTAAAAGGAGGTTTACTCCAGAAAAGAGTAACCCCCAACAACAACACAAATCTGGCGCCTGAGGTTTATATAAACAAATTTTAACTTTATAATCCACAATATTTCCATCTTTCCATTTTACAGATGACCGTCTACCCTGGACAGACGGGATGATAGCCAGATCTGTTGCAGACCTGGTGCTGTGTAGGGTGAAACATGGGGACACTTCGACCATTGTACTGGGTAAAATAAGTATTTGTATATAATATAATAATAATAACAGCCACAGGGGCCACGCCCTAAAAACCTATTTTCATCTTCTTCTCCAGATACATAAAGCCTAGAAAGCTGAAACTTGGTGTACAGACTCCTGGGCTAGTGAGGATTATAAATTGTAGCTTTGGTGGCCTTGTGGTACCCTAATAAGGGCCACAGGGGCCACACCTTAAAACCTATTTTCATCTTCTTCTCCAGGGACAAAAGGCCCAGAAAGCTGAAACCTTGAGAATATACTCTTTGACCAGTGAGGATTATAATTGATAGCTTTTGTGGCCCTGTGGCCCCTAATAAGGGTCTCAGGGGCCACACCTTTAAACCTAATTTCACATTGCCACACCCTAAAGCAAAATTGATATGAAGCCTGATGAGCTACAGAGCCACTGCCTCTATTTTTCTTACACAAAATGAATTAAAGGTGTTCACACAAAATGCCCAATCTCATTGAAATCAAATCTTAGATTCTCTCTCTTGTTTCATATTATGTTGTTACTTGTCACCAATCTAAGATCTGACAGAATCCCGTAGAGAACCATGTCCAGGTGAACTTTGAACAGGAAATGACCCCGAATTTGACAGTAAATCAGTTTGTAGAGTCGGTCCTGATGCGACCAATCAGATTCCATCTTCCTCCGTCATTTCGGCGTATCGATAAAATAATTAACCCTGCTATTGATGCTTTGTAATAATTCATATCACAAAACCTACATGTATAGGTGCACAGGCTTTGGTGTGTCTTGCTATCCATTGTAAATCACTGTGTCTACACATGGAAATAAGCTACCGAGGGCTGCATGAGCGCGTCGGCATTGTAAGGGGCTTACTTGATTTGCAACCCGACTAGAACGTTGTTTTGGAAAAAATCCGTTTGATAACTTATGACCGAGTTTTGTAATAACCATACAAGATTCATAACATATGTTATGTTTAAAAGAGGATATGTCACTGACTCTGATAAAATGGTTCTGAATTCTTTACAAAGCTAGATAATCAAGTATATAAGGTACGTGAAAAGATAGAATAGAATTCATGATCCATAATGATCAGCAATTCATGATGAATTTGGTATAATAGCTGTATGCATTTTACTGGCCTTAATTAGCAGCCCCGACTTAGTCGGGGCTGCTATCAGTATTTGTGCAGTTTCCGCCGCCGCCGCCGCCGCCGCCGCGTCCGCCGCGCTCATACTAATGGCTATAACTTTTTTCTACTAAGCTTTCCAGAACTTGTATTTATAACTTACTGCTTATACCTCGGGGGAACGATTTTGACATGTTCACCTTCAAGGTCAAAGGTCAAGGTCACGAGCTATAAAATCACTAAAAAATTCCTTGTAAACGCGATAACTTGAAAAGTTTTTGTGCTATGAAGCTCTAACTTGATATATAACATCCTTGGAAGAGTAAAAAATTTTGGAAAGGTTTTCGCTACAATCTGTCCAAGGTCAAGGTCACAGCGAGGTCATTACTTTAGCATGGTTTTGCGAAAATGCTTTATTTTAACTATGAACACTTGTAATCAATAGATGATTGTTATACTCAATGAAAAGTGTTCATTGATTGTGTAACCTTGAAGGTCAAAGGTCAAGGTCATGAGATTTGTGTTATTGCAATGTGCAACTAATTTGGATATAACTTGATCTCATTAAGCTTTTCAGAACTTATAAAGATGTATAATTGTTTACACCTCTGGGGACTTACAATGACATGGTCACATTCAAGATCAAAGGTCAAGGTCACGAGCTATAAAATCACTTAAAAATTATTTGTAAACGCGATAACTTGAAAAGTTTTTGTGCTATGAAGTTTAAATTTTGTATGTATTATCTCTTGAGAAGTACAAAATTTTGGAAAGGTTTTGGGTATGAAGTGTCAACGGTCAAGGTCACAGCAAGGTCAACAAATATTGAGAAAATGGATTATTTTTACTTTTACCTCTTTAATTTGTTACATTAATGTTATATTCAATGAAATGTATTCATTGATTGCATGACCTTGAGTGTCAAAGGTCAAGGTCACAAGAAAATGCCCAATATGCTGAGGCTTGTAGAAGGCGGAACAGGGTAAGGCGAAACCCCAAGTTACGGGGCTGCTCTGTTTTTGCGGTGTCCCGCAAACACTAATCTAGTTTGAGTAGTATTTTCAAGAACTCAATTTAAACTCTTCTATTAAACTAATCTTCATATCCTGCAAATCTCACCGCAAAACGTGTGACTAAGATGTTTTGAGAAAACAATATATTTATCAGTTAATTAAAGATAACGGTTGTACTTCAAAGAAGAAAATATTGGTATTTCATGAATTTTTCTCAATCTTGTATCCTTTGATTTCGATCATAGTCTAGATTGTAATGTATCATAGGATTATTAATTTTTAAAAAACGTATAATATGCATTAGATTTACAGTATTTGTATCTAGTTTCCAATAATCTGAAATTTGATCATATTTTAATAATTCTGACGACAAGGATGTTAACAAACATACTGCTTTCATGTTGATGTAGCAAATCAAGCGTACCCTAACATTCAGAAAACCTCGGCATTTTCCGCGTTACATAGAAAAGCGATGATGTTTGAACCTTTAATCTACTTTTACAACTTTGAAAGCGCAACTGTGACGGGTTGAAATCTTACTTCCGGTGGACACGGACCTCTACGGGATTCCGTCAGATCGTAGATGAGTGACCAGTAACAACATATTAGGGAGCGAATCAATGATTTGATTTTAATCAGATTGACAAAATGCCCCCCTTTTTTTTTGGTGAAACTTCATACTTTGTCATCTGACTATGGATGATAGGCTTGTGTTATGAGATTTTTGACTCTGTCAAGATAATATATTTAGCATCAACTTACAGTTATCAGTGAAAATTTTAAAATACAAAAATATAAAAAAACGTGCAACTGCCCCTTTAAGCATCAGTATGATTGGGAATCTGGTTTGGAATTGATGACAATGTGACCGGTAACTACAGATAATCACACAGCACTTTTAGTGGTTGTTTTGGTTCTGTGGTGTATCTTTTAGGGCGGTCGACATAACAGATCGAGAAAGTATACCTTCAGTGTCTAGAAGCTCAGATTCCGTTTGCAATTTGAGATGCTAGGCATTGTCCATAACAATAGTATTCTGACGACTGTATATGTCAAATATTTTCAGCAAACAATAAATTGATATATCCGCAAGTTTTTCCTTGCAAAATACATGGGGCGTTGTTATTCCATTGCCATCTTGCTTGTTGAAATCACCTTTTGTTGTGTTGGTATTGTGAAGCTTGGCATTAAGTGTTATTTAAAAGTGGTATGAGTATGAGCTGATAAATGAGAATTTCTGAAAACCAAAACTGTTGATTGAGTTTCATTGAGATTGAAATTAAAGTTATAGAAATTCATGCCTGTGATATGGATGGTAAAGGGGTTACGAAGTTGACATTTTGAGATATGATTTATGACAAATTAGCAAAAGCTAACTAAAAATTAACCTGTGAAAAATGTAGTCTTAGAATTTCAATCATTCAATTATTAGCAGCCCTGTCTAAGGACGGGGCTGCTATCAATTTTTGTGAAGTTTCCATCGCCGCCGCCGCCGCACTCGTGCTACTAGCTATAACTTTTTTCCACCAAACTTTCCAGAACTCTTATTCATACCTTACTACTCATACCTCGGGGGAACGATTTTGACACGTTCACTTTCAAGGTCAAAGGTCAAGGTCACGAGATATGTATTCACTCTAAGAATTCCTTGTAAACGCGATAACTTGAAAAGTTTTTGTGCTATGAAGCTCTAACTTGGTATATATCATCCTTGGAAAAGTAAAAAAAATTGAAAAGGTTTTGGCTACAATCCGTCAAAGGTCAAGGTCACAGCAAGGTCATGACGTAAGCATGTTTTAGCGAAAATACTTTATTTTAACTATGAACACTTTTAATCAATACATGATTGTTATACTCAATAAAAAGTGTTCAATGATTGTATGACCTTGAAGGTCAAAGGTAAAGGTCATGAGATATGAGTTATTACAAAATGCACTAAATTTGGGTATAACTTTATCCCATTTAGCTTTTCAGAACTCATGAACATGTCTAAATGTTAATACTTCCAGGGAATCATTATGACATGTTCACTTTCAAGTTCAAACGTCAAGGTCACGAGTTATAAAATCACCGCAAAATTCTTTGTAAACACAGTTACTTGAAAAGTTTTTGTGCTATGAAGCTCTAACTTGGTATATATCATCCTTGGAAAAGTAAAAAAATTTGAAAAGGTTTCGGCTACAATGCGTCAAAGGTCAAGGTCACAGCAAGGTCATGACTTAAGCTTTGTTTAGCGAAAATGCTTATTTTTAACTATGATCACTTTTAGTCAATACATGATTGTTATACTCGATAAAAAGTGTTCAATTATTGTGTGACCTTGAAGGTCAAAGGTCAAGGGCATGAGATATGAGTTATTGCAATTCCTTGTAAACACAATAACTTGAAAAGTTTTTGTGCTATGAAGTTTAGATTTTGTATATATTATCTCTTGAGAAGTACAAAATTTTCAAAAAGTTTTGGGTACGAACTGTCGAAGGTCAAGGTCACAGCAAGGTCAACATATATGGAGAAAATGGATTAATTTAATTTTTAACACTTTATTTCATTACAATAATGTTATACTCAATTAAATGTGTTCATTGATTGTGTTACCTTGAGTGTCAAAGGTCAAGGTCACGAGAAAATTCCCAATTTGGTGAGGCCTGTAAAAGGCGGAACAGGGTAAGGCGAAACCCCAAGTTCCGGGGCTGCTCTGCTTTTGCGGTATCCCGCAAACGCTAATCTAGTTTATTTTAGAAACACTTAAAAATATGAACAACTTGCATGATCAAGATAATATTATGATTAGTAAGTTCAAATTAGAGAATTTATATGGTGTGAGTGATCACTTGATGAAAGCTTAAAATTTAATAATAATGATGTGTCATCTGCAGCTGAAAAGTCAATATGGCTGCTATTGCGGATTCTCAAAACTGAAACGTCTACCTTCCTGGGCGGAATCACTATAGCTATAACATACTACAATTTAAAAATGATATCTAGATTGGTTTAGGAGGAGTAGTCTTTTTCATGAAATCTAATTGAAAATTCAATATGGCTGCCATGGCGGTCATATTGGATTCTCAAAACTGAAACGTTTACCTTTCTGTGCGCAATCACCATAGGTATAACATAACACAATTTCAGAATGATATCTAGATTGGTTTAGAAGGGGTAGTCCTTTTCATGAAATCTAATTGAAAATTCAATATGGCTGCCATGGCGGCCATCTTGGATTCTCAAAACTGAAACGTCTACCTTTCCACGACATAAGCTCACATTTACTTTGTAAAGGTGAGCTAAAAACGGTAAAAATATAGAGGGATTTCTATACACATAAATTAAATACTCTTCTTCTTCTTCTTTTATAGTTGGCCTTGTGTTTAAGTATCTGCGTACTGGGTTTCTGAAAGTGTCTGGGTAGTGGCGGTCTTCGTAATGGGGTATAATCCTGGGAAAGGGATTTTACAGCAGTAGATTTGAAATATATATTGACTGCAGGCACTGTCACTTGACTGACGCCATCTTTGTTACATTTACGATTAACAAAATCCTAAGTTGCGACACCTCCTATGCAGTCATAATTTTGGGTGGAACTTTTTGGAATATTTTTTTGTGCTGCGATCTTGTTTTTGTGCTGCCATTTTTAAATGAAACGCGAATGAACAAAATCGTAACGCTTAGATAAATTTTACGAAGATTGGAACGATACGAACGTTTAGTGAAACAGGGCCCCAGATAGGATGCGTATCTGCGTGAAATACGAAGAAGTAGAAGAAGAGTATTTTATTAATGTGTCACATGCTGTACATATATATATATATCACAGTATAAAAAGCTGTTAAATTTCAGCACCCAGCCATAAGGATTACTAGACACAAACATACAATTACAAATTCATAACAAGTACAACAATACATTTGCATTCGTTAGATTTCGCACCACCTTTCACCACATTAACCATCCTTAGCCCACCCCACATACTTTCTCAATACATTACTGCACTCATAAGAAACCACGATATACAACGCATCCGTATACAATACTTCATTCTCTCAGTCAAACATCAGACTCACGCAGTACACATTCTCCCCTCTCTCCCACAGACACACCCTTTCAGTCAAACATCAGACTCCCGCATTACACATTCGCCCCTCTCTCCCACAGACACACCCTTTCAGTCAAACATCATATTCACGCAGTACACATCGCCCCTCTCTCCCACAGACACACCCTTTCAGTCAAACATCAGATTCACGCAGTACACATTTGCCCCTCTCTCCCACAGACACACCCTTTCAGTCAAACATCAGACTCACGCAGTACACATTCGCCCCTCTCTCCCACAGACACCCCCTTTCAGTCAAACATCAGACTCACGCAGTACACATTCGCCCCTCTCTCCCACAGACACCCCCTTTCAGTCAAACATCAGACTCCCGCAGTACACATTCTCCCCTCTCTCCCACAGACACCCCCTTTCAGTCAAACATCAGACTCCCGCAGTACACATTCTCCCCTCTCTCCCACAGACACACCCTTTCAGTCAAACATCAGACTCCCGCAGTACACATTCTCCCCTCTCTCCCACAGACACACCCTTTCAGTCAAACATCAGACTCCCGCAGTACACATTCTCCCCTCTCTCCCACAGACACACCCTTTCAGTCAAACATCAGACTCCCGCAGTACACATTCTCCCCTCTCTCCCACAGACACACCCTTTCAGTCAAACATCAGACTCCCGCAGTACACATTCGCCCCTCTCTCCCACAGACACACCCTTTCAGTCAAACATCAGACTCCCGCAGTACACATTCTCCCCTCTCTCCCACAGACACACCCTTTCAGTCAAACATCAGACTCCCGCAGTACACATTCTCCCCTCTCTCCCACAGACACACCCTTTCAGTCAAACATCAGACTCCCGCAGTACACATTCTCCCCTCTCTCCCACAGACACACCCTTTCAGTCAAACATCAGACTCCCGCAGTACACATTCGCCCCTCTCTCCCACAGACACCCCCTTTCAGTCAAACATCAGACTCCCGCAGTACACATTCGCCCCTCTCTCCCACAGACACACCCTTTCAGTCAAACATCAGACTCCCGCAGTACACATTCTCCCCTCTCTCCCACAGACACCCCCTTTCAGTCAAACATCAGACTCCCGCAGTACACATTCTCCCCTCTCTCCCACAGACACACCCTTTCAGTCAAACATCAGACTCCCGCAGTACACATTCTCCCCTCTCTCCCACAGACACACCCTTTCAGTCAAACATCAGACTCCCGCAGTACACATTCTCCCCTCTCTCCCACAGACACACCCTTTCAGTCAAACATCAGACTCCCGCAGTACACATTCTCCCCTCTCTCCCACAGACACACCCTTTCAGTCAAACATCAGACTCCCGCAGTACACATTCGCCCCTCTCTCCCACAGACACACCCCTTCAGTCAAACATCAGACTCCCGCAGTACACATTCTCCCCTCTCTCCCACAGACACACCCTTTCAGTCAAACATCAGACTCCCGCAGTACACATTCTCCCCTCTCTCCCACAGACACCCCCTTTCAGTCAAACATCAGACTCCCGCAGTACACATTCGCCCCTCTCTCCCACAGACACACCCTTTCAGTCAAACATCAGACTCCCGCAGTACACATTCTCCCCTCTCTCCCACAGACACACCCTTTCAGTCAAACATCAGACTCCCGCAGTACACATTCGCCCCTCTCTCCCACAGACACACCCTTTCAGTCAAACATCAGACTCCCGCAGTACACATTCTCCCCTCTCTCCCACAGACACACCCTTTCAGTCAAACATCAGACTCCCGCAGTACACATTCGCCCCTCTCTCCCACAGACACACCCTTTCAGTCAAACATCAGACTCCCGCAGTACACATTCGCCCCTCTCTCCCACAGACACACCCTTTCAGTCAAACATCAGACTCCCGCAGTACACATTCTCCCCTCTCTCCCACAGACACACCCTTTCAGTCAAACATCAGACTCCCGCAGTACACATTCGCCCCTCTCTCCCACAGACACACCCTTTCAGTCAAACATCAGACTCCCGCAGTACACATTCTCCCCTCTCTCCCACAGACACCCCCTTTCAGTCAAACATCAGACTCCCGCAGTACACATTCGCCCCTCTCTCCCACAGACACACCCTTTCAGTCAAACATCAGGCTCACGCAGTACACATTCGCCCCTCTCTCCCACAGACACACCCTTTCAGTCAAACATCAGACTCCCGCAGTACACATTCTCCCCTCTCTCCCACAGACACCCCCTTTCACTCAAACATCAGACTCCCGCAGTACACATTCTCCCCTCTCTCCCACAGACACACCCTTTCAGTCAAACATCAGACTCCCGCAGTACACATTCTCCCCTCTCTTCCACAGACACACCCTTTCAGTCAAACATCAGACTCCCGCAGTACACATTCTCCCCTCTCTCCCACAGACACACCCTTTCACTCAAACATCAGACTCCCGCAGTACACATTCTCCCCTCTCTCCCACAGACACACCCTTTCACTCAAACATCAGACTCCCGCAGTACACATTCTCCCCTCTCTCCCACAGACACCCCCTTTCAGTCAAACATCAGACTCCCGCAGTACACATTCTCCCCTCTCTCCCACAGACACCCCCTTTCAGTCAAACATCAGACTCCCGCAGTACACATTCTCCCCTCTCTCCCACAGACACACCCTTTCACTCAAACATCAGACTCCCGCAGTACACATTCTCCCCTCTCTCCCACAGACACACCCTTTCAGTCAAACATAAAAACAGACAGTACTCACACGACTCCCAACCCCCACACATCACTAATTCTCACTCAACGTGCACATTTGCTCTTTTTCATTGTCTTTGGTTGTAAATGGTAAAAATAGTAAATTTATTCACAAAAAGTAGTTTGGAAATAAAGATAGCAGAAGTTTCTGTGATATTATACCGTTTGTACGTCTGTAATACATTAGAATATAGTTTTATGACATGTCAAACATCATATTTCAGTGAAGAATCGGGTGTCGCCAGCGAAAGTGTATTATGTTTGTTAACACAAAAAGTTACACCAATAATAGTGTATATGTTTTCAAACAAGACATGAAAAACATTATGATTAATTTTACTTTTCTACAGTCATTTAACATTACCTTTGTGGATCATTACCAAAAAATCATAAAATTCCATTGTCTCCAATTCTTGTGTATTTTACGTTATGATCGAAATAAATGAAAACAACATAAACTGGGTAAAGAATACATAAAGTAAGTGAAAGAAACTAGTTGATCGAGCTTTACTTATTTCATGGAACATCAAATTCACTTGGTGTAACAATATGTTAATCTACAATAATCATTAGAAAATATAAAGGTTGATAGTATTGTTAAAGGTGTATTTTACGTTACTGCTATAGCGACTTAAAAAATTAACTGAAGGCACAGCTGGGACCACCTGTTGAAGCGTACCCCGTCTAATGCCCATCCAAGTCACCTTTTTTTCGCAATACATCACTTGTTCGATTTATATGGCTCATGATCCTGACACATGTATTTTGCGTTACATATTTTACGTCACAGTATTTTACGTTATAAATCTATATATGGCAATTTTACATCATAGTATGCGCACACGGTTAGTTCCTGAGAAGCAGACCAGTATAAACACGGAGTCTACCTTAGGGGGATTAACTTCACTAACAATAGGCGGTCTATGTGATTACAGACACATATAAAAATGTGAATTGGTAAAAAGACGAACAGTGTTATTCGACAGAGAGACAATTTATTGACGTGTTCACATATATCATGATAAACAATGAATAGTGGATGAATAGAATGAATGCATTACATTGACATTGGACATGGTTAACAAATTAATGGACACATTGACATTCCATATAGTATTAAATATTATAATGTAAGTAATACTAGGTAGTAACACATGATCATTTGACCAAACACTGAATATAATTTTTTTACATGCAACATATGGACATGCATGTGTAGATCTGGGGATTTAAGCTAATTTGATTACATGGGGAATGTTGTGGCATTACAGTCTTTGGAGAGACTTTCCTCTTATTTAGTCTATACATATATTCATCAACACAAGGGTATCTATCACCACGGGAAGTGGGAATAAACTTAATTAACATGAACTTGTGGTAACTGAGCAAGAGCCATTGTTGAAATGATATCGTTGCTGGCGTTTGAAAATATTTATAAATTATTGATGTTTATATGAGACCAATCATCAGTTAACTTAAGTAGAATAGTGTGAGTAAACTATTCAATTTATGATAAGATATTGAATATCACTCAGTAAACGCAACTCACTCTAAGACTAGTCGAGAGACTGAGTTAGTGAGTAGATTTATCAGTCACCACTCACGATTTTTGTGGAAAGAACCCCAACTCACTCAGTCATAGCTGCACTAAATTCTTAAATCAAACATAAACCTAAATTTTGATATTATACATTCAATAATCAACATTCTTATTTTCTTGTATGTTTCATGTTTTTTGCAATTTTCAAGTAAAAATCACAAAAATAGTTTACTATTATTACAAATCTTAAATTCTTTTTGCAGCTCAAGTCGAAAGTGACAATATTAGTTTATAACAAATCCTTAGTTCATTTTGCGGTTCAGTTTTTCACATCACCCAGTGTTTTATTCCGTTGAAATCACAGATTATAACATCAATGAGATTATATTAATGCTATTCATTCTGCTTCCCGGGAAGACACCGCGCACACAAACTCACCCCTCGCTTACTCATTCGCTCTAGTTACGGCCCAAAACTGATTCATACCAAATTTAAAACCAAAAACAGACACTAATACGCATGGACAATTGAGATTTAAGCATAAATTATGACCAATACGCCTGACTTTCTGAGAATACGAGTCAAGAGTTTATTTACATGCGTAAAAGTAATTGTCAAATATTGTTTTGTTTCAACATATACAATTTGTTACATCTTGAATAGAATCATCAGTCAAGCTTTCACAAAGAGATTTGTAAATTTTCCGAAAGAGTCTGCAGCCATCGATCTAATCATCAGTCATCCATGTTCGGAGAACACTTTTGATTACAGCAAGCCCCGACTGAACGTTACTATCAAGCAAGTTTAGACTATGTTGTTCCTGTCATCAGAAAAGCAGGTTCAGAGCTGCAAAATAAAGAAGAAGAAGAAAAATATTATATTTAAGTGTCACACAGATCACATGTACTTGAGACTAGTCACTATAGATATTATAAGCGGCAAATATAGCACGCCGTCCGGCCAACAATGGCCTATGAGACACAAAAATACATTAAAATAACTAAAAGCGTATTAAACGCTAAAATGGTTAAAATATATCACAAATATCAACATTTTTAAAAAAGGCTTAAGAGAGCAATATAAGATTGGGTTTAAAAAATTTCCTGCGTCTAAACATAGCGCTTGTTGTAGCGGCAAGTGGTTGGGAGAGTTGGGGTGACTGCAAGAGAAATATGCCTTGATCTGTTGGAAAGATTTATAAACTGATTGTGAATAGCTTGCGCTTTTAACCATAACGGGGACCTGATATCTGAGTAAAGCTGACACGAAGTTAAAAAGTGTATCTCATCTTCTATTTCAGAAGAATTACAGTATTTACATTTACATTGATTTAATGGGGGTTTCAGACGAGAAAAACTACCTAATTCTATCTCTAATATGGGAGAGAACCACATCTTGTTTTGCAAGGATACATCGCTGAGTGCGGTCTGACACTGAGCGAACATAGGGTGAAACTGTCAAAGTGCTTTTAAATAATCTATATGTTCTAAGTTTATTACCATTACTCTGTCCATTATCATTCCATATACTACATAGCCAGTTTTCTTGATCTGTACACATTATTTTTTCTCTAATTGTGAGAAACTCCAGATGGGTAACAAAAAATACATTATGAATAGGAAAATTAACTTGGGTGATGAGATTAATTACTGAACTATCCCAAGACTTTCTAAACTTTGAGACCAGGTTTTAATACAACTTGTTAATCTTGATGGTTCAGCCATGTTTATTTTCCTCCAAAAACGGATAGTTTCTATTCGATGTTTTGAAATGCAGGATAGCCACCCCAGTTCACATCTGACTGCAGAATTAGCAGTTTTATTACCCACAGCAAGAAAGAAACGGCTGGCCCTGTTTTGAATAGCGTTTATACATCTCGATTCCCTAATCCCCCAAATAGCTGAACCATAAGATAAAATAGGTTGCACAAGGTTATCATACAATGAATTAAAAACATCATAGGACATTCCTCCAACTGCTTTAAATTTACTGATTATTACACTTAATGCTCTGCAGGCTTGCTGACTTCGCAATTTCCTTGGCTGTAAAATCCAAATTCAGACGTTCATGTAGCCCAATGCCCAAATTAAGTTTACTTGTCATTATCAGAAATAATATTTTGAAATTGGTAAAAGAGTCCTAAGTTTTTATTCATGTGCAATTATACTCCTCAATCTAAAATTTGATGAGTGAAATACGCATGAGTCAAAATAATTATCTGGAGCCCTGGATTAAGTAGTTCGTCGAAATTATAAATTGTTTTTCATAAATATCTCAAAATGATTTTAAACAAAAATGTTTTATGTTTGCAGTACAATCTGTTCTAAATATTTTCTACATGCATGCATGCAGCTCGGTAAACAAAGATGAAAACATTTGTAACCATATCAAACATAAGTCTCTAAAAAGGTATTACATGTATATGAAATTATGAAATTATGAAATACAATTATTAGATATTATTAATTTGTTTGATGAAAACCTAGCTTTGGTCAAGTCCTGCAAACTACACCTTAAAATTATTAAAAAACATGCATGTTTGTTTTCTAAATGATGTATAATCTATATAAAGATTTCAAATTTTAATAATGAAGCAACTATTTAAATAGGTCGAGAGGCTATACCTGCAACCCCAATGGATAGTTAGTAGACCGACAGACAGAGTGTTTATTAGCGTCTCACCATATGTACATTTAAATAATAAATTTACATAAAATATACATACAGTGTAGAATTAAAAATGAACATATGCCACTCCAAAGGAGTTATGAGAGACGATAAATATAAATAAATATGTACATGACAGGAACATAAAAAAAGAAATTAAATGGTTACGTATGGTTAGTATGCGGTTACAGATTCCGGCTGGGTTCCGCCCTTGGCCCGCCATGCAGTGTCCGGAGTTATGAGACACTGGGCACGACTCAAGAATATGCACTGTGATAGAATTAACAGACGTATTTTCATATGGACTCATACAACACGCAAACGCAACTGGACCAACAGGATTGCAGAGTTTATAAATAAGAAAAATCTATCCCATATTTATGATCTGGATAATAATATTGAGGCACGCCTACTCTCTAGAACTGTTCAGAAAGCTGTTTTTGATGAATGTGTAAAATCCTGGGAAAATCATGTTCAGTCTGAAAACACACGAAATGGAAGGAACAAGTTACGTCAATATAGACATTTTAAAACGCAATACCATACGGAAGAATATCTTAAATGCCCTATGCATGCCCCATGCCCACAGGAGTGCTCTTGCTAAATTTCGTTTCGGAATTGCTCCACTGAAGATAGAAACCAGACGCTATGAAAACCTGCCACTCATGGATAGAAAATGTTTAAACTGTACTCATGAAATCGAGGACGAGCTCCACACACTGTTGAAATGCCCGTTGTATGAAAGTGAGAGAGAGAGAGATTGTTAAATGTATGCATGACTGTCTATCCCAATTTTAATAGTTTAACAGATTATAAGAAATTTTACTATGTTTTATCCAATCCTATTTTAATGTTTGTTACAGCCAGAACCGGCAATTATATTTTATTTAAAAGAAGAGGTATTTTATACTCTTGATGTACATAAGCTTTGTATATATTCTCTTAATATATTCGTAAACATTTTATTGTCTCTCGCAAATCGCTGGGCGATTGGTTGTGTACTCTTTATCTTTATTATTCTCTTTTATGAATGTACTTTTAATATTTATGTACGCAAGTGAGACGTAAATAAACCATTGATTGATTGATTCGGCGACAGAAGTTCGATCTACTATTTTAGATACCAAGTTTGAATAGCACGATGTTTTTACAGGACAATCAGTTTTTACAATGTACCTTTTTTGTCAATTTTAGCGGTAAACTATAGGCCTATCCTAAAAATATTTTAATTGTTAGATATTTCATCACCAGACCATTTAAACATGTAAGTAAACAATTCAAGATGTCAGTTGTGCATATTTCGGCAACCTATTTTAACGGTTATTGCTGTTATTTGCGGATTGAGAAAGCAACTGAATTATTGGTCAGTTTTCAGCAAACAAAGTTTAATCTTGTTGGCAACTTTTAAAATATTTAGTCACCAAACTATTCAAATCTGTAAAATAGACATTTCAAGTTGCCATTTGTATATATTCCGGCAACACAATTTTAATAACGTACCGCTGGTAATTGATCTTATTTACAAACTGGGACTCAAAGCTCTGAGAGAGCAGCTGAATCATCATTCATTTGTCAGCGATCAAACTTTACATTTATTTGTGTAAGTATTGAATATTTTGTCATCAAAGTATTTGAAACAGTAAAATAAATATTTCAAGATGCCATTTGTATATATTCCGGCAACACAATTTTAATAACGTACCGCTGGTAATTGATCTTATTTACAAACTGGGACTCAAAGCTCTGAGAGAGCAGCTGAATCATCATTCATTTGTCAGCGATCAAACTTTACATTTATTTGTGTAAGTATTGAATATTTTGTCATCAAAGTATTTGAAACACTAAAATAAATATTTCAAGATGCCATTTGTATATATTTTCACCAGTGTTTTATACAAATAATTCGTATTTCGCAGACCGGGACTCCATCTTTGAGAAAACAACTGATTATGTAAATTCGAGTGGCAAACAAAATTATATTTTTTTGTGCAATTATCAAATATTTTTACATAATTGTATTCAAAATATCAAAATATAGATTTTAAGATGCCATTTGTATAGTTTTTATAAGAACAATTTGTTCTATGCTTAACGTAAATTGATCCATTTTGAGACCGACTGTCGGCAAAATCAGCTGTAGATCAAACATTGTGTTTTGCCGGATTAAACAAAATTTATATTTTTTGTTCCAATGATCGATAATTTTGTCATAGAAATATTCAAAATACTGAAATAAACATTTCAAGATATTATTTGTATATGTTTGGATAACAAAATTTGTTTAGTCACAGGATAATCAACTCTAAAATATCAGACAGTTTTTTTGTTTGAGCGGTTGAACTAATTTTCAAAATATCGATATAATTATCAATTATTTTATCATAAAACTACTTAAAATATAAAAATAAACATTTTGATATGCCATTTGTTTAAGTTTTGGTGAAAATTTTCTTTTATTTGATGAACTCTGAAATTAGCCATTTTGTTTTGACTTTGCGCGGTTGAACAAAGTTTTAAAAAATCTTGGCAATTACCACTAAAAATGTCATCAAAATGTTTGAAATATAAAAATAAAGATTTTAAGATGCTATTTGTATATGTTTAAATAACAACAAACATGTTTATTCCAGGCCGGGCGATGATTCTCAACTCACAGAAAGTACACAGCGAGCTACAAGTGGAAGATTGTGGACGGGAACTGAACAACATGGCGCGGAGTGGAGAGAGAAACACTCCGGGTCAGTTCAAGGAGTTTAGAGGGACTTGTAGCAGTCCGCTCCCCCTCCCTCCCTCCCCCTCCCCCCTCACGTCTCCCTCCTACTGGGAGACTCAATCTACACTGGTGTGGAGGGAGAGAAGCTATTTCCTGCTGGAGATGGGGGTGAAGGAGGGAGAGAGCAACATGGACGAGTGGTACTGGGTTTCTCATCTCCGCGGCGGGGTCTGCGTGTCTATGTTCGACGTGTGTCCCCGTCACCCCGGCCAGCTCTGTATCCAGGTGTGGAGGAGAGGTCAGGAGGAGGAGGGGTGGGGACATCAGGTTGGTGAGTGTGTCTCTCTCCCCCGCCCCACATCTGGTGTAGAGGTCACCTTCACCTTCGGGTTGGTGCTGGATGTGGGGAAGGGGAGGGTGGCGTTCCTAGACGTGGGGAGGGGGAAACTCTTGTGTAAATTAAACCTGAAGTTCACCCAGCGGGTTTTCCCCATGTTTTACGTTAATCCAGACAACCGCGACTGTGCTACAAGAATGAGGCTGGTCAGCGGGCGCGAGATCTCCGTCACTGACCAGAAAATACAACTCATTCAGCAGGCCTTGTCAGATTGAATATAGTTAGTTTATCTTGTTTGGATATGTTGTGAATTTGTAAATAATAATAAGTTAGAGTTAGATCAAAATTAGAATGTTATAAAACATACTTTGTGAATGTCGTTAGTTTGTGACCTGTCAGTTAGAATATGGAATGATAATTTTGTAAAAAAGTAAGAGATATGTGTTTGTAAATACACTCATTGTATTTCTTATGACCTAACATGAAAAACAAATATACATTTGAACCCTTTTTAATTTCTTTTGGAAGATAAAAACCCAATTTTAATCACTACGAATGTCCGTCAGTAACCGCGACTTGTTGAGTGAAGCGGCCTTCAAATGTTCATTCTCATCTCTGTAACAAACGAACGATTTGTTGAAAAATTGTCCAATATCTGTTTTAAAATGTTGTCATTGTATTCATTATAACATAATATGAAAAACAAATATAAATTTGAACCCTTTTTAATTACTTTTGGAAGATAAAACCCCAATTTTAATCACTACGAATGTCCGTTAGAAACCGCGGCTTGTTGAGTGGAGCGGCCTGTAACAAACAAACAAAAATTGTCCAATATCTGATTCAAAGTGTTGTTGTTGTATTTATTATAACATAATATGAAAAACTAGACCACATTTGCATACTTTTAAACATTGTTTAACAATTTATTCATGTTCCTGTAAGTTGGTTGTGGCTGACATGAATTAAAACCGAATTAGGCCCTATTGTCGTGGAATTATAATAAAACACAGCCGGGCATGGAATTATAAACAACATCTATGAACATGTATTGTTAATGAAACGTTTAGGAAAACAGCGGTGTTATCGTTTGGAAAAGAGACATGCATATGAATTTACCACAAACAAAAAATTATATATTAACATATCATTTCAGTGACGATTCATGCACAGGCTATTGAGAATCTCTACAAAATCATATAACATGTTACCGACCGGAATAATGATTTTTGTTGTATTTTGCACATTGATGTCAATTCTTCTACGTAAAATTTATACAGGGCCTACAACAAATGCTTTTTCAGAGGATGATAAATTAGGCCTATCAAGATGTCGAGTGAAGGGAAATGATAGGTCTAAACTTTATTTCATGAGTTCAATATTTATCAAATGTGTAAAGTGTTTCATTCTTCAGTTGTAAATAATATTTAAAAGCGCGAAGATTGAAAGCAAATGTTTGTATTTCACACATCAGGCAAGTAAATGCATATACACGTATGGCAGGATTTCCCGCTCGTTCTAGAGCGGATTGTGACGTAATGTTGCTCGTGCGTATATGACGTCACTGTACTCAAAGAAAGCTGACACAATCTTCGTGTTTTCAAGCGCCAACATATCCGTGTAATAGGCCTTCTGCTCAGGGAGTGCGTCTTGCCATGTCTTAACTTTATCAAAACCAGTTAGTTTGTGTATATCATTGGTTGTTTGCATGTTGTAGCATGGAGGTAAAATCAAAACTCTGCAAAATCCCACTATGACCAAGTCCTTTGTAGGCTACGGAGCATATCTCCTAAACTATACTTTCTAGCTTCACTAAACTTCATACACTGATGAAGTTATCAACAATCATCTCTAAATGTGCCTTTTGATGATTAGATCAACAAATGATTTTTATTTTGTGCAGTTTCCATGGAAGTAAAATTTACCAAGAACACATTACCAGCTATTATACTCACCCCCTTTTGCGCATGCGTGAGAATCCCACTCGCCAAGGCTATGCGTTTGTAGAAGATTACTGTAGAAGCAGTTCTTAATACTCATGTAACTTAATAACCAATATGGTTAAAATAAATTCAAGGTTATATTCGTAATGATCAATTTATGCTCTTTAAGATGGTAATTTTAGTTTTCAGAAAACAATTTTTCTGATTGTTCCCGAGCGTTTTATCAAATGTCTGTTTCATTTTCATATCGGCCCTTATAAACATGTATATTTGGATGAAATCTTGTCGAAGTGAGTATCTGTCACGGGCATAATGATATATTTCTGCTTTTAGGATTTAAAATTCAAGGTCTGGGTTCCAAAGATGAAATATTCTTCTTCAATTAGGTGAAATCAAAATTATTTTAACCCAAATACCCATTGTTCCCAGATCATTAGAAAATTGAGAAAATCTGAATAATTCTGTGTCACGCCTCGCTAATCACGAGTCCCGGCCTGAGTGGTCTTAGCTCGTCACAGTGGGTATTCTTTAATTATGTTTGTATTGTAATATAACCCTGTGCTGCTTATCTTACTTTGAGCACATTGTGTGAGCTCACATTTAGAAATCTGCAGAAACTGTGTGGTAATGTATGAATACTTGTGATATATCATTAAACAACTCTGATGTTTCTATCAATTTGTTGAAACAAACTATATGAATTAAACAGAGTTTCAATTAAATAATAATTAATAAGAATTTCGATTTTGGATTTGAAAACCTGATTGTCCCCATATGTGGCGGGATGAATGAAGCCTTCCTACAGACATATGTGCCCGAGATATACATCGACATTTACTCATTAGATGTTACTGCTAATGCATCTGTATGTTACCTAATAGCTTAACTTTATCTTATAACTAGCGACAGTTGACAATTTTTGTAGGGAAAAGAACATATACAAAGTCTATCCCTTACCAAATAAGGGAATACACATGCAATTCGCAATGCAACTGAGTATCTTAAATAGATTGCATTCTGTAATCGGAACACAATTTGAGTGTTGCCAAAAACGCACACATCAGTTGATTGAAGCAGATACACTTTTGAAAGTTTCCAGAACCAACTCTGAACATGTAAGTTTTATTGTTCTATTATATCACTTTAATTAAATATGTGAATATATCGTCCTACATACAGTACAGTCGTCCAGATATGGTTAGCAAGTAAATTAATGCAAAAGTAATTTTTTTAAATATTAATTCGTGTTCCATGTGTCTTTAACGCAAGTGTCTAACTTAGTAAAATGCACTTGTTAGATATACTGCTACAATTTTAAATCAAATTCATTTGTATTGTTAAAAAACGCCACCAATACATAGTTTCAAAGATGGACAGAAGAAAATACCATTAATGAGTAACAATAGTCTGACGATGAGATAAAGTATTCAATACCAATGCGTATCTCGACAGACAAAGACCAATCGGTTTTATGTTAAATGTCCAGTTACCTTAAGCAAATATCACTATGTGAAAAGGGGAACTTTGTATATCAATTTGCATTTAACATTCGTGGTAAGAGTGAAATATTAAAATAAATACCTTCATTCATAATATTTTTCTTTAGGCTTTTTATTTCAAATGAAGACTAGCAGAATTAGGACCTAGACTGTATTAAAGGTTCGTATCTAATGCACCGTGGTTGTGGATAAATGATGGTTTAGCTATACTTGTTACCATGTTAGACATAAGCATAACTGACATTGTCATTTGAGGATATTGGAACTTTAATGAAATATCAGCTTATAATGGAATAAATAGATCATTATTCATAATGACAAATATTGCAAATGAACCTAACTTACTTTATTTTTGGCTAGAATATATTTATTCTTGTATGGAAAAAAGATATTGCTCATTTGAATGAGCATGTAAAGCTTAGTTTTTCATCCATCAATTGTTTCATAAACGAAGATAATTTATATGGACTTCAACTATATAATTTTATTTTGCAAAGCGAGTTATATTCCTTCAACATACAAACTTCTAAAAGGCCACTCAAAGAAGTCAATTGGTGCATATATCATAACTACTTAGTCAATAATCGGTCAAATTTGACACAAGTATCTAAATGCAATGCATTACCACACATATATGGTAAACAAGTGGATATCAAGAGAACAAAGAAGTAGAGACCGATTAGGCTTGTTGGGCGACCTTGTTGTTATGAAAGCGTTCTGAGATTTATTTGTCTATGAAATATTTTTTATGCTTCTCTTATCTTATTTTTTGTAATGAGCGATGCCGACATCAGGAAGTTATTGAAGTCTCTAGGCGTCAATACAAAAGTTCGTAAACGGGAGAAGCTTATTCACATGTTGGATGAAACGAGACTTTAGATAAATACAAGAAGTCACTTCCGAATAACTTACATTCAATTCATGATGACCAAAAATGTCTTGTTTTTTTTGCTAATTATTACATGAATTACAGACAAGTGTCACAGAGTTTTCCCTCAAGGCATACTGAACATTCAGAGGAGCTACCTGATGTACTCACTAACTGAATCAAGATTCAAATTATATTAAATGTGTATTCTGTTCGCCTACTATCGCAAAAGATATACTTTTAATACACCATATAGCACCAAAATAAACAATAATCAGCAATCTTAAATGTTCAAACGCGATTTTAATTGAAATAGAAATAAAATGCTGTACAGTTAAGTGGCATTCCCTAATACAATGGTTGTATTCGAAAAAACCATGAATGTTAATAAATTTGATGCTATGGATTCAAATAAAATATGTAAGACCTTATTTTCTTTTCCTTTAAAAGAACATTTTAAACACCAATATTACATTTGAATTATTTGTTTACCAGATTGACAAGACATTGACAAAATGTTTTACACAACACAGAAGAGTTAAACTTAAAGAACACATCGAAAAAATGTACCTGTGAATTCATTCTGTGAATTTAATTTTTTTTTTGGCTATCTTTATCGAGATTTGCTACTGTATGGGACAGGTATCAGGGCATCAACCAAGACATATAAATGTTCAATCACATCCCTAATTCTTTGAATCTTATTCTTGAATAATTGTAAATTATCAAATAGACGAACTATAAAGAGCTTAGAGTAAAATTTAGTCTCAGAAGAATATTTTCAATATTGGCAATATTTTAAAACAATACATGTATTATAACAAAATGGAGCCCAGAAGATGCTTTAACTTCAGACCTAAAGCTGAGCGATCTAGACTTGCTATACTTTTCTAGACTGGGTTGGTCATGGATTAAATAGTTCCGCTTTAGGGTCTGGATGACAGACTATTAAGAGCACGATTGTACATACGCTAAATTTGACCAAGGAGAGGAGCTCAATCTGCTCGATAAGCGATGCTTGTTTACTTAACCTATATGATGCAACGAGATTAACCCCCTGTGGGGGCTGCACAGCAGCACTGGCCGCCGTTCAACCGTAACGCCGGGCGCTTCAATTTGACTTTCTGAGCCAAGGGCAGATAATTTCAGAAACTGACTCTAATAGCTGGTAATGATACATCTCAGCTTCACCAAACGTTCTACACATGTCAATCATGGTCCCTTATGCCTAGCTATGTCTTTTGAGGGTTAAATAAGCATGTTGATTTTCTTTTCTGTGCTTTCCGTGGGAAAACATGACTTGCAAAGTGACTTAACAAAAATAATTTGGTCCTCAGCACATCTCATAGAATATTCATGAGAACTGCCTCAGATTTGTATGACTTACATGTACACAATGACTTATCTTTTAAACCATAGGCCTATTCTAAACTATAATAAAACTTTACCAAAAGTTTATCAATTCTACTATTTGAAATTGTTCGAACGAAATGGGAAGCGGGCATGACCTCTGCTGGCTTCTTCACTTGTTTAATATCAGCAATTTCTAAACAGTGTAGTCAACTAAGATTTACAAATATTGTTATAAAAATGTTTAGCCGTTTTTGGTATGATATATTTTCTACATTTTCCATTTTGTTCACAACCTTTTTAATTATTGATTGCAGATTAATTGTATAGAAATATAAGGATCTTTATTGCATCCATGGACAGCCAAAGTGAGTAAATAAGGCCTCGATTCCCTTGAAAAAGCCGATTTGAGCTTGGAACTAAGTTGGGAGTTTGTGTTATTTAGACTAAGTGCCTTAATAACCAATATTTAAGAAGTGGTGTTTTTTAATATGGTAATCATAAATGAGAACACTATCGCCAAATGTTTGAATGCATATACCTCCATGTAGGCCTACATATCCATATACCTCCATGTATATATCCATATACCTTCATGTATATATCCATATGTACCTCATCCAGCCAAACAAACCAGGAAGTTTTGTGTTTATTGAACATATGATTTTACAGCACATTCCACTTTGCTCCTCGAGATGACAGTAGCCTATGGTAACTATAATACAAACCAGGGATTATTAAAGTGTACAAAAGAAATACCAAAACAAAACGTTTATTATGTGTTGTTAATATTTTCTGTTTTAATCAGATATAGGGGAGACCGGCGCATGTTTGTCTTTTCTGTTATTTGTGTTCGGTACCGGTGGACACATTTACTTAAACTGGTAATTCTTTATTGACAACATGACTTTACTCCCAGACTGACTTTCCAACGACAGTCCAACATGTTCTTGACAAACTGTGGAAGAAAAACCGTTTTTTATCTAGCTGAGAAATTTATTCGACTTCAGTTCACTTTGTTGTTTAGGAATATGTTCTCAAGTGAGCATAAACCAACATGCCAAGACGTATATGTAACTAACAGGTTTTTGGTATGAGGGCTGTGTATTTGTGGGGTACGTTTGGTCATTACAGCTAGGCGGGGCGCATTTGGCCGTGAGGACGACTCACAAAATGTTAAGGTCCTCCTCGAAACCATTCTTCTAAAGGTCCTCCTCAAAATGTAGATACCTCTTGTAGGTCCTTGGAGAGTAGTAAAGTAAATGTAGTATGTTTCTGTCCCAAATATCAAATACAATGAAAAACATATTTTCTCTCTTTAATTGTTGTAGGCTGAACATGTTCTGATTGATCCTAAAGATGGCCGAACCTGCTCCTGAGGGAAACTGAACCTGCCCCGATGCAGGGTATGTTCGGTTTTTCAAATCGTCGTCTTTAAAGCATAGTGATTGGCAAACTAGTTACGTTAGGCACTTATTGCAATTAAGTTAAGATATGTCTCAATATATGTACAAACTAACACTAGTACATATTTGGAAAAAAACCCAACTCATTTTCTCTATTTTTGTGAAAATAATACGTACCGGCCCGGTCTCCCCTACATGAGATATCGTACCTTTGAGCGAAATAAGCCACCGTTTGTATTCAGGATAATTCTTGAGATATTAATTCCGCGCTCCATAAAATGTGTTATCATACTGTAACAATCCGTGAAATCAAACATCAAACGGCACACTTTGAATCCAAAAAAGGTTTTGTTTATTAGAAATAAATCATGATCTTTATAGTACTTTTGTTTTGCTTGTGAATTTATTTTTGCATATGTCATCGATTTTCCCTGTTTGTTTTCACTGTTAGTTATACTTTGAATATGCATTTTGGTGCGTTTGCCTCTAAAGACATTAATCTTTTTCCAGACCTGCCTTGAGTTAGATAATGTGCAACACATTAGTTTCCATGAGCTAGCATAATTGATTAAAGGGTCAGTCCTATCAGGCTATTTTTTTTGGAATGTATTAATGCATCCTAACGGACGCTAATGTGAAGCGAGCTGCAGACATTATTCATATGAACATGGACAAACTTAATGGTTTTTCTCCAGAGGCACCAAAATTCATACTCGGTGATTTTAATTCATGCAATTTAAAACATGTATTACCATCTTATCATCAGTATGTTAGGTGTTTGACAAGATCCGGGAAAACTATTGATTTGAGTTATGGAAATGTGAAAAATGCCTATAAATCCTATGCAAAGGCTCCGTTGGGTACCTCTGATCACAATATTGTTTATTTGGTACCTTCTTACCGTCAAAAACTAAAATCAGAGAAACCAGTTGTAAAATATGTCAAGTCATGGACAAATGATTTTTTAGAGAAATTGAAAGGTTGTTTTGAATGCACAGACTGGGATGTGTTTGATCATGCTTGTAAGGATTTGAATGAATTCACAAACAGTGTCACTGATTACATTAATTTCTGTGTAGAAAGCATTGTACCTGTTAGATGCATTAAAATATTTCCTAATAACAAGCCATGGGTAACCAAAGAGTTCAAATCAGTTTTAAATAAAAAGAAAAGGGCTTTTTGTGCAGGCGACAAAGTAAAAGTAAAACAAATTCAGAAAGATATTGTATGTTTAACAAGGAAATGTAAAGATGAATATAAAACGAAAATTGAAAGACAATTCTCGGTTAACAATTTACGTAACGCATGGAGTGGTATTAAAACTATTATTGGCTCTCACAGTAGGCCACAGCAGTTACAATCCATGGATGATCTATCCTTTGCAAATGAATTAAACTCTTTCTACTCTTTTGACACTGGAAATTTTTCGGATGAAAGGGAAAGTGTAATGGATCGCTTCCACTTGGGGAAATGGTAACAATTACGACAGAAGATGTAGTTAGTGCATTTGCTCAGATTAACCCGCACAAATCTTGTGGCCCTGATAACTTGTTTGGAATTGTTCTTAAGGAGTGTAGAATGCAGCTGGCTGTTATCTTCCAAAAGCTATTTCAAATTTCGATAAATTCTAATGAAGTTCCCACTCTTTGGAAAACCTCTAACATTATCCCAGTGCCCAAAAGGAAAATCCAACCGCTAATAACGATTTTAGACCAGTGGCTCTTACCTCTGTTGCAATGAAATGTTTGGAACGCATCATGAAGAACTTATTGCTTTGTGAAGTCAGCCATATTATTGATCCTTTACAATTTGCATACAGGGCAAGGCGTGGTGTAGAAGATGCAACAATAACTCTGCTACACAATATCTATCAGCATTTAGAAAGCTATGGTACATATGTAAGAATTATGTTTGTTGATTTTTCATCGGCTTTCAATACTATTCAGCCTCATCTACTTACTGACAAACTTGTAAAATGAATGTAAATTCTAATATCATTAGATGGATCAACTCATTTCTAGTTAATAGACAACAATTTGTTAGGGTTAACCAAGTGCAGTCTTCAACTGTAAGTACATCCACTGGCGCTCCACAAGGTTGCGTTATTTCACCGATTTTGTTTATATTGTATACCAATGATTGCGTATCCATTGCAAAAACATGTATGACAATCAAATTTGCCGATGATGCAGCATTGGTGGGCCTGGTTTGGGAATCTGAACTGTGTTACAGAACTGAAATTTCAAAATTTGTAGATTGGTGTAAATCAAACTTTTTGTTTTTGAATGTGCAGAAAACCAAAGAAATGGTCATAGATTTTAGGAAAAAGAAGTCTACATTAAATGCTGTGACTATAGATGATGGTGAAATAGAAAGAGTAACAGAATACAAATATTTGGGTACTGTCTTGGATTCAAAACTTTCTTGGAACGAAAATACTGACAAAATTTATAAGAAAGGACAGCAACGCTTGCATTTTTTGTGGAGATTGAGACATTTTAAAATAGATCAAACTATATTGAGGTTATTTTACAGAACATTTATTCAAAGTATCTTGACCTTTAATTTCTTGAGCTGGTACGGAAATCTGTCTGTTCAGAATAAAAACAAACTCTCAAAAATTGTTAAAACAGCTTCAAAAATTATTGGACTTCCAATTGAAAGTATCGGCGATTTTTATGAGCAGCAAATTTCCAAGAAAACAAATAAAATTTTAAGTGACCAATCACATATTCTTTTTTCGGAATATTCTTGGCTACCTTCAGGACGCAGACTGCGCATGCCGACTGGGAGAACAAACAGGTTTCGCTACTCTTTTATTCCAAACAGTGTTCGTTCCTACAATGAGCAGTTTATTGATTAATGTCATATTTCTGTTTTAGTCAAGTGAATGTGAGTGTGACTAGATCGGATGTGTTCATGTTAATTTAGACAAATCTTATGCATAATAATATTATCATGTACATTTAGTTTGCTTTGTTTGTAACTGGAGAACTGTATATATGATGTAAAACAAATTTCCCTTGGGACAATAAAGACATTATCTTATCTTATCCTCTTGGAATTCGTTTCTATCCTTGACTAGGATGCTAAGATATATTGTTGTCTTCCCTGTATAAACCTGTGAAAAGAAGGTTCACCAATGATGAGAAGAAGCAGAGAAACAGTTTGGTTACACGCAATTGTAAACATGTATAGTTCCTTCTCACTTAGAATACTGCTTACAAAACTCCTACTCATTAAGATGTCTTTTTAAAGTGTAAAATCTGACTTAAATTTAGATTAAAAGGGATTGTTTGCAATTCATTAAAGCAATTCCATCTATAGCATGAGTGAGTGATCTATCTATTACATACGTTGCTGTCTGAACGATTGCTTGTTGTCCCTTACTTTCCTTATTATATATAAACAAAATGTATCGGCGAAGGTTGCGCCTAACTTAAATATTTATCAATATCTTTGACCATCCCATTTCATCCACAGTTTTAAACAATATTTTATATCTACATGTATTTGCATTTGTATTATATATATGTAGGACTCAGATCTGTGGCGGGTCTCCAATCCATGGCGAATTTCCTATTCTATGGCGAGTTTGATTGTTTGATTGTTTATTGACGTCACGTTTAGTGACGTCATTGACGGATGACGTCATAATCATTAACTGTTCGCATCGCCAGACGAAACCGCTGTTCATTCGGAAGGCAAGATATTTTCCAACAGAAAGAAAAGAATTCAGCTGCTATTGTCGAGATAGCATAATACCAATCGCATTATGTTTCTTATTTCCGTCATACTGTTTATTTAAGCCTTGGAAAAATATCAGCTCTCCTTTGTAGCCCTTGAATTCATTGCAACTGTCTTCATAGTCATAAATTCGCTGAATCTATCTTCTTTAGCCCTTGGATTCATACTAAATGTCTACTTTAGCCCTTGGATTCATATTAAGGGATTTCTTAACGGTTAGGGGTTAGCGTTATAGGTTCACTGTACAAATATGTTCGCCACTTTATCTACAATTTACGTTACCGACCCTTGCACTAGACAAACTAACCCTAAAACATTGTCGATACGGATCCAAGTGTTAAAAAAAGATAGCCAACAAATATCTATCTGCTAAAAAAGTCAGTCTAACGAGAATCCAAGGGCTAATTTCCTAAAGATATTAATTTAGTGGCGAACATATTGTTGTACCGATTGCATTACCTATTGACCAGTTGCAGATTTTGGCCTATAATAAAGTACATGTAGGAAAACATATAAATTGAATGTTGGTAACGCAATTCTACCCAGCTGAAAATGTCTCATCACGATCAATACAAAATCCGCCACAGCTTTTGATAGGTACGGCAGACAGACAGACAGATAAATTTATTTACATCTCACTCGTGTTACATCGATAAACAATTGCAAAAATTATAAACACATTAAAATACACGACCAATCGCCTAGCGATTTATGAGAGATGGATTTAAAAGCTTAAGTGTACAATATAGTAAAAATGCAATAAACTTGTATAAGATATAAATAAAAAGTTATTTGTACAGAGAATAACGCATTCTCTCCCCACAGAGGCAACTCAGTCATACCTGAATTAGCCTCTGTTCCATTACGCCTAGATCCTGGGGTTCCGGCAGATTGCCCTAGCGGCAAAAAGTTTTAACTTGAGATAGCTCCCTTATCTGCAGCCAATGAAAACACCTTTTGGATATCAACGACTTTGGGAATTCTCAACGGTCGGTCTGTGACTTTCGAAAGTATCATGCCTTTAGACATATTTTTCATTAACAGTGTGAGAGGGAAAATATTTAAAAATCAGATATGGATAGGGTTTTTCATAAGAAACATACTGTTTTATAATTGTGTAAATTGTTCTTTGTTTTATGATAAATTTTATTTTAATAATTTACCAAATAAAAACTAATGAGAAGGTAAAAAAGCGATGTTTTGTTGAAGGAAGAGTTATCTCCCCTGAATGCCGAATCACCGGGAGTAGCCGACCTTTTGCGAATGACCCCTTTTGAAACGGCGTCGCTGATTGCACAACTAACTTCGATTGCCTCCAATCAGATTTCTACTTTTCTGTCCCGTGTATTAGCCGTAATAGAACAGAGGCTAATTCAGGTATAACTGAGTTGCCTCTGTGGGGAGAGAATGAGAATAACGTCGATGTTCTAAAATATTACAGCAGGTTTTGGCAAGACAAAAGATAAAATCATCACATGTAAAAATAAGGGCAAGTTGCTGTAAAACTGGTAAAAATTAGAAATATGGCCATTTTAAAACACAACGGTGTAATAGATCCTTTCGTAAATGGGAATAAAAGGGACAGGAAAGTAAAACGTGTGCTTCGTCCTCAACACAGTCAAAACAAAGTCGATTTTCTACTGGTATGCGCTCATATCTCCCAGTCTCTATTCTTAAAGGAGCGACACCACATCTGAATTTGGCAAGAGCACTACGTTGATTTCTTGACAAGTTGACATTTAGATATTTCTCACATTCATATTTGTTTTTGAAATTGACATAAGTCCTTAATTTACGTTGTTTCCCACTTTTTAGTTCTTCTTCCCAAGTAGACTTGAAGTTTGTACATATGACTTGTTCAACTGTTTTAACTAGGAGTTTCTTTTCCGTTCTTAGTTGTTAATTGAACAGATGATTGAGGTGGATTTTTGTGAAGTGACCATGTACTCTGTAGTGCCAGTTTCTTTTCCTTTTTTGTAACAGCTGCATGATCCGCCCAGAGGAATACTCTCTTGTTAACTCGTCTCTGCGTCATATTCACTGATCTGTCCCACAGTCGAGTAACACAAGCCCACTGTCTTATCTCTGGGGGTGTCCATCCTACATCACCGGTGTTGGCAAGATTCGGGGCGTACTTGCCGAGTCCCAGGTAGAATCGGATCGCTCTGTGTTGCACCGCTTTAACGCATGTGTGAACCGTAGTACCCCAAATTGGTGCTCCGTAGCTGAGAGTCGACCAAACCATCGTGTCGAACAGCTTGCTGTAAACTTTGAAAGGCATTCCTCCTAATGATTTGAATTTAGATATTAAAAGGCCAAGAACTCTGCTTGCTGACTGCGCTGCTGTCCTCGCCATAATGGAGTAGTCTAATAGTTCCGTCATAAGTACACCCAAGTAGCTATAAGAGTCTGTCACAACGAGTATGGTTTTTCCACAGTTAAAACACACACTGGTTCTTGGAACTGATTTTCCTCTAAAATGGATTATCTTAGATTTATCTTCATTGATCAGCATGTCGTTAGGGACCGGTCATTTATTACAGGGGGATGGGGGGTGGGTCGGGTTTTTTTCACTTGGGCTTGTACATAAAAAAATGACCCTCCCCAACTCAATGTAATTTTTTTGGGCGACCCTCCCCATTTATGTGTATTTTTTTCATGACCCTCCCCTAATTCATATCTTCAAAATATCATAAAATTTGATTTCAGAAATTTATATTAGGGTCTACTTTAACCAAATTTCATTAGCACTTTAAATAATAATTAATTGAATGTTATATTATACACATTTACGCTATGATTATCAGTATATAAATGTATAATTTGGGAAATATGCCTGGGACCAAATGACTTCCTCATAGACTCGACTCACTGTCAAAATAATGAACATTGGTTTTTGGTGAAGACAAAATAATAGATTTCATTGATAGATTTGATAGAAGGTTGACATGAATATTTCCTTATTTAAATGCTAGAATGCATTGTCTCTAAGATAAGAATTGGGAATTGATTAGTCAGGGGTACATAAGAAACTTTAAAATCTAAACGAAAATGTCAGACCTAAATATCAAAAGGGAAAATCTATCAATATCAAACTATCAATACAAGACTTAAAAATATATAAAACTTTTTTCATGCCAAAAAGTTGTATGATATTATAAATTCTTAAGATATAAGCTTTTGTACCCAAATGGCTGATAAATGTATGTAATATTTGATAAACATGTCAAAGATTTTCCTTCCCAAAACCGAAAAACGGAGCAAAATGGAATTTCACCATACACAAAACATAACCATGCACCTTCAACAACTTCTGTAATTTTTGCTACAAAATAGATTCAATATGTCAAAAGATTACAAAGGTTTATGGCAAAAACATACAAGGGATATATGGATCAAAGTGATTGCAAATGTCAGGTTTTGTTACATTTGAATATAATAAGTTTAATGAGTTTGAGTTAGACAATTCACTGGATAACAAAATCTTAAGAATTGAAGCAAGAAGTTGACTATGTATGAAGATAACAAGGCACATTTATAACTCATAAAGATAACGTTGATAGGTTTCATCATATTGAAAAAGAAGAATCTGAACTATGAGATTAACAGGTAAATAGGATAGCAACGCATATATATACGAACAATACGATTGCTGCATAAAAACAGAAAATGTTCCTTGTATCAGTAATTCAAGAATCAACATTGAAATTCATTTCATATTTTTATTTTCTCTGCTTCATAATAAGTTTGAAATAGTTGTTAGGATATATCCACTGACAAATATTGAAGATTTATAAATATTGATCAAGTTATAGGTTTTATAAATTTTTCTAATATCATAAAAAGTGTCACTCTCAGAAAAAAACTAATAATCATTGTGATTAATTATATAACTGGTTCTTTTACAACAATATTCTTATTCAGGGTTGACAATGCATCTAAATATCTTTTCAAGATACAACAATCAGTAACAAGAGCCTTAAATATATAAATTGTCTGTCCTCGTATAGCTATCAGTTCAGTTCAGCTGTTCCATGAACATGGGTAAGAAGGCGTGTGGCTTATATTAACCGTTTTAAGGGAAGTCTTATGATGGAATTCTAGTCCTGAACTACTCAAAATGAAAAATATTTGGAACTTTATACCCCCAAAAAAGCTTTGTAATGACATTTTACCGCATCTTTAAAGTTTTCAAAGAAAGATGGTATTTTTCTTGTCTATTTTAAAATGACCCTCCCCAATCTCTTGTAAATTTTTTCATGACCCTCCCCTAAAGGTTGTATATTTTTTATGACCCTCCCCTTAAAACCCCCGGCCCACCCCCACCCCCCCCCCCCCCCCCCCCTGTAATAAATGACCGGTCCCTTATCTTCACACCACCTGTTAACTGCATCCAATAGAATATTCAAATCTCTCTCGTTTGCCGCTAATAGGACGACATCATCAGCGTAGGCAAGAATACTTATAATATCTTCATCAACTTTCACTCCATTCCCTAGCGCACTTATCTTTTTTATCAAATCATTAATGAAAAAATTGAATAAAATCGGTGATAAAACACAACCTTGCTTCAGTCCCCTCTTCACTGAAAACCACTCTGTATTCTTCTGGTTGACTCTGACGCTGCACTGGACATTATTATAAAGGGACTTGATTGCTGCACACATCTTACTGTCAACTCCAATGTCGTTTATTTTGCCCCACAATATATCACGGTTGATTCTATCATACGCTTTTTTAAAGTCGATGAAAGCGACAAACGTTGGTTTCTTCATTGATTTTCTTGTCTCGACGATGCTTGTCAAAGTGGAAATGTGATCTAACGTTGAGCGACCCTTCCTGAATCCGTTCTGCTCATCCCTGATGACGTCATGCTTCTGGGCCCAGTTGGCCTCAGTCCACAATTAATTTCTAGTGCATTTATCATTAGTGATATTGGTCGCTACAAAGCTACCTGACATTGCGGGACTGGGGGACTTGTTTTGAAATGAAAATACATACTCTCGACACTACAAAATCGCAGACTAAACTTGGTGTTGACCATGCCGATTTTGAAATATGAATGAAAAATGTCAATATACACTGACATGTCAGAGAAAGCACATGAAAATGTACAAAATATGCAGAACCTATGACCCCCACCAATCCAAAAATATTCACTCCAAATTTTTATTAAAATTACCACTGAAAGGACCACATCTTACCTCTCCATGAAATCCGGAAACATATGTCTCCAATGTAAACAAACCTAGAAAATAATATCCCACAACACCCTACTATTTCATCATTTCCTTCTCGCCCACAACCACTACCGGGTCAAAATAACTGTGACCTGAGGCCAGTTTGATAGCCTCTCGTTTAACACACTGCAGTAAAGTTTATAAGTTGCTGGTGCGAGAGTTATCCCTCGATAACTTAGGGGATCTCTTGGGTCAGCGTCCGATGCCTTTGGGATGGGGTTGATGAAACTCTTACACCATAATTCCGGTACTTTATGTGAATTGAAACATGTATTAAAAAGTCTGTGTAAAAAAAAACAAGGTAAAGTTATTATCTAAAACTTCATTGGGGATACCATCCACGCCTGGTGCTTTTCCTCTCTTTGCCCTTTTCAATGCTCGCACAACCTCTTCTACACCAAAAGCATGTCACATAACACCTGTGCTTAAGTGTCTACATTGGCTTCCCATCGAAGCGAGAATCAAATTCTATGTATTACTTACAAATGTCAACATAATATGGCTCCAGCATATCTTTTAAATTCCTTGGAGCTGCAAAAGATCTTCGATCCCAGAATTTGAAGCTTCTCCAGATGCCAAAGTATAAAAACACCAGTTATGGACTTAAATCTTTCAGCTGTACTGCTCCAAGACTTTGGAACCAACTTCCTTATGTCATCAAAATGTCATCCTCACTGACTGTTTTTAAATCACAGCTCAAAACTCATCTATTTTCTAGCTATTATTCATAGATTCTACCCATAGACTCTAATTATAAATCCTTAATCAATGCTACCAGTATTACTTTTAGACTTTATTTCATAGCATTTCATCTCATCACCTTAAATTTTCTTATTTTCAATGCGCTTTGAGCATGCACCTTGTGTATGGATATAGCGCTTTATAAATGCCCATTATTATTATTATTATTATTATTATTCTGATCTCGTCACTAAGCTGTGTTACGTCATTATTATCACATGTGACGTCACGCTTAAACGTTGTGTCAAACTTTCTATTAAGCAGCGTCTCATAGTCGTGTCTCCACCTGTTAAGAACGACGTGTTCGTCTCTACTCACTGTCCCATCTTGAAGGGTCACCTCCATGGGGATACACTTACGTCTCTCACTACCTACCCCAACACGACCTATGGACTTCCAAAATTCGCTGGGATTTTCGTCACACATGTCCTCCAAATCTTTGTGTATACTTGCCAGATGTCTTCGTTTTGACTGCTGTACGCCTTTGTCAAATAATTTACGTTTGTACACATACTCATGTTTAAAAACAGCTTTTTTCACAGTCTCACATTTACACCATGTTCTCTCTGCTAAGCACATTTCATTCCATAACTTATCGAGTGATTCATTCCACCAAGGCTGTTTCCTTCTACACTTCCTATGTCTGCTAGATGAACTGCTTATAAACACCCGCTTATAATGTAAACTCTTATTCTTTTCTGTTTTCAGTACTTCGACAAAGTCAGAATATGCATTATTTAGTTTCTCCTGCTCGTGACTGTTATGTTCCATATCGTGTATGATGGCCTCCAACTGATCGGCATACTCCTGTGAATTAGGAAAGTTAGCTGGTACGTTGTCTGTTAACACTTTTACATACTATTCCGTACCTGTAACTTCAACACTAGCTGCTGTTTGGATATCCTTAGTCCACTTTATGAGCGAGTGGTCAATCTTCAGTATGTCAGATGAATCAAACACTCCCACACACCCTGCTTTCTCTGCTAACTTACTTGGCCGGATAACTTCGAAATTGGAAAATTTATCTAGGGACTCATATGGGACCAGACAAAAATCAACCACAGAACTTCATGTAGTAGCTATAAAAGTAACATCATTGTTAATACATTTTCTACCATTCAGGATGCAGAAATTAGCATTAATTAAAAAATCAATCAAAAGTTTACCATGGGAACGGCAATTTTCTAAGCATTTGAAAATCCGCCACGGATTTTAGGCCTGCCATGGATTCGACTCCTACATATATAATATGTTTTGATATATGGATTATTGTACTATATGGTGTCTTATAAGTTTTTGATATTCTAAAAACGTATTACTTGTAACAGGACGTGACACCGAAATAAAATAAGTTTCATCATCATCATCTTCTTCTTCTTCTTCTTAATCTATCTACTTGGAACGAGGGACAGAGTTTTCAGCGGCGTCCGTACGTCCTGGTTCTTGTAAACGCGGTATCTCATGAGAGTACATCCTCGGTTACCCAGGGTTTTGTATATGTTCCGATACTCTCTACTATACCATACTATATATAGTAGAGAGTATCGGAACATATACAAAACCCTGGGTAACCGAGGATGATGAGAGTATGAACTCCATGTCTGCAAATTTGGTCACAGCTAGTCTATCAGCCAGACCCTCAAATAAAATGCAAGTCTACAATAAGACTTGAGAGCTCAATTTTAGGAGAAAATTTCAGTCTCCTTTTCATCCTTTTTTCTCTCCAAATTTCAGATTTATTGAAATGTCAGAGTTTTATTTTTAGACTAGGTCAAAGCCTACATAGGGAAATTATATGCATGCACCAGTCACTTTGGGTGACCGTGACCGTATTTTCAATGTCACCACGGCACTTGAACACTTTTTGAAACTGTTGTTTACACATTTTCTAATGAACTGTTGCACTCAATGTCTTTAAATTAGGTCACAACATTGCGGATAAAACATTGGCTTATTATGATGTTGATCTTATTTATATATAGATATAACATCAAAAGATAGATATATGTTATATTTTATCATCCAAAGCAGTGTTCCACAGGAGATATCGCTTGTGGAAGATCAAGCGATATATCCTAGGAGTTTTAGGGCTATGCAGTGTTCAAAGATGTACCTTTTTCGTGCTAATTTGATGAAAATGAATTTGGATGATAAATAGAATTTCACCCTCGTGTCTTCTGATATCAAGCAAGCCTCGGATATTTGTTACTTTTATCAACTTGTGTTGATATATTTGATATCAGAAGACACTTGGGTGAGATTCTCTATGTATTAACACAAAGAAACTTATTCATAGTTCAGGTAATAAATCAATCTAAATAAATTTAGATCAACAGATTTTTTATTTTGTCATACTGTTGGTCTAAGATTGACCAGTGTGAGAGGTCGCCCCGTTTCGTATGCAAATAAGGACTCCGCGATTTGCTCCAATTTTGTTTGTGCTCAATTAAATTCGACGTCACAAACAGTTGCTCATTCAAGAAGTGAACGGAAAAAACATGATAGCTTATGGCATGTTCTTAATAACAGTGTGCATTGAGAAAAAATAAATATTGTTTTTGGTACTGATAAAAAAATATCATTAGGTTGGTTTAATTTTGGTTGTATGAAATAGTTATAGTTTTATGATTAACAAAAAAATCATTATTTCAAAGTTGTTTGGATGGAAATGAGAGAAATTAGTGCAAACGAGTTTGATAAATATTGAGTTACCTCCTCTTGCATGAGGATTTTCGTAAATATTGACATTTATCAGGCTCTAACTTTGTGATTATTATTCGCCACGTTAGTATTTGTGCCATGTGCAATTATCATCTATCATTGACAACTAGCAAATACGCTAAATCATTTTAAAATGAAAAGAAATAATCTATTAATACATTCAAGCAATCGGAATATTCATCGAAATTGTCGCTCTGCTCCGCTCCGAATGACAGAGCTCCGAACATCATCCATTTCAATATGGAAGGGGATGTGTGCCAAAAATGAATTCATGTACAGTCGTAATTTGCAAGATGTAATTTGTCGTTCTCAACCATGCATTTCTTGAAAAGACAAGTCCAAGTGTGCAAAACTAACATTTCAATCCTGTAAAACTCAACTTGCTGTTCTCAACTTTACAAAGTTGAAATGTTATTCTAGAAATGTCAAAGACAAATACCGATTTTCTATCTTGAATAAGAGTAATATTCACAATAAGCAATGCTGTAAGTTACGTTTTACAGATGGAAAATTAAGAGTTGTAAAATCAGCTTTTGAAAAAAGACTTTTGCATTTCGAGTTTTATATGATTTCGCATTGACGGGGGATGTGTGCCAAAAATGATATGGTATGCTTGGTTCTATTAACATGGGAAATTTCTTAGGAATTGAAAGAAATTTATTTTTAATATGGTGCGTTTAAACGTTTTCTCTCTACAGTTAAATATCAGAACAAATCTCTAAATATTGACATTAATATGTAGTAAGTTCATGCGCCGTTGGACATACATCGCTGATAGTATATGTATAAAGGTCAGCTGTCCAGAATTGAATAATGAGATAATTAAAGCTAGCCTATCACGGTTTGTGAACTTTGAGAATTGAGTAACACTGTAATAAACGTCATTTAAAGCTGCTTGTCGCCCGACATGTATGCATGAAATCTAGTTATCAACTAAATATCTAGACATGTTATACAATTCTTTAGGAATAATTAGTGCACGATTCACCTATGGATGGGGTATATATAGGGGAACGTTTGCTAAGGAAGCATTAACGGTTTTCCCTTCATCCAACTAGGTGAGTCTAATTTTAACTGCTTTCAAATATATTTGTGTTTCTTAATTACTGAAATGACGACCATTATGACTGTATCTGATGTATTCAGCTAGTGTGTATAAAATGTGATGTTGACGTTGAAATATTTGCCTTTTACTTGTATATCGTAGCTAACAAATTATTGAACTGATTATACGTGATATGTGAGTTCATTGTATATCGTAGCTAACTAATTATTGAACTGATTATACGTGATATGTGAGTTCATTGTATATCGTAGCTAACTAATTATTGAACTGATTATACGTGATATGTGAGTTCATTGTATATCGTAGCTAACTAATTATTGAACTGATTATACTTGATATATGAGTTCATTAATATGAGAGACAGCAGAAGCTGAATAAAAGTGTGCTTTTGGTTTATGGTTATGAAAGAGCCGGACATAGGAAATGAATATGTGATTATTGTTGGAATATTGTTAAAGTATAATTGATGTGACAATACTGTTAATGATGAATTGAATATTGAACAGGATAATATATCCCTGTGTACAAGTCAATGATAATGATGATTGTATTCGATGTACGTACCTTCTGTAAATATGATGAGCTCAATGTATTCTGATTGACATGTCTTTCCATTTATGATTATTACCATTATATACTTATTATGACTTGGTGTGTGTATTGTATAATTATATGTTATTTGAATAAAAGATTAACGGTTTTCCCTTCATCCAACTAGGTCTTGGTGTTGTTGTGTAGTGTTGTGGGTAGCCATCTCTACCGAGCCTAATTCCCCAAACCGAAGGCCACAAGTTGAAAAACAGGTTGTTAGCCACAAGTTATAGAAGTGGCTAAAACCTTGTTAATAGTTCGTTAAAGCAGACATTTGACCGGCGCGCGCTGATAATGCAACCGGCACGAGAAAGGAACATGTTTACTTTTTGTAAGCGGCTGACCTTGCTTACCGAAACAAATACCCAAATGACAGAAAAACTGACTAATGTACGTTTTAAGCATAAGCAGAAGTATATAGGGTTCATTCTGTACGTCCATCCTTCTGCCTGACCGTCACAAAATCTGTCCAGAGCATATCGCAACAACTATACAGATCTGCTAGCTTCACCAAACTTCATACACCTATCAACCATGATCCCTAGATGTGCCTTTTGAGGGTTAGACTAACTTTTATGGGGGCAGTTTCCATCCATATATGAAAAAAGTTATTCGATTATAAAATCCTTTGTTCAGATCTTATTTCCTGAAATATACATCTCAGCTTTACCAAATTATCTACACATGTCAATCATGATTTTGGATATGCCTTTTGAAAGTTGAACAAAATGTGAATTTTCTTTTCTGTGACTAACAAAGTAAAAATATTTTTGCCCTCAGCACAACTCGTAGAATTTCATGAAGACTACCTCGAATTTGAAACAAAGATCAACCACTATCCCTAGATGTATCTTTTAATGGTAAACCTTATTAATGAAGATAGTTTTGTGGTTTCAGTGATCATGGGACTGACACAATGACTTACCTTTAAAACTCTATACTCAACTATCATACAACCTTAAACACTGTTTATCAAATTTACTGTTTGAAATCCTTTGAACAAATTTGGGAGTGTTGCTATGTGAGCTCTGCTCGGAACTTCACTTGTTGATTAAAGTAATCCAAATATTGTTAATGTTGTGTTGATAATATCTGTATGCCACTATATTGGCATTCTTTCCCCACAGAGGCAGATAAAGTCATGAAATATCGATACAGCTTCTATTCTATTACGCCGACTTTGTGGCATAAAATTGGAGATGCCTGATTAAAGGCAATTAAAATTAGTTGTGCAATCAGCGAACGCTGTTCTAAAATCATCAATTTGGCTACCGAAGCATGGTGATGTATTGTGATATGAATCACCCTTTCCATTCGAGAAGCGTTGTCATGTGATAAAGAAATTCAAATTGATTATTATGTTATTTTTTTCCGCCTGCGGAACTGCTGGAACCCACGGATTTCGGTTAGTTAGAACAGAGGCTGTATCAACATTTCATGACTTTATCTGCCTATGTCGGGAGAGTACGGAACCGTAGAGGAGACATTGAATGATAGTTAGTCGTGGCCACGAGGTAATATGTCGTGGCCACGATTTAAGTGACCCAATAGATTTTAAGTATTGGTCGGCCATTTTGTTGAGAGATAAACGTAGTAGAGATGTTATGATTGGTGCTTTAAGCCCCTCAAAGAGGAGGGCAGGGGTGTAAGACCGAAAATAAATCTGGAGGTTCTGCTTCCCTCTAAATGAGGGTCATTTTATCGAAATCATACTCTCTATGCAATGGCTATTATAACGAATATATCAGTTTTGGTCAATGACATTTGTGTTAGTTCTCCAAGACAACCTTTTTATTTGAATAAAACGTTATCATTAAGGCTATGAAATCTAAATTACGCTTTTTGTCGTTCATATCCCACTCCTTATTAAATATTTCATTTTACGCATATGACGTGTTGCAACTAGAAAGATCTATAAAAGTCCTACCCAATGCAATCAAGGCTTATTGATAGATCCAAAGAATGGGGTATAAAAAAAACCAAGTATATTAAATTTGGTTACTCTATAAAGTATTCAATCAAAAAGGATTTATCAATAATCCATTTATAATTTCACAATCACTTAAAATATTCATGCATGTTATTACTACGCATGTGTAATATATTATACAGAAGTACCACTCAAAACCCTTAAGATTTACTATACACTTAATATACTTTTACAGTTTTATATATCTTTTGTTTTGATATAAGTTTAACTCATCAGAATTTATGCTATAAAGTCACTATTTATCATGCATCTATATCATATGTTTCATCCTAGCACCATTTTCCTAACATAAAACATATATCTATCTTTGAATATCAATCCAAAAGGCTGGCGGCTATATATCTGCACAGCATGCATCTATAATTACTCTTATAACTTAATCATTATTATAATCCAATCAATCAATATTCTATTTTATTAAGTCTGGATTTTCGTAACAGTGTTAATATTCAAATGTTAATAGAAGTTCAAGATATAAAGATGTTCATCCGTCATAATACATATAGAGGCGGCCATACTGTAAAATACCAAAAACCGTGATTAAGTACCCCTATATTGTAGTTGATATCAGACTGTTTCAACAACTTCTGAAGGTACCAAAATATATTTGTAACAGCTTCTAAGAACACACAAATTCAAGATAATAACCTTCGCTCTACCGTAAAGTTAACTGTAACCCCCGCTTTGCCCTAACAATCGTCTACCCCTTGTTTCAATAACCCTCGCTTTACCGTATAACTGCAACCCTCTTTTCTCATTACTATCAATTCACCGAATATTTCACGGTATCCCTAGCTTTGCCCCAACTACCCTCTTTAATCCTCTGCGTAACCCTCGATTTCCTGACCCTCCCTTAACAATATACCTAATTATAACACCACTTTTGTCCTAACTTACTACGTTTTATTCGTTTTCATTACCCTCACTTTACAATAGTATATCTCACTGCAACCCTCATTTTCCATAACCCTCGTGTCCATGATTCCTCGTTTTACAGTAAACTGAGTATAACACTTGTATTTTCCTTAATTCCCTACTCGTTTTCCTCACCCTGGCTATACTGTTTACCTTTAACTGTAACCCTTGCGTTGCCCTATACCTCTTAGTAAACCTCTTTTAATAACCCTCAATTACCGTCTACCTAACTGCAATTTTCGCTTTGATCTAAACCCCTAGGTACCACTCGTTTTCATACTACTCCTTTTATTACATGCCAAGTGCTCCAGATATAAGAATCATATCTGCGAATTTTAGGTATTCTGCGTATTTTGAGCACTGATGCCTAACATTACACCCCTTACCCTGCTTTACAATATACCTAACTGTAACCGCCACTTTTCGCAAAATCCTACGGCATAACTCCTCCTGTAACCCGAACTTAAAAGTATATCTAACTTTAACCCTCGCTCTTATCCTCTACATGAGCCGTCACTTTGCCCTCACCTTCTAGTAACCCTTGTTTCATAACCCTCTCTTTTGCGTATACCTTATTGTAACCCTTGCTTTACCCTTACCCTCATCGTACACCTCGTGTCCAAAACCCTCGCATAACCGTCGGGATTTTGATCGAAAACCGGACAATGTGGCTCGAGTGGCGCGCGCAAATTCGCCAAACCTAATTTGGAAACCTTATCATAAGCTGACAGGACAATGTTTCCTTTACAGTTCCGTACTCTCCCGACATAGGCAGATGAAGTCATGAAATGTTGATACAACCTCTGTTCTAGCCGAAATCAGTGGGTTTTGGCAGTTTCCGCCAGCGGAAAAAAATTGCATCAAAATCCATTTGAATTTCTTTATCACATGACAACTCTTCTCGCTTGGAAAGGGTGGTTTATATCACAATACATCACCATGATCGGGCAGACAGATTTTGTGACGATCAGACAGAAGGATGGACGTACAGAATGAGTCCTAAATACTCCTGGTTATGCTTATAAAAACGTATATTGGTCAGTTATTCTGTCATTTGGGTATTTGTTTCGGTAAGCAGGGTCAGCCGCTTACAAAAAGTATACTTGTTCTAAATTGTGCCGGTTGCAGTATCAGCGCGCGCCGGTCAAATGTCTGCTTTAACGAACCAAGCATAGCATATCATTTTTGGCACACATCCCCCGTCAATGCGAAATCATGTAAAACTCGAAATGCAAAAGTCTGTTACGTAACTTGCAGCATTGCTTTTTAGCTCATCTGGCCCGATGGGCTTATGGCATGGCATGGTGTCCGGCGTCCGTCCGTCCGTCCATCCGTCCGTCCGTAAACTTTGTGGAATTTCGACTTCTTCTCCAGAACCATAAGGCCTAGAAAACTTAAACTTGGTGTACAGACTCCTTGACTGGTGAGGATTAAAAATTGTAGCTTTGGTGGCCCTGTGGCCCCTAATAAGGGCCACAGGGGCCACGCCCTAAAAAGCTATTTTCATCTTCTTCTCCAGAACAATAAGGCCTAGAAAGCTGAAACTTTGTGTTCAGACTCCTTGACTAGTGAGGATTATAAATTGTAGCTTTGGTGGCCCTGTGACCCCTAATAAGGGCCACAGGGGCCAAGCCCTTAAAACCTATTTTCATTTTCTTCTCCAGAACAATAAGGCCTAGAAAGCTGAAACTTTGTGTACAGACTCCTTGACTAGTGAGGATTATAAATTGCAGCTTTGGTGGCCCTGTGACCCCTAGTAAGGGCCACAGGGGCCAAGCCCTTAAACCTATTTTCATCTTCTTCTCCAGAAGCATAAGGCCTAGAAAGCTGAAACTTTGTGTACAGACTCCTTGACTAGTGAGGATTATAAATTGTAGCTTTGGTGGCCCTGTGACCCCTAATGAGGGCCACAGGGGCCACGCCCTAAAAACCTTTTTTCATCTTCTTCTCTAGAAGCATTAGGCCTAGAAACCTTAGACTAAGTGTACAGACTCCTTGACTAGTGAGGATTTTAAATTGTAGCTTTGGTGGCCCTGTGACCCCTAATAAGGGCCACAGGGGCCACACCCTAAAAACCTATTTTCATCTTCTTCTCCAGAACAATAAGGCCTAGAAAGCTTAAACATAGTGTACAGACTCCTTGACTAGTGAAGATTAATAATTGTAGATTTTGTGACCCTGTAGCCCCTACTAAGGGGGGAAACACATTGGCCACACCCTAAAGCAAAATCAAATATACAGCCTGATGAGCTACAGAGCCAATGGCTCTATTTTTGTGAATATTACTCTTATTCAAGATAGAAAATCGGTATTTGTCTTTTACATTTCTAGAATAACATTTCAACTTTGTAAAGTTATGAACAGCAAGTTGAGTTTTACAGGATTGAAATGTTAGTTTTGCACGATTGGACTTGTCTTTTCAAGAATTGCATGGTTGAGAACGACAAGTTACATCTTGCAAGTTAGGAGTGTACATGAATTCATTTTTGGCACACATCCCCTTCCATATTTCAAAAGATGTGCTGCTGAGCACTGCTGAGTTCTAGCTAGGGCATCTTTTCTGATTGGTCGAGCGGCTGATTTCAGAGGTCAGCGGGATGACCCGCCTTACGGGCCAATCTTAGATCAACAGTATAACCTAATAAAAAAAACTGTTGATGTTAATTTATTTAGATTGGGTAATAAATAGTTAATAAACAAAGGTCCGGAAATGCATATGGTTTTTGAGTTGATTTAACTACTTCCAGATTATTGCTTTTTGTCTATTATATTATATATACATTTATTTATATATATTAGAAAGAGTAAACATCAGATGGTTCGGACTGGATCAATCTTCTTTAATACGATGAATTCATTTCGACCATTATGTGGGTCTTGTCAAGTATGATTACAAATGGAAGGTAACATATACTTATACAGGAACAAAACATTAAATCAATTCATATAATCAACACATAGTTGTGTGCTCAGATTGACAGTTAAGAAATCAGTCATGTGTTGTCAATCACGTAATGATTGCCCCAAGCACTAATTGCCGGGTGCAGTTTTTTTTAATATATAGGTTGTCGCACCACTTTGACATTTTTCACTAGAACTGTTCACTCAAAGTAATGTTTGTTTATAGCCTACGCTGGTAGATTACAAAAACAATAATTTACTATTTATAACAATCGCTATGTTTCTCAGGTCACCATATTTTTGACGGCTTTCCAATCTTGATAAACATTACATATGATAATATCTCAACAGGGACATTGCCGTGTTAGTGGCAAACACGTGTTCTCTATTGTAATCATTATTTAGAAACTTATTGGAACACTTCACGTGTGTGTAGGTAAGCGTGTCGCTGTCACACCATTCAGTACGTGTAGGCATTGTTCCCTGTATAAGCGTTTTTCCTTGTAAGTTTTATTAAACCTCACCAATCATAGGATTCATCAATAATGTTTATCAGCATTACCGATGTTTATTGAAAGACAGTTCTGGGCTTCTATACGGAAAGTAGGGTTTAAGACAAGTAAACTTTGAAATCAAATAGGATCCCGGACTTAGATATTCGGAAACATTGGTTTTTACATTAACATTGATGTTTGATCACAACGCGTGCAATAAATGAAGGATATCATTTTGGTAAATTTTTCGCGGAAAGGACAATTGCAAGGACTTAAGAAAACAGAGCGCATTGGAACTCTTAGAGAAGAAGCAAGAGAAGAAGATTATTTTATTAAGGTGTCACACACTTTAAAAGTGTCCGGCCAAAAGTGACCTATGAGACACTTAAATGATCATAAGACATGTTATAAATGATAATGATACAGGTTAAAATCCGACATCACAAAACATAATTTATAATACATGGAAGTAACCCAGTGCTAAATTACATACATGTATATGCAAAATACAATATTAAATGACTGATTTATACCTTTTGTTATACATACACTAAACTATTGCGGCGATGGATTTGATGTGGTGTATATTGGACAGCAACTAAACAGCCTTATCAAGAGAAGATAATCTGTGAAAATACTGGTCACATACATTGAGTTTATAATATAGCTCAGATCTTATTTCTTTGTAGAAACTGCACTCGACAAGAAATTGAACCTCGTCCTTTATAGAATTACTGTTGCAGTACTGTGCAGTTTTCTTTAAATTCAATATTGATAATTTTGTGATTTTGAAGGTTCATACTGCATTAACGATTGACTTTTGCTATGGGGTTATTTACTAAAAATTCACCAATTCACTCAAGAGAATGATAATAATCACATTGCAGTAAAACATATTGACTTTTATTTTCAATTTTAAGGTAACTTGGATTTTGACTAAGAAATACCAAGTTTTTGTAAAACAAGTTTTTCAGTGACAGTGAATCGTAAACCGTATGAATTTTTCGTTTCCCCACCGGTAGATGACCATTCCATTAAAACATCCTTATTGTTTGCCTGTACATTTGTTTTGTTTATTATTAGCAGTGATTTTCTGTTTGAAAAAGTGGGGGATGCTTAATTAAGTTCTTTGTGTATATATAAGAATAGATTTAACATAATGTTCAGTAAATAAAGTATCCTTGAAAAGTGCGGAGTTTATTTCCATTTTGGAGATTATGTCGTTACACAAACCGGCAAGCCAGTCATTATGATCTTTCAACATAATATTCCTATAACTTCTGAACAATAAACAATACTTAATTAGAATTGAAAGAATGAAGCATCCTTTTCAATTGTTCTACTAGTTTGTAAAACACCTGCCCCAGCGCAAACAAAACTGCTGGCCGTGGTTCGATGACTCGTTTATTCCCAAAACATGTATGAGGACATGTAAACAAAATGTGTTTTCACCCTGCAACAATACATAAAATAATAAGTACATCTGAATAATAAGACACCCGATTCATAAAGCATCATTGCAGGAATACATTATAAAGAGTTGATACAATATGCACATCACAAATGATTTCATTATGCAAACACACATTCAATGCATAGTTACCAACATATGATATACTTATAAAGAAAGGTTAACCATTCAATACAAATATGGAATAAAATACTAGCAAAGACTAATCATGAAATAGCAATTACCCTAGTTTGAAGAATAATTGAATAAATGATAAGCCTATGATTAATTATATAATAGATATTTCATTATCATATACCTACACATAACATTGCGCCATGATATGATATAGATGCACCTATGTATTTATTATATATATTTTCAAATCCACTCCGGGTTGAGAGTCCTACGCTCTACCTGTTCGGCCAAAGAGATATCCCTCCAGCCAAAGCCAGTAGGAAGGAGAAGACCTCACCCTGTCTTATAAGTATGATCAAATATACAACATTACACCTTTGTGTAATACAGTAGGTTAAAGGGGCAGTAGCACGTTTTTATGGGGAATAAATGGTAATGTCAGGAAAATGAAAATAAATGGTTCCAATTGAAAGACAATGTATTTAAACTAAATGGAGCAGTAATAATTCAAATATATAATGTAAAGTTTAGCCATGCGATTCCTTTTTCTTACACAAAATGAATTAAAGGTGTTCACACAAAAATGGCCACCAATGGATTTTATGTGAATCTTCATACTTTGTCCTTTAACCATGTCTGATTGGCTTGTGTAATGAGATTTATGACACTATCAACATAATACATTTAGCATTAACATACAATAATCAGTGAAAATTTAAAAAAATAAGATTATCAAAAAAACGTGCTACTGCCCCTTTAAACCCTTCACACCATGATTACTTGTATAAAATATAGATATGATAACTGACACAATAATAACATGTGCCACATTATAGATAAATGAAAATAGCCTAAACATTTAGCAATGCATAAACTACAATAAAATACATTCATACAACCACACACACAGTAGCCTGGCCCTATTCCCTAATAATATGATAGATAAAGAATATTGCCTTAATGATAATAATATTTATGTGAAATACTAATTATTAAACTAACCTGTGTTCAATAGTTTGAAGACGAAGAAAGGAGACAGTCTGTCTTCTGTCAAATGTCTTGCTTGTCAAAAGTCGTGCTCATCAAACAAAGTGAAGTAATGCAGTGCACTAAGTTAATAGTGCAGGTTACTTTTATAGAATCTAAGAGCATGCAAAGTGAGAAGTAAGCTTACCTAACAATAGAGAACAAAGGATAGAAAGCTGAAGTTGCTAGGAGGTCAGAGTAAAGAACAATAGAGAGACAGCAAGATACATGATTACAAGCACAAAGTTAATGCTCTGGGCTGCTACTGTTACAGTCCCTACTACCGGGTTATCTAATAATAACAAACACAATCTGTGTTTCAATACTAACTTTATACATCACTCTTCTCAGTAGTGTACATCATTTGGTTCCCATCGCCATTGGTTCCTATCTCCAGTTGGCTTTTTGTAAGCGAGTCTTTTGCCTATCTAACCCTTGCCATCCAATCATTTACGTTTGCTTCTTTCCTAATACTTTCTGGCCATTTCTGTGTAACCAATAAGCTATCAGATTTCTTTCATGCTTAATTACCGTTAAGCCAGAGAAAATCATTCATCCTTTAGTCTTTGTTCATGTAACATCTATTGTTTTATTCAAAGACTTACAGATTTTCTCGGATATAAAAGTGATCTTTTCTTATTAACCGTTTTCTTCCAATTTTACCTATTTTTAAATATGACACTACACTGGAATAAACTAAAACATTAGTACATGGATATTTACAATTAAAACACGTAGAAATACACTATATTACACTCTGTCACATAAGCAAGAAATGTCGGGGGTAAAATTAACGCTTGGTGTTGCAGAAAGGGAAGGCTACTTGTCAGAAAATAATCCGACAGGACAGGACTGCAGAGAGGATCTCTGGTGCCGTACCATACGTGTGACACATTTTGAGTGTATAGTTCTAATCTACGTGCAAAATCTGACTATGATCTCACTACCTGTCTAATGTCATGTAGACCACCCATCGAGTTGGACTCAGAAACCTCCCTGGACTACTCCAAGTGGTGGCTGGAGGTCTATACAGCCTGACTGTGGCTACACAAACCACAAACTGTATAAGATAAGATAAGATAAGATAATGTCTTTGTTGTCCCAAGGGAAATTTGTTTTACATCATATATACAGTTCTCCAGTTACAAACAAAGCAAACTTAATGTACATGATAATATTATTATGCATAAGATTTGTCTAAATAAACATGAACACATCCGATTTAGTCACACTCACATTCACTTGACTAAAATAGAAATATGACATTAATCAATAAACTGCTCATTGTAGGAACGAACACTGTTTGGAATAAAAGAGTAGCGAAACCTGTTTGATTTCCCAGTCGGCATGCGCAGTCTGCGTCCTGAAGGTAGCCAAGAATATTCCGAAAAAAAGAATATGTGATTGGTCACTTAAAATTTTATTTGTTTTCTTGGAAATTTGCTGCTCATAAAAATCGCCGATACTTTCAATTGGAAGTCCAATAATTTTTGAAGCTGTTTTAACAATTTTTGAGAGTTTGTTTTTATTCTGAACAGACAGATTTCCGTACCAGCTCAAGAAATTAAAGGTCAAGATACTTTGAATAAATGTTCTGTAAAATAACCTCAATATAGTTTGATCTATTTTAAAATGTCTCAATCTCCACAAAAAATGCAAGCGTTGCTGTCCTTTCTTATAATTTTTGTCAGTATTTTCGTTCCAAGAAAGTTTTGAATCCAAGACAGTACCCAAATATTTGTATTCTGTTACTCTTTCTATTTCACCATCATCTATAGTCACATCATTTAATGTAGACTTCTTTTTCCTAAAATCTATGACCACATTTTTCGCATTTATCGCATTATCGCAGGTCAATGTCCCCTATGGTGTGTACTTAATGTAAATCACTTAACTCCACTCTACTCTCTTCAAGAGGAATACAAGTTTATATATATATATATATATCGGATAACAATTAACAGACCATCGGTCGCACAGTAGGCCGATTTGACTATTTACATCACCGATAATACTTATAAATAATTTCCTAAATGTGTTTGGCAATCAATCTTTACACATTTAACGGAATCATTATAGCTCCAAGTTTATCTTAAAGTCGAACACTTAGCATCCTGCTACATCAGCGTATATGTCTCCGCTAATGCTACAACCTATCCCTGATATCCTCCAAGGGTATTCTGCCGTATCGCTGACGGGTGATTGCCCAGCGCTTTTTATAGCCTGTCTGTTTTCAGTCAAACTATTTCGAACTCCATACACTGTTATCTACTGATGTCGCACGTGGAAATCTAAGAACGCGTGATTTGGAGCTAAGCGGGAGACTGCAGTGAGAATCAGATGTATTATCTAATAGCACTCCTATTGGTTAATTTGAATCACGAGGTGAGCACGCGGAACGAAGCCAAGAAACTAGTTTGCCGCTATCGCTGAAAGGGCATCATTTGATTGACTTGCTATATATAGCGATACGACAGAAGACCATAGGAGGATATCAGGGGATAGGTTGTAGCATTAGCGGTGACATATACGCTGATGTAGCAGGATGAACACTTAGTATTGTGCATAGTTATGTTAGAATTCATAGTCTAAAACATGGCATTCTTTTCTCAACCGAATTACATGTACATCATTTTGTAAGCTTGATTAGCTCAAATCATCCGAAATAACCCTGCTCATGGTCTTCAAAATAACTTATTAAAAGTTTATTGTGCAACTATACAGGAAAATTGGTTCCTTATGGTATCTATGATAAGGTATATTGTTTATATCTGACTGCCATGCGCTTGAATGATATCGCGTCCGAAGATTGGAGAATTATCCGCACATATAATGAGTTTAAGTAATAGGTAGAGGGTGAGTGGCAGAACATTATCGGAGATAAATCTCCGGTTTTGAGATGGTCGGGCGAGTCGTTAGTCGAGTGTCAGTCGAGCTCAACCGTCTCAATCCCGTACATTTATCACCCTTCTCTTTACTGTAACGAGTTCTCTGTCTATCCTATAGCACAGTCTAATGCTTTAAGTCATACATTTTAACTGATCTTAATGGAACATGTATGATAATCAATTGTATATATATTGGAGAATCTGTAGTGTTATTTTTACCAAATTATACTCCTCCAAGTAGCAAAAAGTAGCATTGTTGACCTCTCCTTTTATTACAAGATGATGGACAAAACATTGTGGACTGTTGCATCATGCAGATGAGATAACATGGTTATTGATAGGCAAATGGCTACAAAAGATATTTCTAGAGATTTGGCTTTCCTCGTGTTGATCTTATGATTGGAAGTTGACAGAATCTATAGCAACGTGTCTGCCCTGCTTGGAACTGTTTACAATCGTCATGGTGCTTGATATACAAACCCGTCGATACCTACTGTATGGTGACTATTACAGACATTATTCAAAATAATAAATTAATTTGAAAGGAGATGTTTACGTTATTAATTCTTCTCCTATTTTAAATTTTGATGGTCATGCTGTTGTAATATAAAGCTACTTTGACTTTCATTTTGGCCTTTTAAATTAAATACGCTGTTGAAAATGGTTTAAATGATTAAAACACAATCGCTAAACTCTAATTATCGAATAAGAGACGAAATATTCTTCAAATATATATTTAGAATGGTGCCTTTTGAGAGCTAGGTTTCTCACAAAAGCAAATTTGAAATAATCAGTATTCAAAATTATGTTTAGTTAATTGAAAAGGGGAAGGGTTGTTATCAACTTTATGTTAAATACATTTTGATTACTGATTTGTTTTCTGTGTTTCAAGCGTAATATGTAATGTTCCTTAATTAAATACCTGAGCAAATTATTAAAGCCCCATTGCCATACTTGCATGCGGTTTGTGAAATTTAACTATTGAGAAAAGAAATACATCACTCGGAAGAACAATCTTTCGTCGAAAGTTTGATATCATATTTACATCTTTTAATCAAAAATATAATAAAAAACTTAACCCGACGACAAAAGTACAGTACCCTCTGAAAAATTATTATAGCTTTTAATGAACCCGCTTTCGGTGACATCATCATTGTGTGTGTAGGTTTAACACTGCGTCTCAGTTACCGCAATTGCGTCTAATTGGAATTAACTTGTGCTCGATTCGGATAAAAAGAAAGGAAAATCTAGTCGTGCGCGACAAAGACGGCTTTCAAGCAAGCAAGCGTATATTTAGGAACAGTAAATAATTGAGATGGCCACACTTGATTCGCCTTCATGTCGACATGCCGGGGCTTACGTTTCGGTCATTTCAACAAACTGTCTCCTATTTAATGAAGTTCGTTCTTATCTTCTCATGGTTGGTCGCCAAAAAATGCTAAAAATACCACAAACACAGTAAAAATATGAAAAAAAAATATTGGAGTTTGAATATGGGTCTTTAAGTGCCTATTTGGAACACGTCAATAATGTATTAATTGTTACCTCATCAAACCTATCTGGCAAAAACTTGAAGAATTGATTTTTGATAAACAAAAACTAACATTAAATTTTCGAAGAAAAACATTGTGTTAGGTTTTTGTGAAAAGAGAAATAATTACTGTTGTTAAACACAATATAATAAATTTTTTAAACATGTAACAGAAGATATTGAGACAGCATATTTCGTTTACTGATTAAGCGTTTATTCGAACTGCAAATATGAAAATTCTGGTCAGTCTGTCACAACCTATTTTGATACCGTTTTACATATTTATTACCATATCTATCTGTTCACCTATTTGCTTCTTGAACCAACGCTTTGTGTATGCAATAATTTTTATGTCCTGGATTTATTATGTGATTTGTTATGTATTGAATTGATTATGTGAATTATCTTGCATTGTATGGAGATACAAAATAAATTTAGAAAACAACAAAAACATTTTCTTCAAATAAAAAAAGACGGTTAAGACCATAGCATTACATGCAATTAAGTTAGATAGCAAATAAATCTGCACAATATTTAATGACATTGAAAATCAATTAGAAGGACCCAAAATAAAACTTCATAGAATATCAAAACACTGCAGGAAACCGTTTTCAATATCCAAAGGTTTAAAAAACGTCCGAAACCATCAGGGCTATTCGTCTCTTCATTTACCTGTCAATGGTGTTGAAGTGCCTTTCTGTTAACTTAACGTAATACCCCCTTTACACCAAGCCCGTTCTCAGTACGTTCTTGGGTTTTTCTCAGAACGGGCTATAACTGTCTGAGAACTGTCCGAGGACGAAATGGACGTTGTGGCAACTGTTAACGAACTTTATGAACTGGCTCGGACGTACTAAAAACGGGAAGGTGCCCCAGAACGTTTGACATGTTAAACGTTCTCCCCGTCCTGAAATTGGACTGAGTACAAACGTACTGAAAACATGATTGTCGTACTGAGAACGGAACTGCCGTACTTCGATCTGTCTAAGGACGAGTAAGAACGTAGCGCAGTCGGGAATCGATTGCAATACGTTTGTGCACAGTTTCCACCCCGTCCATTCCGTCCTCAGCCCCAGTGTAACTCGTTCTCAGTACGACCATAGTCAGTTGTTCGTACGTCCTAATAAGGGTAAAATATTGAAAATGTTCTGAATCAGTGTGTAGTACGTTCTTACACAGTCATAAAAGTTCTAATACTGTCCTCATTGCGTTCTACTCGTTCTTAGTACGTTTGCAAAATTCTCACACAGTTCTTACTACGTTTGCAATTCGGTATGTAAGGACGGGTATAAATACACAAGTAAAAATGATAATTTTATCATTCGGGATACAGAAGTGATAGGAGAAACATGAAGCAAATTACATGAAGCTCTCAGCATGATGAATAAGGGTTTCCTTTCACAGTTTGTGATGGAAGCAGAGAAACAATGTAAAGTGTTATTTGCCTCGGCCACTATGGCTTCTACAGGGCTAGTGGATCTGGTATTTGATTTCCTGTGAACAACCTTCCTCCGACAATACTTCTTCTTTGGAGGCATGACGTTTTCGCCTTGAAATTGAGAACGGGCAAGGACGTGCTGGTTTTTTATTGAAAACGGGCCAGAACTGGATGGTTTTACAATTAGGACGCACTGAGAACGGAATCAGGACGTAGTGAAAACGAAAAGAACTGTCTTAAAACGAGTTGGTCGCAGCTAGGACGGAATTGTGCGTATCAAGAACGAGATTGGTCTAGTTTAGAACGGATATGAACTGGTTGAAGACGTCCTGAAACAGGCAATACTATCCGATCTAAACGTGTAAGAAACTGCCCGAGTACGGGATAAAGACTAGGTGAACGTGCTGAGAACTGTGTATGAACGAACTGGCGTCACATTTGGATAAAATATAAACAATCGTTACTCGTTTCCATCCCGTCCGAGGCCGTTTTGCTTTTAATTTTGGACGGAGTAGGACGTAGTGAGAACGATCTTGGTGTAACTCAGGCATAAGGTCCTGTCATTTCAGTTTGAACAAGTTGTCCAAATTGATACCACAAATAGTCGACCGGGTTAATGCCTGGAGACATTGACCTGATGATCATGCACGACAGAAGCTGACAGTTGGTACATTGTACTTTTTCATCTAATCGGGTGAAGTCTAAATTTTTATCTTTCTTGCTTCATGTATGTATGATATTTGACAAGTTCTTCATGGTTACAATATTTCCCACTGTGTCGTAAATAAATCCCCTACTGTATTTCATCCTGCGCGATTTGGAGCTAAGCGGGAGACTGCAATGTGAATCAGATTTATTATCTATAGCACTCCCATTGGTTAATTTGAATCACGAGGTGAGCACGCGGAACGAAGTCAAGAAACTAGTTTGCCGCTATCGCTGAAAGGGCATCATTTGATTGGCTTGCTATATATAACGATACGACAGAAGACTATAGGAGGATATCAGGGGATAGGTTGTAGCATTAGCGGTGACATATACGCTGATGTAGCAGGATGACTGTATTTTCGCAGCCGATGTTGTGTCCGAATTAGACGTTTTTTTCCATAATGTGTCAACATTTTTAGTTACCAATAGACTTAATATAATCTTAGGTGAGGATTTTAATTGTGTTCTTTTAACACTAAGATTGATAAAGTAGGCGGCAATCTGGATGCTATTCAACTCGGCTCTTCTATTATTTTACAATGGCTTTCTGACTTTTCACTCACCGATACCTATCATTTCTGTCTTCCTGATAAAATTTGGCGTAACAGCATATTAACTGCCTTACGTTTAGATCGCTTTTATATTTCTTCTGATTGTGTAATTTCATGTGCCAATATATCGGTGTGTTCTGCTCCGATCATGACGTGTTTGTTAAAGCTCAAGGATTTCGCCGGTATTGACTTTGGCAAAGGTTATTGGAAGTGCAATAACCAATTTTAAAAAATACCAATTTCAACTTCTTGTTTACTAACTTTTGTCGAAATAAAATACCTTCCAAAGACAACATTACTTTAGATTTGTGGGATCAATTCAAAATTGAAATTTAACAATTTATCAAATTATATTAATAAAGGCGTAAGATGAAACATTCATTCCCAACGTTTGTATTATATATGGCAATGCACTGAAAAACAATGTTCGCATCCCTTATGTGCTATCATTTAGAACTCATCTTGTGAAGGAAACGTTATAATATATTCCTTCTATGGTTATATTTTCGTTCGTGGGTCAGATGTCTGGAAATAAAATATAGACCGGTCATAGTCTTATCCTCGTTACAATATGACCGAAGGGTAAGATCAAGACCGGTGAGTTAATTCACATAACTGAATAACCACTGGGTGATAACGTGCCCCGGAAATTGCTGACCACGAAGCGAGGAAAGATGACAGAGGCAAGGGACCAGGGGAAATAAATAATGTACACAATGCAACTGAGTGAACCCGAAATCCAATTATAATCATAACCATGCACTCGAATAAAAAGACAACATATTGTTAGATTGCGATAAATTCGTTCATATTAACAGTTATCAAATTAACCCTATGCTTCTTCTTGAATATTATTAGTATGGTAATCATCAGATATGACATAGTGCTGCGGATAATTGTGGCACCTGTTGGGTATTTACTTACATTAGTTTTTGATGATATTTTTCAATCTGTTGATTTTGAATGTTCTTGAAAGTCCTTGAATATGTCCTTGAATAACAAAAGTTATATAAATTCTACTGAACACTATTTTGTATTCTCTCAAGTCTGCATAGCAAAATAAAACAAGTCTGGCGCTGTCAACTGCGTTTCTGAAATTTATTTTTAAGTGTGTAGAGAAACAGCATGTAGAGGAAATATCAACTGAAGTGAATGGCAGTGAACGAATTAAAATAATGAATGATATTTACTTTTCACCAACAAACACTGATGTAGTGTTGAATAAACAAAATCTCGTTATCAATTCTACCCAACACCGGTTTACATGCCTTAGACTGTTGGTGAGTATTCAAACATGGCAATTCTTGTTCGAATGCGCTATTGTTTACAAATCGTTGCGCACAGAACGCAATTTATTCTGATTCTTTGGAGTTGAACGCGTATCTGTACTCCCAGTTTTAAACCCATTGCGTTTCTTTATGATTTTATTTCGTAAAATACCCAGAGGCACTGTATCTAAGTAACTAGTAATCATAAATACTGAACAAAATAGATTAGGGATATTTATGATTTGTATTTCATCTTGTGCTCAATTAAGTAAAAAATCAATACTTTTAATTTTTAAAAAATATCTTTTTCCAGTATAAAATGCTAAGCAAACAAAGAAAGTCGCAAGGAACACGCGCGTATAAAACACGTCATATCATGATAAAGGATCAACAACTTTTGACTGGCTTTTATAATAGCATATACCTTAAAAATGATCAAAAACGTTAATTCAATGATAGATGTATGTATTGAATGTATGTGCATGATGATTTAAAAATGTTGGTATTTGATCACTAAAGCAAAGGGAGATAATTACAGGGGGCGCAACTCGTGCATGGCTTATTATGTAATTGTTGAATCCGACCCTGAAAGTATTAACATAAATTTTAATCAATAACAACTTTTTTTCACAAAATGTATTTTAATAATACTTTTGTTAATGTATGTGATTTAATAGAAATATTCTGTATTTCAAAACATAAATGATATAGATCGATACCATTGACAGCACACTGTAGAAAATATGTAGCTACCAGTATTTCATAAAGCGTCAATAACCATTATCCTATATCATATAAGAATCTCGATCTCTGATTTGTTCACGTGACCCTAGATAACAACTGATATCACCCTCTTGAGTGGGATGATAGATTATTTATACCCCGCCATGAACCAATCACGTAAAAAGCGTGCAAATTTGCACTTAGTTATACCCCGCCATGAAAAAAGTGTGCAGATTGAGCTTCTTGTTTCGTAACATCAAAGTCAAAGTAATTGCAAGCTATATAAATGCAAAAAAACGTACATGTATATTGCCATAATTAGCTTATTAATCTAAGATTTGGTGTTTTAAATGCTTCTCGTCGAAAAAAATGTCAATATTGTGTCGCGGCTTTCTTGATCATTGCATATGAGAATCAGTTCACATTTATTCGAAATATCAGTATTCACTCACTGTTTCGCTGTGTGTCTTGCAAGGAACATTATGCTTCAGGAACTATATTTAACGCACCTAGAGTTACAGTCAGACAAGAGTCAGTGTTTTGGTTCGACTTTTGTTTGACTTTAATTGAGCATTGAAAGTCGCGTTGAGGAACGGTTGTTGGTGTTAGAATGCATAAAGGTATTGAGAGCTTTAACGAGAACGGATTCCTAATGTAACTGTGCCAATTTATAATTAATATTGGTCAACCTTTTTTTACTTCTTCCTTCGAATGTAAAAGTAAACAATTGTGTGTAGAATTGTGTGTAAACAAAACAATGCCTTGTTAATCTATTCATTATCCGAGCCATAAAAGCATCCCCATTGGCAAAGCTTTATAATCTGAATTGAATTCTTCTGTGTTATAGGGATTAAATACACATTTACCTACAGAGTCAATGGACTTTCAGTTGAAAAGCATGTGCTATATTCTTCTATCAATGAATACTTCATAGAAAAAGTGTCATGATCATGGTTAAAATGTGGAAAAATAAACTTCACAATATTTAAGAAAGTGAGAAAAAATAAGTTGCTGTCTTCATAGCTCTTATGATTAAAACATTTTAGTATTGTGGCCCAATTGACTGTAGATGAATTGTTTACAATAAAAATGCAATGTTATCAAATGTATGTCACTGAATACATATTTTATTTTTACTGAAATAGCTCCAGCGATAGCCATCCTGCTTGGTGCTAAAATGTATTAATTCAACCGCCATCTTCTGACGCAAAGCCAAAGACCCTTGAGTTTTCTAGATCTGTGCTTGCTCTCTAGCTTATTATAAAAAAAATCCACTTTTGCGCGTGCTGAGTGAAGGCGGGCATTGTCCTATTGAAACAGTTCCCTCTGTTGGTCGAGGTGTGGCTGTAAAACGTCATTGATGTATTGGGGACCGTCAAATTGCCGAAAATGATGGCCAGGTGTGATCGTCCGATGTAAGTCATGGCTCCCCACACCATGACGCTCCCTTCTCCAAATCTGTCGACCTGTCGGAACGCAGTTTGGTGCAAAACGTTCATTTCCTCGTCTGTATACACGTTGCTTGCCATCACGTCTGTGAAGTAGGGCACTGAATCTGTCACCGAACCAGACTCGTCTCCAGTTCCTTAGGGTCAATATCCTCACGATAGTGCACCATCTGAGACGTTGACGTCGATGTTGGCGTCTCTGAAAAAGTCCGACAATTGGTCGTCGTGCGTGAAGATTAGCCTCACGTAAACGGTTGCTGATAGTTTGGGCCGACAATCTCCTCAAACCAGTCACTTGTGTTGGTGTGGCTTGCTGATTACGTAGGTCGGGGACTCGGATGAAACGATTCTGAGCAAGTGTGGTTATCCTTAGTCTACCACTCGGAGGACGGTCTGCGGATGCATGGAACTGTCTATAGCGATTCCAAAGTCATGAGATCGTTGTTTTATGGACATTACGATGGCGGGCAACTGTTACAAAACCTGGCCCGGCCTGAATCCGACCCATGGCAATATTTCGATCTGTTTTATTCACTCGGGGCATTTTCGACCTTGATTTTCGGAGGAAACGAATTGAAAATATTGCCAAAGTACGCGTCCTTTTATAGACCTCGGCTTAAACTTTGATTTCCTTGATTTTCACGTGCAGTTCACTTTTAGTATTATGCATATGACTGTTTCGCACTTTCTCGAACAAAATCGGATAAAATGTCGGCGTGCGTTTATAGGGCTATGTTATGAAGCTATTGCTAATCATACGAGAACATCTTAAGAATACATCACAATAAATTCCAATTTACATTCATCATTTTTGTTCAGAGGATGTTGTCAGATATTGAGAGAGGGGTTGCGTTTCTTTTTTGAGAGAGTGTGCTTATCTATAAGGCAGAGGAAACATATGATTTGATTGAAGTGCCGAAACATCAAGGGTATGGATAAAAGAGCTTTTCATTCAGATCTGATAAACTCCGAGCTTGTGGTAAATCCTCCTTCCAATCCACAGGATTTGGTGAATCTCGACAACATCACTCTTCAGAGTCTTTTGGATTCGCAGGCACCTGAAAAGATCAAGGTCAAAACAAACCATCCCGAAGCATCATAAACTATGACTACTGAAATTAAATCTGCAAAAACCTCAGCTCGCGTAGCTGAAAGGCGATGGAGACGGAGTCGTCTGGAAGTACACAGACAAATGTACTGCACCGCCAGAAATCGTGTGACAACCGAGGTAAAGCGTGCAAAACAGTCCTTTTTCACCACAAAGATTGAAAACTGCGCCTCAGACTCTCGATCGTTGTACAATGTCATGTTTAAACTTCTTAGAAATGACACCAGGAATCCATCTCCCTCCAGCAGCGACTCCAAAGCTACTGCAGAACAATTCCAACAATTCTTCGTTGACAAGATATCAAACATCCGTTCAGCCATGGACAGTGAGTATCCTTCGGCTCCTGCTACGGCAGTCTCCAACACTCCCCCAGACATGGTGACAATGGACTCCTTTAGGCATTTTACTGAGGAGGAAGTTCTTCGTCTTGTCAAAAAATCAAAGCCAACATCATGTGTGTTAGATCCTCTTCCGACGCCAGTTCTATTGGATAATCTTGATGTTCTACTGCCCGTGTTTACTGGCATCATTAACACTTGTATTCAGTCTGGCACTATGCCGTCAACCTTGAAGTCAGCAATTGTCAAGCCTATGCTGAAGAAAACATCTCTTGACCCGAACAGCCCCTCCAATTATCGTCCTGTGTCAAACCTATCTTTTCTGTCCAAGCTGATTGAACGAGCAGTATGTGATAGGCTGTTTGAACATCTCACCACGAACAACCTCTATGATGTCTTCCAATCGGCATACCGCAAGAACCACAGCACGGAGACGGCTTTGTTGAAAGTCCTTGACGACCTGCGATTTGGACTTGATGGAGGCAATGTTGGGATGCTGGTTTTACCTGACCTTAGTGCCGCATTCGACACAATTGCAAAGGCTCAAAGTCAACTTCTTCATCAGTGGAAGTGCATGGGACTGGTTTCGTTCATACCTTGCAAATCGGCATCAGTGTGTTGTAGTGGATGAAGCAACATCTGCGAACGTCAACCTGGAGTTTGGAGTCCCCCAGGGCACTGTGTTGGGACCCATCCTCTTCACTATGTACATAAAGGAACTAGAGAAGTCCTCAGTGGGTCGACAACAGTATGCAGATGACACACAGTTGAACAAGGTGTTCTCTCCCACTCCCACCGATGCTCAGGATGCAGTATCACAACTATCTGGATGCTGTGAAAATATTAAATCCTGGATGCTTCACAACAAGCTCAAGTTGAACGACACCAAAACTTAATGCCTTCTCGTTGGTTCCCAGAAAAGAAGGGCCCAGACAGGAATTGTGGAATTTCAGTTTGGAGATAGTTGTGTCTCTTTGTCCTCCAAGGTCAAGACTCTTGGTGTCATGCTCGACTCGGATCTTTCACTTGACTCTCACATCAATAATCTTACAAAAACCTGTTATCTTGTACTCCGGAATATAGGTAATATTCGCAAGTGTCTGACAAAGAAGTCTACTGAAATACTGGTCTTGTCCCTAGTTGTGTCACGGCTCGACTACTGCAACTCTTTACTCAACAAAACAACAACTAAATAAACTGCAACGAGTTCAGAATACTGCAGCAAGGATTGTCACGTTGACCAAGAAATTTGAACACATCACTCGAGTCCTGTTCTGCAAAGCCTTCACTGGCTTCCAGTAGAACAGCGGATCACCTACAAACTCCTGTTTCTCGTCTACCAGTCTTTATCCGGTCAGGCCCCTCTCTACATAAGTGATCTCATTAAAGCCTACACACCAGTCAGAACTCTACGTTCGCAAAGCCAAAACTTGCTTCATGTTCCCATGGTCAAAACATCACGTTACGGAGAAAGAACATTCGCCTATTCAGCCACAAAAGCCTGGAACAATCTGCCCCAGTACTTAAAAGACTGTGAAACACTGACCTCCTTCAAGACAAAACTTAAAACCTATCTCTTCAGATGTGCCTTCTCTGATTAGTCTCCTCTTTTTCTCTTGACTTTGTGCGCTTAGAGCATGTAACGAGCATGGATTCAGCGCGTTATAAGTGGACTATTATTATTATTATTGATTCATATATGTAGTGTCCGTTCAGTAAATACTGCACATACATTTGCTAAAGGCTACATGACTATAATTTGTACTCAATAACACAATTTCATTATTGTTGGACCCTAAACAAATAATATATTTACTTATCTATCTAGTCTTAAGAATGGAATATTCTAATGGTATTTAAAATACCAACTAATGAAATTGATTTATCTGCTGACATACCTTAAGTATATCTCACTACATCTCTTGTTCTGGTTTTCATATATACATGTCATGAACATCTGCATTTCATTTTCTTAATTCCGACATTCCTTCTGGAATGGATAAGAACAAAACAGGAAATAGTGGAAACAGTGTGCACAGACTCCTCGACTATTTAGGATTATTAATTGTAGCTTTGTTGGTCCTGTTTCGCAAATTTTGACGTAATCGATATTTTTTCAAAAGACAAAACAAATGGCGCTTAAATATTCATAAATGCAAAAATAGGGTTGTTTTACATGTAAAAGCTCCCAGAACTTTTGCGAAAGTCTTCCATGTATTTCCGAAGCAAATTTAAAAAAAAAAAATCAGCGTTTCGCAAATATTGACGTAATCACACTTTTTCAAGAAGCATAAGCCATGGCGCTTACATTTTCATAAATGCAAAAATAGGGGTGTGATACATGTAAATGCTCCCTGAATCTCTGCGAAGGTCTTCTATGTATTTCCGAAGCAAACAATATGTTGCGATTCGCATATTTTGACGTAATCTCTGTTTTTCAAGGGGCATAAGTTTTGGTCACTTAAATTTTCAAAGTTGCAAAAATAGGGTTGTGACACATGTAAATATTCCCTGAACCTTTGCGAAGGTTTTCTATATACTTCCGAGGCAAAAAAATAATCATCCGCGTTTCGCAAACGTAATCGCACGTTTTCATGGGGCATTAATCTTGGTCACTTAAGTTTTCAAAGTTGCAAAAATAGGGGTGTGACACATGTAAAAGCTCCCTGAACCTTTGCGAAGGTCTTCTATATATTTCCAAAACAAAACAATATTCCCTGTTTTGCAAATTTTGACGTTATCACACTTTTTCAAGGGGCATAACCCATGGCGCATAAAGTTTCATTAATGCAAAAATAGGGTTGTGATACATGTAAAAGCTCCCAGATGCGTGATAAGTTTCTTAAATATTCATATTTCTAAACAAAACTTTCATAAAAAGTAAACCTCGGTGTGCTCTATCGTTTAGAATAAACAAATTTCTCCGAGTGTTAGTTTGGGCTACAGATTCGAACGCATAGACGTGCATGTGGTCAATTTAGACCAAAATCGTTGCTTTCTGAATTGACAATGCAAGACAAATGAAAGAGGAAAAGAAAAGTCAACTCAAGTGGTGATAAATATTACGTAGCGTCATATTGACATTTATTCGGATTTTATATGGATTTTAGTTTTTGGGGACGCAGATTAAGTCTATTGACTGCTATGTTCTGAAAATGATCACAAGTATTTGTTCCGCTTCGAATAAATTAAACGAACGGACCCTACCCCAAGTATGCATTAAGTTCAGACTGTTGCCTTGGAAATCAGAACACTATTAACTAAATTGTTTATCTTTATTTTAAGAAACCCGGTTGTTCCTAACATTCAGCCTACAAAGTGGATAACAATTTGTTTTATACCAACAAATTCCGTTAAATTCTGTCATGATACGGTTTAAACATATTTTATTTCGCAAATGAAATGAGGATTGGTGAACAAGCCACAAGGCTTTAAACACCGCTCCAAAACACAGCATAACATAAAGTTAGACACAGTATACAATACGATCCAAAATATATATTATTGATGGAAACAGATCAACTCAGTTTGTGTAACTCAAACAGATACCTATAGGATGCTGCAGTTTACCTGGTATTATTCCTATAGAACAGACATAAATAAATGAGTATATGTTAATTATTTCTATAGAACAGACATAAACAAATCAGTAAATGTTAATTATTGAAATCGGTTACTTTTTCAAATGAACCGATGAAAGGATTTTAGGATTTTGTTGTTTTTGCTATTATCTAAGGATTCGTTTCCTTACAATACTGTTTTAATATCATGTCCTTGTGTATAGACATACATATTTGTTGTTAAGTTTTGGAAGTTTCGACAGACAAACAGATAGTGAAGGGTGTCTTCGTTAAAATGGCCCCAAGAACAAGTAGATATATCAGATATCTGTCGGTTATACATGTATTTATCTGCATTCAAATCGAGCTTGAGGAGACAATGAATTATTTGACAAAAGTGAGTCCCGAAATTTAAATCAAAGTCACTTGGGGATACAGCTCGGCTTATCATCGTTTTAAATTGGGGTAGGGATAGGGCATTCGTAACGCCTCATGCATTTTACCTTGAATCAATGACGCTAGGTAAAAAAGAAAGAGAATATCTCTGCGTTCTACAATTGACATTCTCTCCCCACAGAGGCAGCTCAGTCATACCTGAGATAGCCTCTGTTCTATTACGCCAAGATCCTGGGGTTCCGGCAGATTACCCTAGCGGCAAAAACATTGTAACTTAAAGCGTAGCTCCCGGATAATTTAGACTAATTTATCCAGGCCAAACTGTATATTTATGATCATGTTTTCATAATATATAGTTCATATTATGAATTTACGTGAGGTCATCATAATTTTAAACTAATCAAAAGAGTGATTAATTGCGATTTTAAAAATGATAATAAGCTTCCTGCCTCGATCGTGTTGTTCCGTAGATTTTACCGGAAGTTACGTCAACTGTGGAAAACAAGAGTGACGTGGCCGCCATTACTAACGTAAACAACACCACGTTTTATTTCAGTGATCATGTTCTTGTCGATATTGGCCTATCAAACTAAGTTTTAGTGATTACATTTTAATATCTGCTGTATGAAAGGATATTCTAAGTGAAGGAAAAGCTATATGATTATTTCGGCAAATTTTACGGAAACAATTAATGTCAATTATCCGGTATATTGACAATGCCATACTCGGGAAAACCTGAGGGCTGCACTGTTTGCCTCTGGTGAGTTAGTCGTCGTTTCTTTTTTCCTTTTATATATTATCATCTGTTTGTGTATGGAATCTTTCATTTACCATCTTCGTATTAAAATTCCTTTTGCATGTGTGAAAATATTTCAATATTTAGCCTTGAAAAAAATATCATCTGCCGTCTTTCGAAACGTGGCCCTCCGTGTTTGCAGTATGTTGCCTTTGGTTCGTTTTCGCCTCATGCATTTCTTGATAAACGGCATATGGACTATAGCCCCATTTACATCAGTGTACGACAATCAATATACGTTGTAAATATGATTTATCAAATTTAAATTTTGTTGTCCAATTTCAAAATCATGATCTGGTATCACTCACTAAAATAAACAGTTACTATTTTTTACTTACTTTGAAGCTTATGCAAACAATGAAGGAAGTATTTATTATGGTTTTAATTTTCATAAATACATATATTAATGTTTATTGGAAGAGAATATTCCATCCTTCAAGAAAAGTTTTATGTAAAACATAAAATGGAAATATTCCTTTGGAAATAAATGTGACTGAACAAAATTTATATTTATCCAGATGATTTACATGTTTTATTTATGTTCATATGAATTTTTCCATGATTAACAAATATGAGGCATTTGTTAAATATAATTGAAACTAAAAAAAAAACAATACATGTGGGTTTTTCTCTCAACTATTTTCTTTAAAAAATTTATATAACATGAAAAAAAAAATCATGTTCCATATTAAAAATTGTTTGTTATTTGAATGAACAGCAACATTTATTTTCTTTATTTCAAACTAAAATATGTCATATTTTCTTGAGCAATCACTCAAAGTAATAATGACAGGTATAAATATTTGGAGTGGCTTTTCTGGAAAACATTTATTTATTTATTTCTATACTCTGATATCCCCCAAAAAATTAACATTAAAAGTATTAATTTTATATACAATATAACTTTATTTCATCAGTCAATTATCTTGTTTATGAGAAATTCAAAAACATTTAATTTATTAACAAATATATGTTTTTACCAAGAGGTCTGAAACAATTATCAAAATGTTTATTGAATATAAGGAATAAATTTATTCTATTAATATCTAGTGTATGTGCATGTATTAATTCAGAATCCAAAACGATTTTTAATATTTTTAATATATTTTCTTTACTTTTCTTGCACTTTTGTTTTCAATTCAATTTCAAACCATTTGAGTTTCATCTTTATGGAAAAACAAACATGTTCAAATGTATAAGTTACCCAAGTTCGGTTTGTGTGTCTACCCCCATTCAGCATTACCCTGGAACCCACTGCCCTCCCTGTAACGACTTTATGTCTGATATTTGATTATGGTTAATATTGAACAGTACAGACAGGCAGTGGGTTCCTTTGCTATGAAACTACACTCAAAATCCTCTGTTCATTTTATGAAAACTGTACGAAGTTTCAAGTTCCTCTGTCTCTACTGGCCTAGAGTATCAATATTTGTTTCTATCATTCTTCTATGCTGCGGTGATATCCATCCAAATCCAGGACCAAAATATTTCCATGACATTAAGATAATACATTTAAACGTTCGTAGTCTGAAGAATAAGATCGATTTACTTGAAGCTGAATTTCGCTCATATGATGTAATATGCTTAACAGAAACTTGGTTGCACACAGACATCCCCAGTACTGATGTAGAAATACCCGGATATCACCTTCCCTTCAGGAAAGATAGACAAACTCGTGGCGGCGGCGTTGCTATCTACATAAAACGTAATCTGCATGCCAACCGTATGGATAACCTTGAATTACCCGGCCTTGAGGCAATATGGTTAACAATTAAATGTAAAAACCGTTCCTACCTTGTAGGATCCATCTACCGAGCGGATAAAAGCGCCGCGTACTGGGATCTAATTGAAGAGTCTATTGGTAACGCAGTCGACCAAAACATGTTTACAATAGTTGTCGGTGATTTCAACATTGACGCCCTTCGAGTAAATAGAAATAAAATTGATTACATCCAATTAATGTATGATTTAAAACAGATTATAACTGAACCAACGAGAATTACACCATATTCTCGTACCTTGCTAGATCTGATATTTGTTTCAAATAATAATGTTGTAAATCAATCAGGGGTCCTCGACCCTGTCTGTAGTGACCACTGTCCGGTATTTGTATCGATTAAGGAACCAGTGCCGTCTAATCGAAACTACAAGCGAAAAGTTTATAACTACTCGTTAGCTGATACAGTAAGTATGAACAGAAGCGTAAACGATATTGACGAAGATGCGCTATTTTCTTCAAAAGATGCGGACCAGGTTGCATCCAATTTAACATCCATAATAAAAGATATCTGTGATGAATGTATTCCAAATAAGATTGTCACCATTAGACCAGCCGACCCGCTTTGGATGACAAGCCAGATAAGATTTTTGATTCGAAAACGTAACCGCTTTCACAAAATTGCAAAGAAAACAAACCATCCCGGGAAATGGGCTGATTTTAGATTAGCAAGGAATAAAGTTACCTCCGCTATTAGAACTGCCAAACGCATATCCATTACTAAGATCGAAGACTCAGTAAATAACTCGCACGGTACAAAAACGTGGTGGCGACTGACGAAAGCGTTTATAAAATCACGTAAAGATGACAACCAATTCCAAACAATCATTGAAAACAATACAGTCTATAATAACCCTGAAGAAATCGCTAATGTTTTTAACGACTATTTTACAGCGCAGTCCACTATTGAAGATCCAGATAGAGATCTTCCTGAATTACAAATTCGCAATGAGTCAACCTTAACTAAAATCATTTTAACCCGCAATGACGTACGTGATATTTTATTATCACTAGACACCTCGAAAGCAACTGGTCCCGACGGGATAGGAAATAAAGTACTCAAGTACATTGCAAATAGTTTAACATCAATACTTACAAAATTATTTAATTTATCACTTGACGAGTCAGTATTTCCCGTTTCATGGAAAGAAGCATCGGTTATACCTATTCACAAAAAAGAGAGCGTACATGAATGCTCAAATTACCGTCCCGTCGCACTCACATCTTGCTTATCCAAAGTTTTTGAAAAGTGTGTGTTTAAATACGTATTCAACTTTCTAAGAGACAACGACCTCTTATCAAACTTACAATCCGGTTTTATGCCAGGGGATTCCACGTCAAACCAGTTAACATTTCTATACAATTTTATAGCTAAAGCTCTTGACGAAGGGAAAGAAGTTAGAGCAGTTTTCTGTGATATAAGTAAGGCCTTTGATAAGGTCTGGCATAGAGGAATTATTCATAAACTAGAATCATATGGTATTCAAGGTGAACTGTTAAAGTGGTTTGAAAGTTATTTAGAAAACAGAGTACAGCGGGTTGCAATTAACGGGTATAGATCAGATAAGAAATCTGTCCTCGCTGGAGTACCACAGGGCTCAGTTCTAGGACCACTCTTATTTCTGATATACATTAATGACATTGTATGTGATGTTGACAGTAATATTCGTCTCTTTGCGGATGACACCCCGCTGTACGTAATCATTGAGGATCCGATAGCTGCTGCTGCTTGTCTTAACAATGATTTAGAGAAAATAGCACGATGGGCCCGGGACTGGCAGGTCACATTTAACCCCAACAAAACCGAATCTATTCAATTTTCGCGAAAAACTGAGCCAGTAAAACCTAATCTACTCATGGACGGAACAATAATAAAGGAAGTCAAAAGTCATAAACATTTAGGAATAACACTTCAAAGCGACTGTGCATGGAATAATCATATTGATGATATTGTACGGAAAGCTCGCCCTATGATCAGTTGTCTGAGGAGTTTCAAATATCGACTATCGCGTAAAACATTGGATACGATGTATAAGTCTTATATCTTACCGATATTTGACTATTGCTCGCACATTTGGGATAATTGTACACATGAACAATCGCGAATATTGGAGAATTTGCATCTTGATGCCCTAAGAACAATATGTGGTGCTGTTCGTGGAACAAGTCACAACAAAATCTATAATGAAACCAAATTCCAGTCACTGCAAAGTAGAAGATATTGTCAAAAATTAACCTTTTTCTTTAAAATGTTCAATAACGAACTCCCACCCTATCTTTGTGATTTGATCCCAAATTCGGTTTCCGAAACATCAAGCTATAATTTAAGAAATAAGTCTGAAATAAAGGGAATTTACAGTCGAACTACTTCCTACGCTAAATCATTTTTACCTAATACCATACATCTATGGAACGCATTACCAGATTTCAAAGAGACCTGTTCTCTAACAGAATTCAAAACTTTGATCAATAAAACCGAAAATAAGTTATATTTTGACCTAAACTACGGAACTCGATTTTGTCAAATTGTTCACTGCCGCCTAAGACTTGGTTGTAGCAACCTGAAGTCCGATAGATATAACCGACATATATCCGATAACCCACGCTGCTCTTGTGGATATAAGACTGAAAACGCTTTGCACTACTTTCTTACTTGCCATAATTATGACCACTTAAGACAAAATTTGCATTTCTACACTAACGGATATAGCATTGATACTCTTCTAAATGGAAACAAAGAACTAACCCACTCTGAAAATCTCAAAATTCTTGATTCAATTCACATTTTCATTAATAAAACCCAACGTTTTAAAAATGACTTAAAAAACTCTTAAAGATTTAAATTACCATATATCTCTTGCTACACATGGGTAGATATACACACTTAACTGAATGTATTGCTTGCAAGATATGATTAAATAATATTTCATGTTTGTATATGTTTTTCAATAATATCATTATCAACATCGTTGTCGTCGCTTGTCATGTTATGTATTATACGTTGTAAAGGAGCGGTGTTCAAATAAGCCCAATGGCTTGTTCACCAATCCTTATTTCATTTTGTGAAATAAAATATGTTTAAACCATTTTTAATATTATTTTTACAGGCAATGCTCAATAGAATCCACAATTAGAAAAACAGCAATAAAATCAAATGAAAATTAAAAAAACATGTGAATGCTATGTGCATATACCCAGACGTTTAGCTATAAGAAGGCACCAACATATCTAAATTTAATATTTTATAATCAATAAAATATTCATTGTTAATTATTTACCTCCATGCATGAACATTTTGTGTCATGGAGGGGACTTGAGGAAAAAATTCATAATCAAAACTTTTTGCGTAGGAATTTCGAATTTATTTTTTGCAAAAATGTTGATATTAATATATAATTCTAATATTGTAATAATTCTATAATAATATTAAGTATGATATTCATTTAATAAACAAATCTGAATAATGTTTGTTTTATATTTCCCAGCTTACAGCAGAGTAGCATCTTATTAACATAGAGAAATATTTAAGAACTATTTTTAATTTCAAAACTCTGAACTACAGTATTATTGACTGAAATCGTTGATATTTAATATTAATTATTGATAAAACCCCTTATAAAATGCAGATATAATCAATCTAAATTTTATTTTGATAATATATTAGATAAAGACCTTGCATATATCGTAACATGATCGGTAAGTAATATGATATTTATAGATATTTAATGAAATTGTAAAATTATGGAAGGATATTCTGGACGATTTCACGTCCACCTGTTACGACATTGCAATGCAATTCATAACATATTGTTTTGATAACTTTTCTTTATTTATACGTATAATGTAAAAAAAACACTAAACATTTCTTATAATTTGGTATTTCCTGTCGGTGTTCTGTGGAAGTAGTCCTTCTAACCCGGACTTTGGTATCGTGCTGTATTTTGCAAAATCAAACTACAAAAAGACAGAAACAAAAGACGCAATTTCACTGATAAACAAACCCACATACATAAGAAATTGTTTATGTAAAAAAAAACCGATGTTTTCCTAGATGTATTTGAACTGAAAATCGCATTGTTTCGCTGTACGATTCCATTGAAGGGATTCATTTCCGGGTTGGTTAATAGATAGTTATCAAATTTTATGGTCAATGTTAGGGTTATTCCTTTCAACTATTGCTTCAGAGAGTTATTTACAGACATTTTGGAAGTTTTTACATGGATTTGTCGAGTGGTATGGCCGCTACAACCCTCGGTGTTTATTTGTCTGTCAGTGCTAATAATACGACAGACGCCATTTTGCGGGCCGTGTTTTCCACAGTTGACGTCACACATTCCATCGGCAACAATCGAGATTTTTCCGGTCTTTTCCGTAAAACAAAATGGCCGACACGTCAAAAAGCGACGTAAACAGTACAGTTTTTCGGCTTCTTTTACGATTTTCATGAAATATACTTGATTGTGATGGCAAAGAGGTGTATTGAATTGATCGCTTATAACTTATCAATGCGATTTTTACGTCTTCGAAATGTACATGCTAAGCATTGTGAAGATATATGAACGAAGTTAGAGCAAAATCACCCGGAAGTTGCGCTTTAAGATATCTCCCTTATTTGCAGCCAATGAAAACATTATTAGGAATTCTTAACTGTCCGTAAGTGACATGGAAAATATCATGCCTCTATGATTATTTTTCACCAACAGTGTGAGAGGGAAAATATTTGAAAAACAGATATGGATAGGGGTTTTCATATGATAGAAAGTTAACTGTTTTATAATTGTGTAAATGATTATTTGTTTTATGATATATTTTATATAACTATTCAACCAAATAATGACTAATAAAAAGGTAAAAAGCGATAGTAAGTAAAAGAAGAATTACCTCCCCTGGATGTTAAATTTCAACGTAAGCTTTGACGAACCACACGGAGATGGCCGAGGTTTTGCGAATGACAACTTTTGAAACGGCGTCGCTGATTGCACAACTAACTTCGATTGCCTCCAATCAGATTTCTACTTTTCTATCCCGTGTATTAGCCGTAATAGAACAGAGGCTAATTCAGCTATGACTGAGTTGCCTCAGTGGGGAGAGAATGTACAATTGATTAATTGAATGGAAGTACTGTTTTCTAGATTATAGTTACTTAGTTCCGATACTGTACCTGGTACAAGTTCGTTAAGTCTTGAGTCATACCGTGATACATTTGATAAACACTCTTGAGTTTAAAGCGATGTCTTCGATTTTTCAATGTCCTATTATTAGTTTCATTTTTTTTTATAGTTTCGTGCCTCGAACAGCACCACAAATCATTCTAAATAAATCCAAATGAAGATTTCCCAGTACATTTGCTTGTTCAATCGTACAATTATCCAATATCATTTCAATATTTCATTTATATGTAATTTCCAAGAACAATCGCTTTGAAGTGTTAAGCCTAAATGCATGTTTGTGGTCTTCAACTTCTTTTATAGGCGCGCCGTTCATTGATAAGTTCGGTTTGACGTTGTATCGTTTTGTCTACTCTTATCATACTCTTGGTCTTATTAGGATTGAAGATAACATGCCATTTTCTAGCCCAGTTTGCAATTTTTTCTAAATCGCTATTTCTAGATGCAGCAGCAGTAAAATGATCATCTATTATGACATATATTGTTATATCATCGGCAAAAAGGCGAATGTTACTGTTTATGCCTTCAACAATGTCATTGATATCGTGAACAAAAGGGGGTCCAGCACTGAGCCCTGGGGGTACACCGGCTTCTACAGTGCTAAAACTTGAACTATAGCCATTTATTGATACATTTGTACTTTTCTTTTTTCACCATCCAGGTAACTCTTAAACTATTCTAAAAGTTCTCCCCGGACACCGTACGCGTGAAGCTTGTGAATGATGCCCTTGTGCCAAACTTTATCGAATGCTTTACTAATATCGCAGAATACAGCTCTTATTTCTTTGCCTTGATCCTGGACTGCCTTCGAAATGAAATTATATAGGGTATATTAAGGTATGTTCATTGATTTACCGTAGAATCGCCCGGCATAGAACCAGATTGTAAATTTAATGATATATTGTTATCCATGAAGAAATTAAAAAATACTTGAAGACGCACTTTTCAAAAACTTTAGCGACACAACTCGTTAGTGCGCTAGGTCTATCGTTTGAACAGTCGGGCACATCACCTTTCTTTTAACTATTTTCATTAAATTTATTTGTAGCCGCCATTTAAATCTTTGAGGGAATCTGGAATGTCCCTATATCATTTTTTATCCCACCGGTATGTAATACCGTGGGATATAGTCATCACCCTGTCCGTCTGTATGTCCGTCCGTCCGTCCGTAATCGTTTCGTTTTCGGAGCAGAACTAAAAAACTGGTCTACATATCTTTCTGAAATTTTACATGTGTATTGCCCACCTACTGAAGTGGTGCCTTTTGATATTTTCACATTTCTGAAAATTTTATTTTTTATTATTTCCATGGAAACGGCTATTATATGGACTCTGTTCATGAAAGGTTTCGTTTCTGGAGCAGAACTAAAAAAACGGTCCACATATCTTTCTGAAACTTTACATGTGTATTGCCCACCTACTGAAGTGGTGCCTTTTGATATTTTCACATTTCTAAAAATTTTATTTTTTATTATTTCCATGGAAACGGCTCTTATTTGGACTCTGTTCATGAAAGGTTTCGTTTCATATGTATTAGCTTATACTATTATGAACCTTGCTTGAAAAATTTACAATTAACTTTCAAAGGTTTACATCTTACGATTATGTGGAACCGGTGGGATATGTCATCTTCTGATGACTCTTGTTTACTCTAAGGGTACCCCCTAACTGTGTACCAAATTTCATGCTTGTATCATTAAAGGCACAATTGTATATAAATTCTTCCCATATCTGCTGGACTATACCCAGTGTTACTGTTCACTAATCAGAACCATCATCTATGGCATTAATCATGCCTTTTTAAAAGGCTTTTCTTGTTGCGGAGTGACCTAAACTTAGACCAGTCATTGAGACAGTTTTGCGTTTTAGCAGTCTTATGTATTCGATTATGTTTTATTATTAGAGATCGGATTTCGCTTTTCATCCATACGGGATCTTTAGTTCTTATGGTTACAATTTTATTTGGGATGATTTTATTCTTAATATTCAACATAAGTGATGTCAGTTTCCAGGGATATCATCTACATTGCCTTGAGAAAATATCATGTCGGAGTTTATTTCTTTTACATTCTTATTTTTGCCATCAGTATCTGCTGAAGAATAATCGTATATTTTCCTTTTGAATGAATTAGCATCTTTCATATTTCTTATGTATTCACATACACAATGTACAATGGTCGCTCCATATTGGATCTTTAACATCACTGAATTAAAACCAAAATCAAATCAATCAAAGTTTTACGAGATGTTCGAGTAGCATTGGTTATAATCTATCGAAGACCGTAATTGCTTTGTATATATTCTTTCTTTTGGTTTTGTTTGTTGAGATCGTCAATATTTAAAATCACAGGTTCTTAAAGTATGCATGTTACGCAATCTAAATAAATTTAGATCAACAGATTTTTTATTTTGTCATAGGAGAGACCAGGGCAAAGCGCACCCCTAACATATAAGCGTGTTTTCTGGGAATATTAACATGTTTAGAATACAAATTGCAGCATGTCTCTAATTCTCATCAGATAAACTGTTGTATGCCAAATGCTTTTTAATATACCATGCCAACATAAAGAGATGTAAACGATAACGTATTTCGACAAAGGCGGCGCACTTTGCCCCTTAGTTTGGGGCAAAGCGCCCCATGCGAAAAGGTGGTATGTCAAACAAGTTTTTTTAAAAGTGCCATGCAGTTCACATGCACCCTTATTAAATTTAACAACAATAAAAATCAAGACTCAGAATGCAAAGAAAGACAAAATTATTTTTTATATGTCATGGACCTAGATTTTCGAATTTCTAAACCAAAAACCCACATGATTATCATAAACGAATTTCTAAGAACTATGAAAGTCTTGACAATTTATCTCATTTACTATGAGAAAACAATTAAAATATGATAGAAAAAAAGAAATTTATTGGTTCAAAATACAAAATTGACATTTTACAAACACCTAATCTCTGCCGGGGTTGCCCATACGGACTATCCCTTTAATTGTTTAGGGGTAAACAAAATATATAATGAATATCAAAGTAATGCTAGAAAATCAAAGAAAATATATGTGTTTCTAAATGAAACAAAAATAATATGATATCATTTTGATACTTCATTGATAATATCCTTTTTTTTAAATACAGGAAAATTATGGAATGTAAATTCTTTTTCACGACATATGCTTCACAAAAATAATTGATAACTCTGACACTAATGTGTTGACGATAAAGAATTATTTTATATCACTCGGGGCAAAGCGCTCCCCCGGCTCACTTTGCCCCTTAGACGGTTCCATTCGATATGTATATCTCTTGTATCAGTTCCTTGCAAATTATATTCAGATGTTTTAAATACTCGTCTTAGCTCCTGGTTGGAGAGTAACGGTATCTTAGCGGACGAGCAGAATGGTTTTCGTAAAGGGCGTAGCAGTCAAGAGCATATTTATAGTTTATTTTCTGTGATTAATAATAGAGAAGAAGAAGAAGAAGAAGAGTATTTTATTAATGTGTCACATGCTGTACATATATATATCACAGTATAAAAAGCTGTTAAAAGTCAGCACCCAGCCATAAGGCTTACGAGACACAAACATACAATTACAATTACAAATTCATAAAAAATACAACAATACATTTACATTCGTCAGATTTCGCAACACGTTTCACCACATGACCTATCCTTACCCCACCCCACATACACTCTCGATACATCCGAATATAATACTCTCAGTCAAACATCAGACTCACACTGTACACAATCGCCCCTCTCTCCCAAAACACACACTTTCAGTCAAACATAAGAATAATAGAAAGCAGTCCCGCCAGTCAACTTATGTATGTTATATCGATATTATGAAAGCTTTTGATAACCGCTATTGTTTATGGTAAAAATTACTTAAACTTGGTATAAATGGTAAATTTCTATATGCTGTTCAATCTATGTATGAAAATTTTTTTGCACGAGTTTGTGTCAACGACAGTTTTACTGATCCCTTTCGGGTTCAGTCCGGCGTTCGGCAAGGATGTGTTTTACTGATCCCTTTCAGGTTCAGTCCGGTGTTCGGCAAGGGTGTGTTTTATCGCCAACTTTGTTTTCAGTGTACATTAACGGTTTAGTTGATAAGGTTAATGTTTTAAATTGTGGTATTCAATTAGATGGTAGTATGCTTAGTCTTTTACTTTATGCCGATGACATAGCTCCCATAGCGCCTGATGAGAATTGTCTTCAATCAATGTTAGATTGTGTATCTGATTGGTGCTCAACTTGGCGTCTTAAGGTGAATGTAAACAAGACTAAAGTTGTACACTACCGCCCCTGCAGTCTAAAGCAGTCTGAATATGTATTTAACATTGCCGATGATGTTATTGATTATGTCCATGCTTATAAATATTTAGGCTTGTGGCTACAAGAAAACTTAGATTTGAATTATACTGCTAAAGAAATAGCTAAGTCTGCTAGTCGTGCACTTGGTTTAATTATCTGTAAATCGAAGTGTTTGGGGGGAATGCCCTATGGTGTGTTTAACACCTTTTATGAAAATCTGGTCCAACCAATTTTGTCATACGGTTCACCGGTTTGGGGTATCAGACAGTTCAGCTGTATTAACGCTGTTCAAAATAAGGCTTGCCGTTTTTTCCTAGCTATAGGTAGTAAGACCCCAAACCTAGCTGTACGTGGCATTATGGGTTGGTCCGCCTCACTTACAAAACAAAATACTGAAATTTTACGTTTTTGGCGTCGGTTACATTTAGCCAATGATTTTAGAATTCCCAGTGTCGTCAGCAGATGGTCTCTTAATTTCAGAAAGTCTTGGTACAATACAGTTTACCAAATGATACAGTCTTGGCAATTACCTATAAATGATATTTGTCTTCTCTCTCAGAGTGATTTTACATTTGCTAAGAATTATTTAATTAACAAGGATAAGGAAGATTGGTTACTTCAACTATGGAATGATAATGGTCAGTGTAATGGCAATAAGTTGCGGACTTACCGCTTATTTAAACATTCACTAAGTACTGAAACGTATATTTCAGCTTCTCTTCAGCGTTCTCACCTCAGTACACAGAGTAAATTACGATGTGGCACTCTTCCCTTAGAAGTAGAATTAGGTAGGTTTTCTCGGCCTAAAGTTCCTCTTGATCAAAGATTATGTAAATTTTGTAACAGTAATAGTTTAGAGGATGAAATTCACTTTCTCACTGTTTGCAGTTTTTACTCAGACTTAAGGTATGAACTTTGGAAATCTGTTTCTTCTGCTGATCCTTCTTTTTTACACTTAAATCCGACTGACCAGACTGTTTATCTTTTATCTAGCAGTACGTTATGTAAGCCACTTGCTGCCCTAACATATCAAATGTACAGACGGAGGCTGCGCCTCATTTAAGCATCAACAGTTTTACTCCATCCTTAATATTTCATGTTTTATATTATCTATATTTTAATATATGATGATTGATATTGAAAGTATTATGGTGTCTCATAGGCCTTGTAGGCCGGATGCTATCTTTTAAACTGTAAGGTTTTTTATCATGTGATATATTGTTTTATCTTGTCATATGTGAAATGTATACTTGTAAGCACGTGACACTGAAATAAAATACTTGTCTTCTTCTTCTTCTTCTTCGGTATATACAAGCCTCGTCGCTAATGGCTGCAATACTGCCAAAGCGGCGCTAAACAATATCTCACTCACTATATACTAGCAAATGATTTAAGCAATTTATTAAAAATTTCCCTAATCCAATGAATAGTTGACATATTGTTGTGTAATAGGTGCACTTGAGATACATTTTCCATTTTTTTTTGTTTATATGAAATATTTGAATTGGGACATATTCTTTCCTTAAAGAAAAATGCTGTTTTTAAAACTTTTTGCAATGGTAAATCTCAAACTCACGCTAAAGATGCAAACGTGCACCACAACGTACGTTTCTTAACGTTTGTTATCATTGGTTTAATGGCAAACCACGCCGTCTGTCGATCGTTAAAGAGAAATAACGATTGGTCATTTTAAAATGAAAAAAAAATCTATTAATACATCCAAACAATCGGATTATTCATCGAAATGGTCGCTCTGCTCCGCTCCGAATGACAGAGCTCCGAACATCATCCATTTCAAAAGTGCTGCTGAGTTTTTTTAACTTCCAGCGAGCTAGGGCATCTTTTCTGATTGGCCGAGCGGCTGATTTCAGAGGTCAGCGGGATGACCCGCCTTACGGGCAAATCTTAGATCAACAGCATAACCTAATTAAAAAAACCTGTTGATCTAAATTTATTTAGATTGCATGTTACGATCAATAGCATTGCCTTTTGATTCATCAATAAGATTCAAACATTCTTTGGGTCCTGGATTGGGCTTAAAGTGACACAGAGTATCTTTCTTAAAATTTTATTTGGTTTTGATAAGCTACAAAATATCTAATATGCTGATTGAATTTCATATCTCATAACTGGACTTGCAAATATATCCATTTATGAATAATGTCTCTAAAATGCTTAAAAATCAAGAAAACATCTGAAATACGTTTAATATTCGAAATTATGCATCCAATTAATCTACCTATTAGTTACAATACCTAATAAACACTATCGAGTCGAATATATCTTCCTGTCAGCTTATGACAAGGTTTCAAAATGACGTTTGGCGCCTTTGCGCGCGCCACTCGAGCCACATTGTCCGGTTTTCGATCAAAATCTCGACTTTGAATGGCTGTATTTTCGCTTTAATGTACTGATTGACCTTTAACTTGTAATTTTCAGTAACAGCTAGTGGTTCCCGATGTAATAACATCGATTTCAAAATTTGACATATGTGATCCTATCAACATACTCTGTGTCTCTTTAACATTCCACAACATAATATCGAAAACGAAAGCATAATGAAAACACAAGTTCTTTATAAACAACGGAATTTGAAAAATTGTACGTAAAGAGTGAAAGTACTGCAGCAAAAGGACCCCCTGCCTGTCTGTGATACTGTGATAACTCAACTGACATCAAAATGTATGTATTAACTGACAAACAAAATGACAGGCAGGGGTCCTTGAATTGTATCTCGGCACAGGCATACTGCAACAACAACATACATACTATTGTACCGAGAACTTTCTGTTTTGATTCTGAAATATCTAAAAAAAATTGTTTTGCATTTGTCTCAAATCCAAAGAAAAAAGAAACCAAAACAAGTCAAGTAACAAGAAAACTTAGGGATAAAAACAGCTTCCGTGTACAACACAGTTGGTACTTATATAACAGTAACAACCTTACGTCAAATATATCAAAGTTAGCAAGTATTCCTTATAATGAAACAACAGCGGATGTACCTCTTTATAACACTATGCAAGGTATAGACACGTGCGTGCACGCTTATCATCGACTTGCGATGTTACTAGCGTCGGGTTACCTGTGTCTAATGTGGATACCTGCCGAGAGAAACACCATGTTTGTAAGTACATTTGTATGCAATAATTACAATTCTACATCAATATATGTTTACATACTGTAGTGATTCGCTGTTTATCATTGTCAGCTAATTCTAAGAGAGGCACGTTGACATGTTATGTCTGTGATGTGTTATGGTTATGTTCCGACGATAATATGAATACGAATACCGGTACGTTGCGTTGATTAATGATTCCAAACAGGTATTTGTCACAAAGGTGACAAGATCCCCCGCCGCAAATTGATGTTAACAAAAAGCATAATGTATACATAGAAACACTTGTCTACACTTCTCATGCTACTAGATGTCATTTAGACCATAACAAATCGACTGGTCCATGGGTCTTCAAAATAAGAAGCCTTGTGCAAAAAAGAAGAGAATATAGAGTACAGTTCTTAACATATCATCCTAATAAGCTTGAAATGCATGTTGGCTTCACTGTGACTTGAAAATAATGTGAAAGTCACCAAAACCAGATTGGCCCGGTGTCTTCCTAAAATAGATTTATAAAATCCAGTGAACGAATCTTGAGATATCATACTAACAAGCTTAACATGCAGGTAAATTGATGATTAATAAAAAGTTCTGCTGTGACCTTGATAACAATGTGAAGGTCATCAAAAGTTACTTTGTCCTGCGTCTTCCCTATAATATGCAGATCGCAATGCTTAAATTTACAAAGCCTCGCTGTGACCATGAACATAATGAGGAGGTCACCAAAATCTACAGGGCCCGGCGCTTCCCCGATAAGATGCTTTGTGTAAATTATGAAGAGAATTAAGAAAATAGTTCCCGAGATATCCTGCTGACAAGCCTAAAATCAGGTTTCACTACTGAAATTTTCAAAGCCTCCCTGTGACCTTAAAAATACTGTGAAGGTCACTAAATTCGACTGGATCTGGTGCCTTCCAAATAAGATGCTTTGTTTATATTATGAAGAGAATCCAGTGAATGGTTCTTGAGATATCCCGCTGACGAGGGTAAAATTCCAAAATCTTGTTGTGACCTTGAAATGAAGGTCAAGGTCATGACACTTTGATGGGACCCTACTCTCATGGTGATGAAGCTACATACCAACAATGAAAAGAATCCGGTCAATAGTTTTTGGGTTATTCAATTTCATTCGTACGGACGTTCGTACGTGCGGACGGACGCTGCGCAATACTATATCCCCCGCTTCGCGCTAAACGCGCGGCGGGGTATAATAAAAATATGTTTTATCTAAGGGATTATAAAGAACTATGAGAAAAATAAACTTATTGAATTAGATAATGACTACAAGCCTCTATTGATTTTTAAAAAAATGAAACAGGCCTTGTATACTTAAATATTGTGAGTGTAAGGTAATTCTGTCATGATACTAGCCTATGGGCCAGTAAAACAATGCCGCGTTGCAGCGAAAGGACCGATGGGGCCGCTCATAAATGAAAAACGAAAAATAGAACGAACGATGCTATCCATCTAATAAGTTGTGGGCAAACATCTACACTGTCGTTAACCCGGTATGAAGGGTACAAAATGGCGGACGGGATAGGTCAACACAGGCAGGTGTCTGCTTTCAGTGCTCCCTTCTCCTAATCCTAGAGGTTTAGATGGTCACCTTTAACTGTGGTAATCAGGAATATAACCTTAAATACATTCCTTATGAGTTTTATTTCACAAACTGCAATAGATTTGCTTATTTTAGATGTCAAGTTTATCTAACTTTCATTTTCGAAGCGGAGAGGAGAACTTTAAATGCCTTTTTATGCCCCTAGAAACCTATCGGGGATTTCGTCTATTGTTTTGGAGGTCTCTTGTTTTCTCGTAATAACCTCCAAGGAGGTTTTACATTGGGAAGTCAGGGCATTATATTCACATGTAAGACCTACTCGGGCATTGGAAAGTTTTTATATTCATTTGTAAGACCTACTCGGGGGTTGGAAGGTTTTTATATTTCAAAGTCAAAGGGTTTTATATTCTAATGTGTAACCTAACCCCAAAGTCCATATTATCAAATTACAAAGTTTCAATGCTTCCAAAGTGCGAGATTCGAACCCTCATCCCTCTGAACCGTAAGCAAGCACTCTAACCACTACTCTAACGGGCCAGATAAAAGTGAAGGCTGATATTAACAGAGTTACACCTTTTAACTTGTGATAAATTTAAATGATCAAAATACAGTATCAACCACGTGACTTGTCGATTGTCATTTGTAAAACCTCACACCTCGAAGAATGCTTTGCACGTGCATTTGTGCTTTGTCAATGTGAAATTAGGGGATAAATCCATTCTGTTTTTTATTTTGGGGTTGTATGTCGTGCATTCTTTACCCCTAAATATAATTTCAAACCGAGCTTGCGAGGTTTGAAATGTTTATTTAGGGATAAAGAATGCACGACATACAACCCCAAAATAAAAAACAGAATGGATTTATCACCATTCTAACATGACTAATTAGTAAAAAAAGGTGGAACTATTTTGACTTGCGCAAAAGCAATGTGATTAGGTCAAACCGGTGCAGACCGGTTCCACTCACTTGCAAAACAACAGTACAGTCCACTTTCATAAAGAACACATAACAATTAAAAAATGTCATTACATACAGAAAAAACGTGTTTAAATAGACTCATCTGTAATCTATTGAGCATATTATCAATAGAAAACACATTTCAATGTCGTCAAAGTTTCGATTTTTTATCTAAATACATGGGTCGACCCATCACCCCTACAAGAGCGACAAGGACTGACCAAATCAAGGGACGTTACTCTGAAAAGTTGTTCACTGTGTGTCGGTGAACGGTTTCAAACATAGTGGAAGCTGTCAAGAAAGTTGTATTTTGTGTCATGGTTGGGGACACCGTGACAGGAAAAGTGGTCACTTGTACATTAGAGGTAGGGGCAGGGACAGCGTTCTGCGAAATTAAAGAATAAAATCTCTTCCGTTCATTTGACGAATTGCTGTATGAGAGGTGTGCAATCGTTGTTTATAGATCTGTGGACTGTGATTAATTATACCCCCGCCTTACAGCGTAAGCGGGGGTATATAGCGTTCATTCTTTCCGTCCGTCCGTCTGTCCGTCTGTCCGTCCGTCCCAAAACTTTGTGCGGAGCAGATCTCCAAAACTATGCATGCTAGCCTCATCAAACTTCATACACATGTCAACCATGATCCCTAGTTGTGCCTTTTGAGGGTTAGAACTATTTCTGAATTTTCATTTTTGCGGTTTCCATGGAAACGTGACTAAAAAGTGACTCTTTGAGGAAGTCGTTTTGTGCGGAGCATATCTCCAAAACTATGCATGCTAGCTTCATCAGACTTCATACACATGTCAGCCATGATCCCTAGTTGTGCCTTTTGAGGGTTAGAACTATTTCTGAATTTTCATTTTTGCGGTTTCCATGGAAACGTGACTAAAAAGTGACTTTTTCAGGAAGTCGTTTTGTGCGGAGCATATCTCCAAAACTATGCATGCTAGCTTCATCACACTTCATACTGATGTCAGCCATGATCCCTAGTTGTGCCTTTTGAGGTTAAGAACTATTTCTGAATTTTCATTTTTGCAGTTTCCATGGAAACGTGACTAAAAAGTGACTTTTTCAGGAAGTCGTTTTGTGCGGAGCATATCTCCAAAACTATGCATGCTAGCTTCATCAAACTTCATACAGATGTCAGCCATGATCCCTAGATGTGCCTTTTGAGGGTTAGAACTATTTCTGAATTTTCATTTTTGCAGTTTCAATGGAAACGTGACTAAAAAGTGACTTTTTGAGGAAGTCGTTTTGTGCGGAGCATATCTCCAAAACTATGCATGCTAGCTTCACTAAACTTCATACACTTATCAATCATGATCCCTAGTTGTGCCTTTTAAGGGTTAGACCAGCAAATTATTTTATTTTTTACGGTTTCCATGGAAACATGACTTAAACAGTGACTCTTCGACCAAGTCTTTTGTCCTGAGCATATCTTCCAAACTATTCATGCTAGCTTCACCAAACTTCATACACTTATCAACCATGATCCCTAGATGTGCCATTTGAGGATTAGACCATCACATTTTTAAATTTTTTGGAAACATGACTAAAACAGTGAATCTATGATAAATTACTTTGTCCTGAACATATTTCATGAAATATACATCTCAGCTTCACCAAATTTGCTACATACATGTATGTCATTCGTGATTGCTGGATATGCCTTGTGAGAGTTAAACGATATATATGGTTTTTCTTCTCTGTGGTTTCTTTGGAAAACATAACTTACAAAGTGACTCAACAAAAATAATTTTGTCCTCAGTGCATCTTCGTAGAATATTCATGATAACTACCTCAAATTTGACACAAAGATCAACCATTATCTCTAGATGTACCCTTTTAATTGTAAAACCTATTAATGAATTCGGTATTTGGGTTTCAGTTGAAAGAAGACTTACACAATGACTTACTGTATACTCAACTATCATACTTTAACCAATATTAATCAGTTTTACTATTTGAAATTCTTTGAACAAAGTGGGGAGCGGGGGTATGTGAGCTTTGCTCGCTTCTTCACTTGTTTACATCGCGAAGCAGTAAGAAACACTTCAAACAGAAACCAAAAACCTGGTTTATTCGATTAAAATTTGTAGGTGTTTCAAAATGTCGACAAGTTTCTGATATTGAAATTTAAACTGCCGTCGCCAACATGTCTATTTTAAACAGAAGTCGCTCAGTGCAGATTGTATACGCGTGCGCGGAGGAATGTGAAGCGGTCGTAAATATTTAGAGGTGATTATCGGCGAAATAATTACTCCAAAATGTTTATGAGTAACCAATCAGAAGGCAGTATTTTCTAACTAGTTTTCGTGTCATGTTAGAATAATCGTTTGAACACACTGCTTAATAATAAGGAAACTCATTTTAATCGTTTATTATTAAGAATTAAAGCGACAGTATAAAGCAATGTAATCCAAGAATAAATGTTAAAAGAAACCGACAAACATAACTCCTTGATATTTGTTGATTTTTCTCAATTTGTTTTGTGATCAGTCTAAAAATATGATTACAAATACAACAATATGGACAAATGATTGCGGGTTGTCAATAGATGTTAAATATCGGTATCTAAGTTAGTTAAAACACGAGAACGAGGTTATGCTTGGGTTTTCAAAACCTTCGGGAAGAAAGTTTCGCGGGAAGTAAGACCTCAAGCTTCGCTTTCGGTCTTACTTTCCGCTCAGCTTTCTTTCCTCAGGTTTTGAAAACCAAAGCATAACCTCGTTCTACTGTTTTAACCCTAACTTAACGACCTTGAATCTAATTCATTTTGTCGCGCATATCAGGTTGGAGAAATCCTGAAATCGACGTATTATACGTCAATCGACGTATAATAGTCCGATCTAGTTAGAAAACCATACGTCGATCGGCGTATTTTGATTAATTTTCTCAGATGATTAATGTACACCGTTTTCCGAGTATTCGGCAGCATTAACTTTTCATCAATTTTGACGTCATCACTGTGAAGTAAATTCAAATTGAAATGCAAACATGACGTCAAAATTCGGCAAAAGTGATGGATGCACTTTTTTCTCAGCCTCCATACTTCGACTATGCGGCGGACTAATTTGTTAATTGGCACCAAAATACACTAATTTATCGAGTAGTACAACTTCTGGTTTTAGGAACACCAGTCGATGAAAAGTCAATGCTGCAGTTTATGTAAGTTTTGGAAACTTTAGGGCTGAGTTTGTTGAATCATTTTGTAAGTCAAGTTTTCCACGGAATGACAATTAACATGTTTTGCCCTAAAAAAAATAATCTAGGGATCATGATTGACATGTGTAGAAAGTTTGGTTGAGCTGAAATGTATACATGTACTTCACGAGATATGTTTCGGATTTCATCATAGAATAATTTTTTGGCCATGTTTCCATGGAAACCGCTCGTTGGTTATATCATCAAAAGACACATCTACGGGTCTTTGTTGATAAGTTTAAACAGTTTAGTGAATTTAGCATGTAAAGTGTAGGAGATATGGTCATTTGTTGGTCTAGCCCTCAAGTAAAATCTAGGGACATGGTTGATCAGTGTAAGAAGTTGGGTGACGTTAGCATGTAAAGTTTAGGAGATATGATCCGGACAAAGGACTTGGTCATAGAGTTCTTGTTTTAGACAAATCCCCTTTTCAATCCCCACGGAGGCAGCTCAATCATACCCGAGTTAACTCGGGAATGATGTTTCCATGAATAAAAATTATTTGTTGACCCGCTGACCCTCAAAAGGCACATCTAAGGATCATGGCTGATAAGTGTATGAAATTTGGTGAAGCATGTGTAGTTAAGCAGATATGCTCCGGACAAAGTTTTGTGACGGACGGACGAATTAACAGACAGAATGGACGCTATATACCCCTGTAAGGCGGGGATATAATTACGTATAGGCCTTATGGCTGTGTATTATTGATCTATGCTCTAGCCTTCGGATAAAAACCTGTCAGTCTGTCAATCTTTTCGTCATCTTCCTACGTAGAGCCTAAAACGCCAGTTTCCGAACTGTCATTTTATGCCTTGCTGCAGAGCCTTTACTTTTCTGTGCTGCTATAGTGCCCCTACAGACTAGAGAGCAAGCACAAAAAAACTCAAGGGTTATACAGCAAGGCATAAAATGACAGTTCGGATCTGAATTATGTTATTAATAAGTTTTCACCAGGAAGAATAATAACGAAATACGGTTGGAAAATGACCTATTCAGAAGACTCCATCAATTTAAATGTTATAAATTGTTTGATATTGTTTTAAAAGTATTTTTGACATTTTTGTTATGAACACGTATTCAAAACTTTGGAAAATTTCTAGGGTATACAAACGAAATAATTTGATGTGAAAATATCCGAAAACAGATCTTAAGAAACAATTCTAAATGATTCTCAAAAAAAGTTTCCAACGTATAAACACAAATCAATGAGAGAAAATGTGAACCAGAATCACTGGCTTACATGTACAGTATGTAAGCCATGCAACATTTTCCATTTGTTCTGTGTTCTGAAGCCTAATGAGATAATAATCGCATATTAAATCGTATGATCATTTTGGTGCGGACATGTAAATTATTTGAACTGGATATGTCTCCTTGGAAGCAAAGTTGTTTCTCTTACAATCTAACAATTTAAAATTCATAGTCACAAAATCTCATAGATAAAAATTAGTTCTTGGTGGATTTCCTAAGACTTTCGGACAACCGGCAGCACTAATTGTCCACAATGTCTTCCTATTCAGATCAGCCACCAAGACTTCGAAATTGCATTAATTTATTATCAATACAATGAAAATACAAGAGGGAGAAGGTCTATAATGTAATCTGCAAGATATTTATTTTTCCTACATAAAATATAAAAAATGGAAATCTTCCCTTATTCCCTATTCCCTAACTTAATACCACTTTGGGTCCAGCTCATTACTTTGTAACTAATCAACCATTTAAACTCAAATCCACAGTGGAAATGCAGAAAGATATAATAATTAATGTGTCATGAGTAAAATGTGTCTTATATAGTTAACAATTTGAGAAATATAACAACCCGGAAGTTCTGTGTAGCCAAGAACTGGTTGTCATATTCTACTTAAATGCGGCATTGAGATGTTTCATGTTAAACGATTTAAAAATTACAAATTGTCAAGATTCTAATATTGCATCTTTAAAACCATTTATTATTTGACTAAATTGATAATGTTGAAAAAAGAGCTCATAAAAGAGCCCGACAGTGAATATACTGTTGGTATTATCTAATATATTTGGATTAGAACAGTTTAATTTATATATTTAGTGTGACCTTAAACATCAATAGACAGACATTTGGTTAGTATTCAGGCTGAAGGCCAAACATACAAACATTGCATATGATAGAAGCACACATAAAATATAGCTTTAAGGTTTGACAATTTTAGCTCTACTTTTATTCATCCATTGGAGAAAGTTAATTTATGATGATATTTCTATTTTTACTGCATCTCAAGTTAATCTTGCTGACATAACTATGCAAAAATGGAACAATAAACTTATTTCTGGCACCCCCATATAGTTTACAATCAAATAGAATGTGACATTCATCTAATAAATCTAAATAAATTGATATTGATCGTTAAGCAGTAAAAACAGACTGTCAGCAATTGGTACATTATTGTATCTTCCAGTTGCAACGACTAACTCAAAATTGCTACACCTAAACTTTGCTAAACGAGATTTAAGATAGGGGAAAATAGATAATGTAAGATAACTTTCCTCTCTTAGGCCTTTTGAGTAGCGAAATACAGATTGAAATCATGGGTACTTGTGAGCATGACATAGATAGCTTTCTACATTTAGTAATGATTTAAAGTGTTTGTAGGCAAATGATTATCAAAGATTTGCTTCAGAATATCGGAAAGCCTTAATTTAAACTGATGCATAAAAACCTTGCTATCACATCATACAAATCCATAACCAAATTCAAACAAAGATATTTCTTATGTTTGTAGCCCAAGTGAAACATCAATACAGTGATAGAAAAAACTTAAATTTAGATAAGTAAAATATATATATATTGTGTCATTTGCACATTGGGTACAGTTTGACCATATCAGCTGCCTGTGTTATAAGGGCAATGACTTTGACAGTAGATTTAAACTTTTAAGTCAGGACTCCAGGTCATCAGATTAAAAAACAAGAAAAAAGTGAGCATGGCTCACATACCCCCGCATCCCGTCTGATTATTCTTCTACCTCTTTCCAAATCCATGTGGGCATATCTGTGGTCCTTTGCAAGAGTAAAGAGTATCATCAGGTGAAACAAAAACCACAATTTCATCTACCTAACTGTAAAAGTTCAGATAAACATGTCCAAATTGGAGCATCAGACTAGTCATTTGCACCAAGTTCAAACCCAAACCCAAGGGCGAATTTGGTAACAGCTTTCAAACTCAATGAGAAGTATCATTAAGAGGATCCATTTTCAGTCAAATTGCAGAATCAAGGGCCATAACTCTCTGAAAAATAATATTTCGGGAATATCTTTCAAACTCGATGAAGAGAATCATCAGGTGTACCCATAACCAAAATTTCATTCATCTATAGGTGTAATAGTTTCTGCGGAAATCTGTCCCCATTGCAGCATCAGACCTGTAACTCGCTCCAAGTCCAATTTCAGAAACAAGGGCAATAACACTGTCAAATAAAATTTCGGAAATGGCTTTCGAACTCGATCAAGAGTATTTTCAGGAGCACCAATATCAAAAATTTCACTCATCTAGGTGTTATAGTTTGTGAAAAAATCTGTCCCCATTGTACACTATATAACGGAGTCCAAAAAATGATGTTTTCATGGAAACGCCCAAAAAAATCAATTGCAGAAAATAAAAAAGTGGTCAGCATTGTTGAAAAGGTTATGAGTAACATATGTGCAAAGTTTCATTGATCTAGACCTAATGGTTTTTGAGATAATTGACCGGACGGAATGACCGCTATATAGCCCCGCTTACTTCGTAGCGGGGGTATAATTAACTTTCTCTCATTTCCAACCTTTTATAAATTGTTCTGATACATTGTGAAATCCAAAAATATTTATCTTCGTATGATTGCCTACACATTATGTTAAGGAGAGATGGGACGTAGCATTTTCGACTTCTGCGCATGACAGTTTTAAAGTTGCTGTCTCATACTTGTATGCGGTTCGGGACGAAATTTAGCTATTGAGAATATAAATACAATACTCTGTAGAAAAATCTTTTGTCGAAATTTTGATATCACATTTAAATTTTTTAATCAACAATAACATACTTATTTCGACGCCAAGAGCACAGTGCCCCTGTAAAAAGGGCATAGCATTTAACGAACCCGCTTTCGGTGACGTAATCATTACGCTTGTAGGATTTACACCGTGTCTCAAGTACCGTAATTGCGTTCGATGGGTATCAACTTTGACAGCAGCGAATACCTAATTCGGAGAAAAATAAAATAAAATCTTGTTGAGCACGACAAAGACGGTTTTCAAGCGTATATTTCGAAACCGGAAGTTGAGAAATGGCCACGCTTGATTTACAGTACCCTTATGTCGACTTAAAATTCAACTTATAATGCTCGTACAAAAGCAGAGAAATCCAAACTTTCCAACGTGGTAGCCACGCCCACGCATTTTCTTACACTTTCCTTAAGCGTCAGGGCTTCCGGTTTTAAGATCATACATTCCTAACTACTCATTTTAAACGTTACCAAGGTCAAATAGAAGCTTCTGTTGAATGTTTCGTTCAATCCACACTAGTGTATGGCGCGAATTTCTAAAAATAGACGATTTTACCGGCTGTCCGGACACTACCTCAGTGAATTTTGGCAGTGTGGCAGTACTCGGACACATTTCCGTTTTAGCTCATCAGGACTGAAAGTCCATATACCTTAGCATATGGAGATTCTAATTTGTAACTTTGGTGACCCTGTGACCCCAAATAGGGTCACAGGGGTCACAACTTTTAAAACCTATTTTCATCTTCTTCTCCAGTTCCAGAAGGACTAGAGAGTTAAAAATGATATGTGCAGACTCCTTGGCCAATGGGGATTCTATATTGTAGATTTCGTGACCCCATGACCCCAAATAGGGTCACAGGGGTCACAACCTTAAAAACCTATTTTCATCTTCTTCTCCAGTGACCGATCATCACCAAACTTGGTATACTGTCTCTCCATATCATGTAGATGTGCCTTTTGGAGGTTATAGATTTTGTAAAATTTTATTTATTTTTTATTTCCATGGCAACAATTTGGACTTAGTCTTTTTCAAGGGTAGTGTTTGTTTCCGGAGCAGATCTCAAAAACTATGTGACCGATCATCACCAAACTTGGTATACTGTCTCTCCACATCATGTAGATGTGCCTTTTGTAGCTTATAGATTTAAAAAAAATCATTTTTTCATTTCCATGGCAACAATTTTGACATAATCTTTTACAAGGGTAGTGGTCATTTCCGGAGCAGATCTCTAAAACTATGTGACCGATCATCACCAAACTTGGTATATTGTCTCTCCATATCATATAGATGTGCCTTTTGGAGGTTTGAGATTTAAAACAAATTATTTTGTTTATTTCCATGCAATTTTGAATAACTTGTTTGCTACAATTTTGGAGTTGATAGGTTATTTATTCAAGTTGAATTATACAGAGAACATTAATGGTGCTTCATGATAGTATTGTTTAGAGGTTTGGAGCATTTGAGGAAGGGGGAGACATCTGTTTTTACGGGTAAAAACACTTTCTAGTTAAGATTGTCATGCAAGTTTTTCTATATTTTTAAGTGTTTCTAAAACATTAAGATGAAAGACAAACATAATTAATTAATTTGTTTAAAATATTTATGACAACTAGCTGCAAAAACCCAATGACATTAAACATCATGTTAGATTTTGAACAATGGTATCTCCCTTATATTCCTTTAAATACCACATATAAGGGATCAACCAGAGTTCAGATATTTCTGTTGAGTCCACTATGCTGTCTAATACACATCAAAATACAGGCTGCTAGCATCATAGTGTCAGCTGCTAGTCTGTTGCATAATCAACCTGACCCAATTGATATGGTAGAGCATTATGCTATATTGCCATGTGTATGCAATAAGAGTTATGGAAATTAGACTTGTATTCTCATGACAGTGATATGTTCTTTCTAAGAATAACAACTTACACAAAACTTGTCAACAATAAGCTTTGTGTTTAGCAATCTACATGATAAGTTGATGTGGAAAGAGTTATTTTGCATCATTTTCCAGTTCCTGTGTTTTACTCCTATTTGTACCATTTCTATATCTAACAGAAGTTCTTCTTGACACAAAATCAATTTAGGACAGAAGATAACTATATGTTGTGAAAATAGAGATTACAAAACGAGTGGGTGTTGAATATGGAAAATATTCCAACGAGATATTTTTAAAACGTTTTGATTTATTCACGAGCGAAAGCGAGTGAATAAATCAAAACTTTTAAAAATATTGAGTTGGAATATTTTTCATATTCAACACCCACGAGTTTTGTGATCTATTTATTACACACAGGACTGGAAACCGTGTGTATTCAAGGACCCGGAAATCTAACAGGAATGACGTTACCGCGCATTAATACAAATTGCGCAACAATATATTGACACTTTTGTCGGGAAGGCTAAAGGTCGATTTTACGTTATCTGAAAATAAAAAAGTAAACGATATGTAAACATGAATTTTATTTTCTCATATCAGTTATTTTACAAAACTCTGATAAAGAACTTCGACCATACAACTGGACAAATACAAACGTATTTACTTTTTCTCAGTCATTGAACACTTGACTCGTCATGAAACACAGGACGCGTCACTACTAACCAACGATGAACAACGATATCTCGCCGTGAACAACATAACGCCGACTTGGGCAACGAAGATAAACGAAATTACTGGTCATCAAGTCTCATTTTTTTGCTTTCTGGTCCAAAGAAGTTGACATTGATGGTACCTCCATAGATTGGGGCGGAGAAGATTGACTGCACTAGCTCCGTACTTCTGAAACTGGTTGTCTGATTGCTTTGAGTAGCGAGGTTGACAACTGTGGTGGAAGGGAGACTACTCTCATTTTGACGTGATTCAGAAAGTGCGAGAGGACGGGAAGTGGATTGGTGACTTAAAATACGACTCATTTCTTTGTGGCGATTCATGGACAAGGAACTGTAGTTGTTTATGCTCTGTACGTTCCTGTGCCCTGAAATTTGCATAATCTCAGTCGGCGGAACGTTGACATCGGCGAGCTTTTGAACAAGATATTTTCTTGCTGAATGATTAGTGAATCTTTGGTTATCCAACCCTGCATTTTTCGCCATTCTTTTCATAATGGATCCCAGCTTGTTGACTCCAACAGGTTGTCGCTTGAACCAAGGATGTGTGACAGATGCCTGTTTGGTATTCGTGGCAAGATAAAACGGCGAATCAGGAAGTGAATACCCAGCTGGTCGGAGATCGCTGTACCGCTTGAAGAGTGAAACGGGGCAACGTAGATCACCAGTGGCCCAAGCCTTTGGACACACATTCCGGACACCGTCCTTGCTATCACCCTGGCAAGTTTTGGATTGCCTTTCCTGGAACTGAATGTACTCGGTCCCGTCCCTGTCAGTCTTCAAGGAAACGTCTCCCCACTTCATGTCATTGTGTGGCTTGACACTGCGGATACCAAACAGGGTGGTGTTGAACCACCAAAGTGAATTGAGGATACTTTCAGGATTACCTGTTCCAAGTTGTCCAGTTTGCCAAAGTTTGTCAACATCGTCATCAGACAGGGCTTCAGAACGCTTAGGTAGGTTCCCTTTTCCGTCACTCTTAAGAACTTTCTGTTTGGTTTTTATCACGTCTGTCAGCCTGGAAAAGGCAGTGTCAGTGAAAAGTGATGCACCGTAGTTCTTCGATTTTAGATGTCTGTCAAAACTTGAAACCATCGACTTCAAAGACGAAGGCTCATAGTTTGTACCATCAGTCTTCGTTACATCAATCACAAAAGAGCATAGAACATCACAAAGTTCGGTTTTCACTATCGTTTCAATAGGACGTAAATCCCCCTTGCTCTCCATGTAAGATCCGAGACGTTTCATGTCACATTTTGTCTTTTTCACAGTGTTGACGTTTCTGTTGTCGTCGACATAGGCATCAATGTTTGAGTGATCGTAGGAGTATGGCTCAGTAAAGTAGTCATCATTCATCAAATCTGTCAGCACTTCAGACGGTAGATCAACCTGAGGAATTGACGTTGGTTGTGGCATTGGTGTGCTCGGCGTTTCAGCGATTTTTAAGCATCTATATCTAGGCACTTGCCTCATTTCTCCTGAAACCAGTTTCACATTGTAGAGCTTGTAGGTCCCTAAGGGCTGAATAATTGATGCGATTCGTCCTCGATTATTCCCATCAATAGACACAAAGTCGTTTACTTTAAGGCCGTATTCCATGTTGACGAATCAAGCAGACGATGCCGGATGTAAACAAAGCACGAAAGGGAGATAACTCTGGTGGGACTGCTTTATTTTTCAAAATTACATTAGAAATACTTTAAATTAAGTGATTCCTATTACCAAAAAAATTATCATAATGTTTTTTAATTATTCACAAACCTAGTGTTATGTTTATCTGATTGTTTACGTTGATAGCTGCTTCAGTTAAGTAATTATGTTAGTTTAAACTATCGAGGTGGCACAGAAAGGTCACTTGTACTTGATCAGCTGTTTGTAAAAGTAGTCCGGCATTATGACGTCACTATCGTTGAATAACCTGTTTTGGTTACACAACATTCGTTGAATAACTTTCAACTGGTTACACAACACCTGTTTCAAATATCAAAAATTATCTCATAAATATATTCAGAACACGTGTGTAATAATTATATATATTTTTCACAACAATTCATGTTCTCTCCCGTCAAGTCTTTTAATACCACACATAAGGGCTTAGCCAGAGTTCAGGTTTACATGCTCAGCACACTAGGATGCTTCTCCAAATATACGTACACAAAGCCAAATACACAAATTGCTACACTCTCCTTAAGGATCTGGGGCTAGCAGCCCTGCCTGCTTGTATATTGCATAGTAATCCTTACCTAATTGATAAATAGAACATAATTGACTTTATGGAAAGTATATAAATTGTCTTTATGAAAAGTATACTTGTATTCTATTAATAGTAATACTTTTTACAAATAACAATTTAAAAAAGTCAAGAATCAGCTTTTGTGTACAACAATCTGCACGATGAGTTAATATTAACAAGTCAAGAATCTGCTTTTATGTTCAGTAATCTACATGATAAGTTAATAATAGAGGTATTTTGTATCAGGTTCCAGTTCCAATACCATGTGTTTTATAAATACCTGTAAAAATAAATGATAATTGTATGATGCTGAAGGGGTTCTGGGAACAACATGTCATCATAGAAGTCATTATTTTTCAATTAGATTTCAGGCCAAGTACTACTCCTACTAAATCAATTAAGATATCATTCTGAAAAGTGAGTATTTTTTTATATAGTGATTCCTGACAAAGACGCATTTATTTTATTATCAAGAATCCAAGATGGTCAATATGTCAATTATATTGAATTTTCAATTAGATTTCATGAAATTCATTGAAAGGAATACATTTCCTGATCAATCAAATCAATGTCATTATATTTGTATTGATACGCTTGTTGTAATATTTATCAACACTATAACTCAGTTACAAAAAAATGTATGAATCGTCTTTATTTGCGAACAGCCTGAAGCATGACTGTTTTAATAAATCCTTTCCGTTTTACATAATTCCTGACACTTCATATATGGCAAATAACATAGCCAGTGAGGGATAAATATACATTTTATAATCATCTATATCTGATTACGGTCTGAACAATGATTATCTAGATAATTATAATGATCATTCAATTCAAACAAATCCTTTTCAAAAGCATTTAAAATGATTGAATTTGTTCACTCCAAACACTAACTGTTAGGTTTTTTAGTCCTTTGTTCCCATGCAATTAATTTATTCCAAATTGAAAATTGTGGTTAATGAATAACAAATTATCTTTTATTTTGTTTGTCATGCTAATAAAAGATATCATTTAATATTCATCTTCAAAACTAATTGAACAGCTGTCTGAACAATTCTTTTTTTACAAAGTCTTTCTCACCAATTATCTCTGTTAGTTAAGATACTTCAATAAACATATTACTGAGTTGACCTCCAGATTATTTCCATTGCAAACCTCTCTTCTACCCCCACCCCTTCTATCCCCCCTTTCCCTCCTCCCCTTTTTTCTCCTGTCCTTCCATTGCAAACCTCTCTTCTATCCCACAATCCTTCTACCCCCCCCCCCCCCCCTTTCCCCATCTATCCTTCCAGCCCCTCTCCTCTAAAGAGTATCTGTATTGCATATTGAAATGAGGGGGGGACACTCACTATATGGAATAACAGTAACTTACATAAGAGGATAAGTTACATAAGCTACATGCAGGTGCAAGAGGTCATCATATCTAGTAATTAGCATAAACCCTCATGTTGCTAGCCTATTCTGACCAATCAGATTGCACTAACATATGTCAAGATTTAAGATATTCAGAAATCTTCAGTTAGAATTACATGAGACACTGACCTGGACAGCTTACTTTGGCAATTGGACTTATCACTAGCTGACTTTGTGATTTGTGTCATAGGGATATATTCCAAATGTTTATGTGCATCATCTTTTTAGTTCTTTGGAAGTTGAGAGTGTGACTAAATGAATACTCCTAAACCAATCAAGATATCATAATGAAATTAATACAGATGCCCACATAAAAGTAGCATTTTAAAGATTAAAAATTCCAAGATGGTCACCAATTCAGCCATAGATGTGGCAGTGTTGAAATTGTATATATATATGTTATGATTAGTTACTCTAATTTAAGACAGTTAGAGTTGTGTTGTATATATTATTTTAGCAATATTTTAGTGAGTGTCTTTAGAATGAGCCTTTATCATTAGCTTATTAAGTTAGTGTATTTCATTAAGTCAAGGTATTTTAACATTAAGTTATTCATCTGGTTAAAGGTTAAGCATTCCACTCTAGTTTTAAGTTTAATTATTGCCAACTCCTAAAGTAAATCATGTATTCTTAGCTTTCTTATATAATACTAACAATAGCCACTGCACACCAGGCCATGCCTGTCACCTGCACTCCACTCAATACCCAAGCTGTCTCCCTTTCAACTCTCTTCTCTCTTACAGCCTAGCTTACTATCTATTGTCTAGAGGTGTTTATAAGGGTCAGGTTTTACACTTTTAAGTTAGTCAGTCATATTTGGTTGGATCGTGTATTGAGGTTATCTTCTGTGTTTCCGAGATTTCTTGGAGGATATTCTTGGATGTGTAATTCGAGGATTTGGGATTCTTATAATGAGGTTAGTTTGTGCTCCTATTGTATTGTGTGTTGTAAATATTATATTTTAATCTTATATCTAAATAGGATTTCTAATCTAAAGATAATGCTTTAGATTAAGTAATATTTATGCTAAATTAAGGTATTGACCAATGAAATCTTTCTGTCATATTACCATATTTCTATATGCATACATATCGATTTTATCTCTCTTATATATATCATAACTAAATGCATAAATATATTAAACATTTTAAAGTAATTCATTAAAGTAATGTGTGTGTTTGAGGTGAGTGATTGTTGAAAGTGTGCTAATGTTTTCATAATGAGATATATTAGCTTTTATTATTTACTTTTAGATAATCATGTGATCCCCCCAATCACTTACTGACTTACCTGTAACGAAAACCTGCTGTCACGCAGCGGTGAGTTTCATGGTTTTATGTATTATTTTAATCATGTATATGCATATGTATTCAACCCGTTTATGTATTATATGTTTATGTCTATACTTATTATGTATGTGACATTTTTAGGTAATGTTACGGGCTTTGTTTATATGTACATGTTTTTGCATATCATTAATGCTTTTCATACATGTAATGGTGGTATTCAATGATAATGTTGTGATGTAATTATTCATAACATACATAGATGAAGTGATTTAATGATTAACATAAAGTATTATGATTAATACATATGGCTAAATTATTTAAGTATATCATGTCATTCCTTTATATTTATTTGGAGTGAATTATATGTGTCTGTTAGATACATTGATGTGATGCAATTATGTGTGTAGGATCATGTTTTAATTTGTTGTATTCCTGTATTGCAGGGTTTTCTTTTGATATTACTTCGGTAATAAATCTTGGTCAACCTCACACCCCCAGTAGTTCGTTTTCTTTGGATAAGAAGTCGGATAACAACCCAACACTTCTACATACATTGTAGATATACAACAAAGTTATACAAAAACCTACAGCTTGTTAACAAATCATGATTATATCATTATTGTATTAATGTTTGTTCAAGCTCTAGTGGTTACCAACAGAAGAATAGCATTTTAAAAGATAAAAAAATCATGATTGCAGCCATAATCAATTATCATTTAAAAGATGGTTACACAATTCAACCATATTACCACATCATTCATTTTAAGGTGAGCTTCTGTACCCTCGGTACTTTTATTTCAGTCTGTTTTCAAATATACATGTCTCATTTGATATGGTCCGCAAAACGCCCGGCGCAAGCGCTACTCGATATTGTTATGTGTTGTGAAAACACGCCGTGACACGCTACACTGCAGTAGATCTACGGCGACGCGAAAGTAGAATTTTCGGCTTTCATATTATGTACATTTCGCGTCATAATTTTTTATTTCGTTCGGTGACTCTTTGTGCATTGGTAGAAACTGTTTCATAAAAGTACTCACGGAAATAGAAATAAAATGGTTTGGCAATTATTTCTTTCTAATGTGAACAAACATGAAATTTAAGTTCTAAATAGGGCCTAATCAATCAAAGTGGATTTCACAACATTTGTTTCAGACAGTTTAAAAAAAAAATTTTATGTCGAAAAGTATTTTTCTGATACAAGATATAGTATGTAAATGATCTGTCTGTTAAATTTTGTTTGGTTAATGTATTTGATGTTTTGCTGATCCTCATTTTAAAACTTAATTTTAACTGTAAGAAATTGACATATCAACTTTTCAGTATATTATTATTATAAGAAAGAGAATCAGAGATTATGATTTAATAAATCAAAACCTTTATTTCAATTTTCAGTTTACCCTAATTTTCTTCAAAACTAGATGTGCCAATCAATTTTCTCCAAATTAATTTTGAATTTTTCAGAGGCACTATTTATCTCAGCAAATCCATTTCTATCATCTTTGTAAACAAGTTGAGCCTGAATATTAAAACGTTAACATTATTTATGATAATCATACTCCAAAATAGACAAATAAAAAGAAACAATCACATATTTGAGTCTCCTGTCTGCAGTGCAAAGGGGATGTGGTATATCACAATGATCAATGGGAGGAAATCATATTTACAGGTGAAAATGATTGTCATTTGACAAGCAAACAGGACACCCACTTTCACCCATTATGCAGATATAACCTTAAGGTTTGTAAATTATCTAAACAACAATTTATAATTATTTAAATTTTGCTTGAATTTACTGAAAGGTAAAGGCTGAAGAAATATATGAACCCAAGAATGTAAGTGATTTGAAGTCTATCATAAATCTCTTTAAAGTTTCTACAATACATGTTGCTATTAATAGTAAAAGAACTATTCAAAATTTAAGATTTTGATAACTTAATAATTACTTTCCTGTAATGACCTATAACTAAGTTAGTCATGACTATTGGGAATGTAGAGATACAAACCTTTAGGACAAATCTTGAATAAGTTACATGGATATAGTACTTAATGTTGTCTTCAAACAAATAGATTGATCTCTGAGGCATTGACATGTTCCAGAGCTTACAGGATGTTTTTGGTTATTTTGAGATAACTTTCTAATGTTGAAAAGGTTATAAATGATACTATACTTTAGAACCATGATAAGGAATGTATTCAGAATATAATAAACTGTTGACTATGTTATATATACAATATATATATTCTGAAAAAACTAGAGCCATGGGCTCTGTAGCTCATCATGCTTTACATTTGATTTGGTTAAGGGTGTGCCCCCCCCCCTTAGTAGGGGACCACAAGGCCACCAAAGCAACAATTTATAACCCTCACTAGTCAAAGAATCTGTACACGAGGTTTCAGTTTTCTAGGCATTATGCTTCTGGAGAAGTAGTCGAAATTCAACAAAGTTTACGGCCGGATGGACGGACTCCGGACGCCATGTCATGCCAGAGCCCATCGGGTCTTTCAGACCTGATGAGTAATAAGGAATATGTGGAAATTGATTATATTATGGTGTAGTAGACATAACGTTTATAAAATTCCTAACAAAACATATCCAGTATATACTAAGTCCTTTTGATAACTTTATGAAATCGTGACAATGGGATTGATGCACGTGTACTGTAAGGATCAATAAAATACCTGTCGAAATAAATCAGTATTCAAAGAACTATAAGGCTTCATAAACAGTCATGTATTAGTATTATTCTATTATCTTTTTTAAATCCAAAATGGCAGTCTACAGGGCATCACTCAATGAAACCTGACTAAAACATAATATTTTACTGTAAATCAAGTCTTGATTTAACCCGACTTCAAGAAAACGCAGCTCGCCTTTGTTTTGTGTACAACCTGCCAGAAAATGAACTAAAAACTTTTATAAAAGCGTACTTTGAATCCCCGATCTTGGAAAATAATAACCTTGGAAAATAATAACCGTTTAAAGATTTTTTTAACATATGTAAACAAATAAGATTGTAAATGATCTAATAAATAGGAAAGAAAAGCAACGTTAGCTTGCTAATACACAACTTCTATCTTGATGAATATAAACGAAGTGACAGTTTGCTACACTTTTACTCAAGTATATTACACACCTCTAAACAAGAAAATAAACAGTTGGTCATCATAGTATCACATGATAAACGTTGCATATACAATGCGACACTAGCCCTGCATACACAAATGTGACGTCATGTTCAATCCACGTGGTACGGGGCAAAAAAAAAATTGGAACGATCATGATATACGTAAAAATACTGTCAACAGTAAGCAATCACTTACCTCGTTTCTGTGGAAGGTCGTGAACGAGATAAAACAGAGAGAGACTTTCATTATACCTTACAATCATTACAATAGAGACATTATCGTTAATAGTGGCGGCATCCAATATGATTATCAGCAAAATGGCCGCTTTAGTTCTACTTTCTGATGGGAGCATCTCATTTAATAGTAATGATAACTTTTTGATAACGTTTATCACAAGTATAACAAATTAAAGACAACACTGAAAATTGCAGTGAAAAATAACACCGTTTTACATAAAAAGCATATATTTTTAACCTTGAAAAACTATGAGAATAAAAGGAAAGAAAATGTTGCATATTTCGAAATAACGATTTCGTTTACTATGAAATGTGTGATAAGTTTATTTTCTTTTAAATTAGACATATATGACAAAGCTCTGATCTTTATATACATTTAAGCAAAATTTGAGAAAAAATGCATTTTAAAGTACTGTTTAAAGTATTTGAATTAAATTCCCGCCTCCTGTGAGTCTTGTGAACAATTTCTGCTAGTTTATAATCAGAAATTTGAATTTGACCATTTAAGTCAAAATGTCCAATTTGTTAAATTCTGGCCTTATACTGAACCTGTACCCCTAAGCTCACCCTAACGTCGAAAAAATTATTTTTTCAAATTCAATTTTTGTTCAATCGGTATTGCTTCTTGGGCGTCTTGTGAACAATTTCTGCTAGTTTATAATCAGAAATTTGAATTTGACCATTTTAGTCAAAATGTCCAATTAGTAAAATTCTGGCCTTATACTGAACCTGTACCCCCAAGCTCACCCTCACGTCGAAAAAATAATTTTTTCAAATTCAATTTTTTTCAATCGGCATGCTTCTCGGGAGTCTTGTGAACAATTTCTGCTAGTTTATAATCAGAAATTTGAATTTGACCATTTTAGTCAAAATGTCCAATTTGTAAAATTCTGGCCTTATACTGAACCTGTACCCCCAAGCTCACCTTAACGTCGAAAAAATAATTTTTTCAAATTCAATTTTTTTCAATCGGTATTGCTTCTTGGGAGTCTTGTGAACAATTTCTGCTAGTTTATAATCAGAAATTTGAATTTGACCATTTTAGTCAAAATGTCCAATTTGTTAAATTCTGGCCTTATACTGAACCTGTACCCCCAAGCTCACCCTAACGTCGAAAACATTATTTTTTCAAATGAAATTTTTTTCAATCGGTATTGCTTCTTGGGAGTCTTGTGAACAATTTCTGCTAGTTAATAATCAGAAATTTGAATTTGACCATTTTAGTCAAAATGTCCAATTTGTAAAATTCTGGCCTTATACTGAACCTGTACCCCCAAGCTCACCCTAAGGTCGAAAAAAATTATTTTTTCAAATTCAATTTTTTTCAATCGGTATTGCTTCTTGGGAGTCTTGTGAACAATTTCTGCTAGTTTATAATCAGAAATTTGAATTTGACCATTTTAGTCAAAATGTCCAATTTGTTAAATTCTGGCCTTATACTGAACCTGTACCCCCAAGCTCACCCTAACGTCGAAAAAATTATTTTTTCAAATTCAATTTTTTTCAATCGGTATTGCTTCTTGGGAGTCTTGTGAACAATTTCTGCTAGTTTATAATCAGAAATTTGAATCTGACCATTTTAGTCAAAATGTCCAATTTGTTAAATTCTGGCCTTATACTGAACCTGTACCCCCAAGCTCACCTTAACGTCGAAAAAATTATTTTTTCAAATTCAATTTTTTTCAATCGGTATTGCTTCTTGGGAGTCTTGTGAACAATTTCTGCTAGTTTATGATCAGAAATTTGAATTTGACCATTTTAGTCAAAATGTCCAATTTGTTAAATTCTGGCCTTATACTGAACCTGTACCCCCAAGCTCACCCTAACGTCGAAAAAATTATTTTTTCAAATTCAATTTTTTTCAATCGGTATTGCTTCTTGGGAGTCTTATGAACAATTTCTGCTAGTTTATAATCAGAAATTTGAATTTGACCATTTTAGTCAAAATGTCCAATTTGTAAAATTCTGGCCTTATACTGAACCTGTACCCCCAAGCTCACCTTAACGTCGAAAAAATTATTTTTTCAAATTCAATTTTTTTCAATCGGTATTGCTTCTTTGGAGTCTTGTGAACAATTTCTGCTAGTTTATAATCAGAAATTTGAATTTGACCATTTTAGTCAAAATGTCCAATTTGTAAAATTCTGGCCTTATACTGAACCTGTACCCCCAAGCTCACCCTAACGTCGAAAAAATTATTTTTTCAAATTCAATTTTTTTCAATCGGTATTGCTTCTTGGGAGTCTTATGAACAATTTCTGCTAGTTTATAATCAGAAATTTGAATTTGACCATTTTAGTCAAAATGTCCAATTTGTAAAATTCTGGCCTTATACTGAACCTGTACCCCCAAGCTCACCCTAACGTCGAATTTTTTTTTTTTTCAAATTCATTTTTTCCAATCGGTATTGCTTCTTGGGAGTCTTGTGAACAATTTCTGCTAGTTTATAATCAGAAATTTGAATTTGTCCATTTTAGTCAAAATGTCCAATTTGTTAAATTCTGGCCTTATACTGAACCTGTACCCCCAAGCTCACCCTAACGTTGAAAAACTTATTTTTTCAAATTCAATTTTTTTCAATCGGTATTGCTTCTTGGGAGTCTTATGAACAATTTCTGCTAGTTTATAATCAGAAATTTGAATTTGACCATTTTAGTCAAAATGTCCAATTTGTAAAATTCTGGCCTTATACTGAACCTGTACCCCCAAGCTCACCTTAACGTCGAAAAAATAATTTTTTCAAATTCAATTTTTTTCAATCGGTATTGCTTCTTGGGAGTCTTGTGAACAATTTCTGCTAGTTTATAATCAGAAATTTGAATTTGACCATTTTAGTCAAAATGTCCAATTTGTTAAATTCTGGCCTTATACTGAACCTGTACCCCCAAGCTCACCCTAACGTCGAAAACATTATTTTTTCAAATGAAATTTTTTTCAATCGGTATTGCTTCTTGGGAGTCTTGTGAACAATTTCTGCTAGTTAATAATCAGAAATTTGAATTTGACCATTTTAGTAAAAATGTCAAATTTGTAAAATTCTGGCCTTATACTGAACCTGTACCCCCAAGCTCACCCTAACGTCGAAAAAATTATTTTTTCAAATTCAATTTTTTTCAATCGGTATTGCTTCTTGGGAGTCTTGTGAACAATTTCTGCTAGTTTATAATCAGAAATTTGAATTTGACCATTTTAGTCAAAATGTCCAATTTGTAAAATTCTGGCCTTATACTGAACCTGTACCCTAGCTCACCCTAACGTCGAAAAAATTATTTTTTCAAATTCATTTTTTTTCAATCGGTATTGCTTCTTGGGAGTCTTGTGAACAATTTCTGCTAGTTTATAATCAGAAATTTGAATTTGACCATTTTAGTCAAAATGTCCAATTTGTAAAATTCTGGCCTTATACTGAACCTGTACCCCCAAGCTCACCTTAACGTCGAAAAAATTATTTTTTCAAATTCAATTTTTTTCAATCGGTATTGCTTCTTGGGAGTCTTGTGAACAATTTCTGCTAGTTAATAATCAGAAATTTGAATTTGACCATTTTAGTCAAAATGTCCAATTTGTAAAATTCTGGCCTTATACTGAACCTGTACCCCCAAGCTCACCCTAACGTCGAAAAAATTATTTTTTCAAATTCAATTTTTTTCAATCGGTATTGCTTCTTGGGAGTCTTGTGAACAATTTCTGCTAGTTTATAATCAGAAATTTGAATTTGTCCATTTTAGTCAAAATGTCCAATTTGTAAAATTCTGGCCTTATACTGAACCTGTACCCCAAAGCTCACCCTAACGTTGCAAAGATTTTTTTTTCAAATTCAATTTTTTTCAATCGGTATTGCTTCTTGGGAGTCTTGTGAACAATTTCTGCTAGTTTATGATCAGAAATTTGAATTTGTCCATTTTAGTCAAAATGTCCAATTTGTAAAATTCTGGCCTTATACTGAATCTGTACCCCCAAGCTCACCCTAACGTCGAAAAAATTATTTTTTCAAATTCAATTTTTTTCAATCGGTTATGCTTCTTGGGAGTCTTGTGAACAATTTCTGCTAGTTTATGATCAGAAATTTGAATTTGACCATTTTAGTCAAAATGTCCAATTTGTAAAATTCTGGCCTTATACTGTACCTGTACCCCAAAGCTCACCCTAACGTTGCAAAGATTTTTTTTTCAAATTCAATTTTTTTCAATCGGTATTGCTTCTTGGGAGTCTTGTGAACAATTTCTGCTAGTTTATGATCAGAAATTTGAATTTGTCCATTTTAGTCAAAATGTCCAATTTGTAAAATTCTGGCCTTATACTGAATCTGTACCCCCAAGCTCACCCTAACGTCGAAAAAATTATTTTTTCAAATTCAATTTTTTTTCAATCTGTATTGCTTCTTGGGAGTCTTGTGAACAATTTCTGCTAGTTTATAATCAGAAATTTGAATTTGACCATTTTAGTCAAAATGTCCAATTTGTTAAATTCTGGCTTTATACTGAACCTGTACCCCCAAGCTCACCTTAACGTCGAAAACATTATTTTTTCAAATTCATTTTTTTTAATCGGTATTGCTTCTTGGGAGTCTTGTGAACAATTTCTGCTAGTTTATAATCAGAAATTTGAATTTGACCATTTTAGTCAAAATGTCCAATTTGTAAAATTCTGGCCTTATACTGAACCTGTACCCCCAAGCTCACCTTAACGTCGAAAAAATTATTTTTTCAAATTCAATTTTTTTCAATCGGTATTGCTTCTTGGGAGTCTTGTGAACAATTTCTGCTAGTTTATAATCAGAAATTTGAATTTGACCATTTTAGTCAAAATGTCCAATTTGTTAAATTCTGGCCTTATACTGAACCTGTACCCCCAAGCTCACCCTAATGTCGAACAATTTAGTCAAAATGTCCAATTTGTAAAATTCTGGCCTTATACTGAACCTCTACCCCGAAGCTCACCCTAACGTCGAAAAAAATTATGTTCTCAAATTCAATTTTTTAATCGGTATTGCTTCTTGGGAGTCTTGTGAACAATTTCTGCTAGTTTATAATCAGAAATTTGAATTTGACCATTTTAGTCAAAATGTCCAATTTGTTAAATTCTGGCCTTATACTGAATCTGTACCCCCAAGCTCACCCTAACGTCGAATAAATTTTTTTTTCAAATTCAATTTTTTTCAATCGGTATTGCTTCTTGGGAGTCTTGTGAACAATTTCTGCTAGTTTATAATCAGAAATTTGAATTTGACCATTTTAGTCAAAATGTCCAATTTGTAAAATTCTGGCCTTATACTGAACCTGTACCCCCAAGCTCACCTTAACGTCGAAAAAATTATTTTTTCAAATTCAATTTTTTTCAATCGGTATTGCTTCTTGGGAGTCTTGTGAACAATTTCTGCTAGTTTATGATCAGAAATTTGAATTTGACCATTTTAGTCAAAATGTCCAATTTGTTAAATTCTGGCCTTATACTGAACCTGTAACCCCAAGCTCACCCTAACGTCGAAAAAATTATTTTTTCAAATTCAATTTTTTTCAATCGGTATTGCTTCTTGGGAGTCTTATGAACAATTTCTGCTAGTTTATAATCAGAAATTTGAATTTGACCATTTTAGTCAAAATGTCCAATTTGTAAAATTCTGGCCTTATACTGAACCTGTACCCCCAAGCTCACCCTAACGTCGAAAAAAATAATTTTTTCAAATTCAATTTTTTTCAATCGGTATTGCTTCTTTGGAGTCTTGTGAACAATTTCTGCTATTTTATAATCAGAAATTTGAATTTGACCATTTTAGTCAAAATGTCCAATTTGTAAAATTCTGGCCTTATACTGAACCTGTACCCCCAAGCTCACCCTAACGTCGAAAAAATTATTTTTTCAAATTCAATTTTTTTCAATCTTTATTGCTTCTTGGGAATCTTGTGAACAATTTCGAAAAAATTATTTTTTCAAATTCAATTTTTTTCAATCGGTATTGCTTCTTTGGAGTCTTGTGAACAATTTCTGCTAGTTTATAATCAGAAATTTGAATTTGACCATTTTAGTCAAAATGTCCAATTTGTTAAATTCTGGCCTTATACTGAACCTGTAACCCCAAGCTCACCCTAACGTCGAAAAAATTATTTTTTCAAATTCAATTTTTTTCAATCGGTATTGCTTCTTGGGAGTCTTATGAACAATTTCTGCTAGTTTATAATCAGAAATTTGAATTTGACCATTTTAGTCAAAATGTCCAATTTGTAAAATTCTGGCCTTATACTGAACCTGTACCCCCAAGCTCACCTTAACGTCGAAAAAATAATTTTTTCAAATTCAATTTTTTTCAATCGGTATTGCTTCTTGGGAGTCTTGTGAACAATTTCTGCTAGTTTATAATCAGAAATTTGAATTTGACCATTTTAGTCAAAATGTCCAATTTGTTAAATTCTGGCCTTATACTGAACCTGTACCCCCAAGCTCACCCTAACGTCGAAAACATTATTTTTTCAAATGAAATTTTTTTCAATCGGTATTGCTTCTTGGGAGTCTTGTGAACAATTTCTGCTAGTTAATAATCAGAAATTTGAATTTGACCATTTTAGTCAAAATGTCAAATTTGTAAAATTCTGGCCTTATACTGAACCTGTACCCCCAAGCTCACCCTAACGTCGAAAAAATTATTTTTTCAAATTCAATTTTTTTCAATCGGTATTGCTTCTTGGGAGTCTTGTGAACAATTTCTGCTAGTTTATAATCAGAAATTTGAATTTGACCATTTTAGTCAAAATGTCCAATTTGTAAAATTCTGGCCTTATACTGAACCTGTACCCTAGCTCACCCTAACGTCGAAAAAATTATTTTTTCAAATTCATTTTTTTTCAATCGGTATTGCTTCTTGGGAGTCTTGTGAACAATTTCTGCTAGTTTATAATCAGAAATTTGAATTTGACCATTTTAGTCAAAATGTCCAATTTGTAAAATTCTGGCCTTATACTGAACCTGTACCCCCAAGCTCACCTTAACGTCGAAAAAATTATTTTTTCAAATTCAATTTTTTTCAATCGGTATTGCTTCTTGGGAGTCTTGTGAACAATTTCTGCTAGTTAATAATCAGAAATTTGAATTTGACCATTTTAGTCAAAATGTCCAATTTGTAAAATTCTGGCCTTATACTGAACCTGTACCCCCAAGCTCACCCTAACGTCGAAAAAATTATTTTTTCAAATTCAATTTTTTTCAATCGGTATTGCTTCTTGGGAGTCTTGTGAACAATTTCTGCTAGTTTATAATCAGAAATTTGAATTTGTCCATTTTAGTCAAAATGTCCAATTTGTAAAATTCTGGCCTTATACTGAACCTGTACCCCAAAGCTCACCCTAACGTTGCAAAGATTTTTTTTTCAAATTCAATTTTTTTCAATCGGTATTGCTTCTTGGGAGTCTTGTGAACAATTTCTGCTAGTTTATGATCAGAAATTTGAATTTGTCCATTTTAGTCAAAATGTCCAATTTGTAAAATTCTGGCCTTATACTGAATCTGTACCCCCAAGCTCACCCTAACGTCGAAAAAATTATTTTTTCAAATTCAGTTTTTTTCAATCGGTTATGCTTCTTGGGAGTCTTGTGAACAATTTCTGCTAGTTTATGATCAGAAATTTGAATTTGACCATTTAAGTCAAAATGTCCAATTTGTAAAATTCTGGCCTTATACTGTACCTGTACCCCAAAGCTCACCCTAACGTTGCAAAGATTTTTTTTTCAAATTAAATTTTTTTCAATCGGTATTGCTTCTTGGGAGTCTTGTGAACAATTTCTGCTAGTTTATGATCAGAAATTTGAATTTGTCCATTTTAGTCAAAATGTCCAATTTGTAAAATTCTGGCCTTATACTGAATCTGTACCCCCAAGCTCACCCTAACGTCGAAAAAATTATTTTTTCAAATTCAATTTTTTTTCAATCTGTATTGCTTCTTGGGAGTCTTGTGAACAATTTCTGCTAGTTTATAATCAGAAATTTGAATTTGACCATTTTAGTCAAAATGTCCAATTTGTTAAATTCTGGCTTTATACTGAACCTGTACCCCCAAGCTCACCTTAACGTCGAAAAAATTATTTTTTCAAATTCATTTTTTTTAATCGGTATTGCTTCTTGGGAGTCTTGTGAACAATTTCTGCTAGTTTATAATCAGAAATTTGAATTTGACCATTTTAGTCAAAATGTCCAATTTGTAAAATTCTGGCCTTATACTGAACCTGTACCCCCAAGCTCACCTTAACGTCGAAAAAATTATTTTTTCAAATTCAATTTTTTTCAATCGGTATTGCTTCTTGGGAGTCTTGTGAACAATTTCTGCTAGTTTATAATCAGAAATTTGAATTTGACCATTTTAGTCAAAATGTCCAATTTGTTAAATTCTGGCCTTATACTGAACCTGTACCCCCAAGCTCACCCTAATGTCGAACAATTTAGTCAAAATGTCCAATTTGTAAAATTCTGGCCTTATACTGAACCTCTACCCCGAAGCTCACCCTAACGTCGAAAAAAATTATGTTCTCAAATTCAATTTTTTAATCGGTATTGCTTCTTGGGAGTCTTGTGAACAATTTCTGCTAGTTTATAATCAGAAATTTGAATTTGACCATTTTAGTCAAAATGTCCAATTTGTTAAATTCTGGCCTTATACTGAATCTGTACCCCCAAGCTCACCCTAACGTCGAATAAATTTTTTTTTCAAATTCAATTTTTTTCAATCGGTATTGCTTCTTGGGAGTCTTGTGAACAATTTCTGCTAGTTTATAATCAGAAATTTGAATTTGACCATTTTAGTCAAAATGTCCAATTTGTAAAATTCTGGCCTTATACTGAACCTGTACCCCCAAGCTCACCTTAACGTCGAAAAAATTATTTTTTCAAATTCAATTTTTTTCAATCGGTATTGCTTCTTGGGAGTCTTGTGAACAATTTCTGCTAGTTTATGATCAGAAATTTGGATTTGACCATTTTAGTCAAAATGTCCAATTTGTTAAATTCTGGCCTTATACTGAACCTGTAACCCCAAGCTCACCCTAACGTCGAAAAAATTATTTTTTCAAATTCAATTTTTTTCAATCGGTATTGCTTCTTGGGAGTCTTATGAACAATTTCTGCTAGTTTATAATCAGAAATTTGAATTTGACCATTTTAGTCAAAATGTCCAATTTGTAAAATTCTGGCCTTATACTGAACCTGTACCCCCAAGCTCACCCTAACGTCGAAAAAAATAATTTTTTCAAATTCAATTTTTTTCAATCGGTATTGCTTCTTTGGAGTCTTGTGAACAATTTCTGCTAGTTTATAATCAGAAATTTGAATTTGACCATTTTAGTCAAAATGTCCAATTTGTAAAATTCTGGCCTTATACTGAACCTGTACCCCCAAGCTCACCCTAACGTCGAAAAAATTATTTTTTCAAATTCAATTTTTTTCAATCTTTATTGCTTCTTGGGAATCTTGTGAACAATTTCGAAAAAATTATTTTTTCAAATTCAATTTTTTTCAATCGGTATTGCTTCTTTGGAGTCTTGTGAACAATTTCTGCTAGTTTATAATCAGAAATTTGAATTTGACCATTTTAGTCAAAATGTCCAATTTGTTAAATTCTGGCCTTATACTGAACCTGTACCCCAAAGCTCACCCTAACGTCGAAATTTTTTTTTTTCAAATTCAATTTTTTTCAATCGGTATTGCTTCTTGGGAGTCTTGTGAACAATTTCTGCTAGTTTATAATCAGAAATTTGAATTTGACCATTTTAGTCAAAATGTCCAATTTGTTAAATTCTGGCCTTATACTGAACCTGTACCCCCAAGCTCACCCTAACGTCGAAATTTTTTTTTTTTCAAATTCAATTTTTTTCAATCGGTATTGCTTCTTGGGAGTCTTGTGAACAATTTCTGCTAGTTTATAATCAGAAATTTGAATTTGACCACTTTAGTCAAAATGTCCAATTTGTTAAATTCTGGCCTTATACTGAACCTGTACCCCCAAGCTCACCTTAACGTCGAAAAAATTATTTTTTCAAATTCAATTTTTTTCAATCGGTATTGCTTCTTGGGAGTCTTGTGAACAATTTCTGCTAGTTTATAATCAGAAATTTGAATTTGACCATTTTAGTCAAAATGTCCAATTTGTTAAATTCTGGCCTTATACTGAACCTGTACCCCAAAGCTCACCCTAACGTCGAAAAAAATTATGTTTCAAATTCAATTTTTTTCAATCGGTATTGCTTCTTGGGAGTCTTGTGAACAATTTCTGCTAGTTTATAATCAGAAATTTGAATTTGACCATTTTAGTCAAAATGTCCAATTTGTAAAATTCTGGCCTTATACTGAACCTGTACCCCCAAGCTCACCTTAACGTCGAAAAAATTATTTTTTCAAATTCAATTTTTTTCAATCGGTATTGCTTCTTGGGAGTCTTGTGAACAATTTCTGCTAGTTTATAATCAGAAATTTGAATTTGACCATTTTAGTCAAAATGTCCAATTTGTTAAATTCTGGCCTTATACTGAACCTGTACCCCCAAGCTCACCCTAATGTCGAACAATTTAGTCAAAATGTCCAATTTGTAAAATTCTGGCCTTATACTGAACCTCTACCCCGAAGCTCACCCTAACGTCGAAAAAAATTATGTTCTCAAATTCAATTTTTTAATCGGTATTGCTTCTTGGGAGTCTTGTGAACAATTTCTGCTAGTTTATGATCAGAAATTTGAATTTGACCATTTTAGTCAAAATGTCCATTTTGTTAAATTCTGGCCTTATACTGTACCTGTACCCCCAAGCTCACCCTAACGTCGAAAAAATTATTTTTTCAAATTCAATTTTTTTCAATCGGTATTGCTTCTTGGGAGTCTTGTGAACAATTTCTGCTAGTTTATAATCAGAAATTTGAATTTGACCATTTTAGTCAAAATGTCCAATTTGTTAAATTCTGGCCTTATACTGAACCTGTACCCCAAAGCTCACCCTAACGTCGAAATTTTTTTTTTTTCAAATTCAATTTTTTTCAATCGGTATTGCTTCTTGGGAGTCTTGTGAACAATTTCTGCTAGTTTATAATCAGAAATTTGAATTTGACCATTTTAGTCAAAATGTCCAATTTGTTAAATTCTGGTCTTATACTGAACCTGTACCCCCAAGCTCACCCTAACGTCGAAATTTTTTTTTTTTCAAATTCAATTTTTTTCAATCGGTATTGCTTCTTGGGAGTCTTGTGAACAATTTCTGCTAGTTTATAATCAGAAATTTGAATTTGACCATTTTAGTCAAAATGTCCAATTTGTAAAATTCTGGCCTTATACTGAACCTGTACCCCCAAGCTCACCTTAACGTCGAAAAAATTATTTTTTCAAATTCAATGTTTTTCAATCGGTATTGCTTCTTTGGAGTCTTGTGAACAATTTCTGCTAGTTTATAATCAGAAATTTGAATTTGACCATTTTAGTCAAAATGTCCAATTTGTTAAATTCTGGCCTTATACTGAACCTGTACCCAAAAGCTCACCCTAACGTCGAAAAACATTATGTTTCAAATTCAATTTTTTTCAATCGGTATTGCTTCTTGGGAGTCTTGTGAATAATTTCTGCTAGTTTATAATCAGAAATTTGAATTTGACCATTTTAGTCAAAATGTCCAATTTGTAAAATTCTGGCCTTATACTGAACCTGTACCCCCAAGCTCACCCTAACGTCGAAAAAATTATTTTTTCAAATTCAATTTTTTTCAATCGGTTATGCTTCTTGGGAGTCTTGTGAACAATTTCTGCTAGTTTATGATCAGAAATTTGAATTTGACCATTTTAGTCAAAATGTCCAATTTGTTAAATTCTGGCCTTATACTGTACCTGTACCCCAAAGCTCACCCTAACGTCGAAAAAATTATTTTTTCAAATTCAATTTTTTTCAATCGGTATTGCTTCTTGGGAGTCTTGTGAACAATTTCTGCTAGTTTATAATCAGAAATTTGAATTTGACCATTTTAGTCAAAATGTCCAATTTGTTAAATTCTGGCCTTATACTGAACCTGTACCCCAAAGCTCACCCTAACGTCGAATTTTTTTTCTTTTCAAATTCAATTTTTTTCAATCGGTATTGCTTCTTGGGAGTCTTGTGAACAATTTCTGCTAGTTTATAATCAGAAATTTGAATTTGACCATTTTAGTCAAAATGTCCAATTTGTTAAATTCTGGCCTTATACTGAACCTGTACCCCCAAGCTCACCCTAACGTCGAAATTTTTTTTTTTTCAAATTCAATTTTTTTCAATCGGTATTGCTTCTTGGGAGTCTTGTGAACAATTTCTGCTAGTTTATAATCAGAAATTTGAATTTGACCATTTTAGTCAAAATGTCCAATTTGTAAAATTCTGGCCTTATACTGAACCTGTACCCCCAAGCTCACCTTAACGTCGAAAAAATTATTTTTTCAAATTCAATTTTTTTCAATCGGTATTGCTTCTTGGTAGTCTTGTGAACAATTTCTGCTAGTTTATAATCAGAAATTTGAATTTGACCATTTTAGTCAAAATGTCCAATTTGTTAAATTCTGGCCTTATACTGAACCTGTACCCCAAAGCTCACCCTAACGTCGAAAAAAATTATGTTTCAAATTCAATTTTTTTCAATCGGTATTGCTTCTTGGGAGTCTTGTGAACAATTTCTGCTAGTTTATAATCAGAAATTTGAATTTGACCATTTTTGTCAAAATGTCCAATTTGTAAAATTCTGGCCTTATACTGAACCTGTACCCTAGCTCACCCTAACGTCGAAAAAATTATTTTTTCAAATTCATTTTTTTTCAATCGGTATTGCTTCTTGGGAGTCTTGTGAACAATTTCTGCTAGTTTATGATCAGAAATTTGAATTTGACCATTTTAGTCAAAATGTCCAATTTGTAAAATTCTGGCCTTATACTGAACCTGTACCCCCAAGCTCACCCTAACGTCGAAAAAAATAATTTTTTCAAATTCAATTTTTTTCAATCGGTATTGCTTCTTGGGAGTCTTGTGAACAATTTCTGCTAGTTTATAATCAGAAATTTGAATTTGACCATTTTAGTCAAAATGTCCAATTAGTAAAATTCTGGCCTTATACTGAACCTGTACCCCCAAGCTCACCCTAACGTCGAAATTTATTTTTTTTCAAATTCAATTTTTTTCCAATCGGTATTGCTTCTTGGGAGTCTTGTGAACAATTTCTGCTAGTTTATAATCAGAAATTTGAATTTGACCATTTTAGTCAAAATGTCCAATTTGTTAAATTCTGGCCTTATACTGAACCTGTACCCCCAAGCTCACCCTAACGTCGAAAAAATTATTTTTTCAAATTCAATTTTTTTCAATCGGTATTGCTTCTTGGGAGTCTTGTGAACAATTTCTGCTAGTTTATAATCAGAAATTTGAATTTGACCATTTTAGTCAAAATGTCCAATTTGTAAAATTCTGGCCTTATACTGAACCTGTACCCCAAAGCTCACCTTAACGTCGAAAATTTTGTTTTTTCAAATTCAATTTTTTTCCAATCGGTATTGCTTCTTGGGAGTCTTGTGAACAATTTCTGCTAGTTTATAATCAGAAATTTGAATTTGACCATTTTAGTCAAAATGTCCAATTTGTTAATTTCTGGCCTTATACTGAACCTGTACCCCAAAGCTCACCCTAACGTCGAAAAAATTATTTTTTCAAATTCAATTTTTTTCAATCGGTATTGCTTCTTGGTAGTCTTGTGAACAATTTCTGCTAGTTTATAATCAGAAATTTGAATTTGACCATTTTAGTCAAAATGTCCAATTTGTTAAATTCTGGCCTTATACTGAACCTGTACCCCAAAGCTCACCCTAACGTCGAAAAAAATTATGTTTCAAATTCAATTTTTTTCAATCGGTATTGCTTCTTGGGAGTCTTGTGAACAATTTCTGCTAGTTTATAATCAGAAATTTGAATTTGACCATTTTTGTCAAAATGTCCAATTTGTAAAATTCTGGCCTTATACTGAACCTGTACCCTAGCTCACCCTAACGTCGAAAAAATTATTTTTTCAAATTCATTTTTTTTCAATCGGTATTGCTTCTTGGGAGTCTTGTGAACAATTTCTGCTAGTTTATGATCAGAAATTTGAATTTGACCATTTTAGTCAAAATGTCCAATTTGTTAAATTCTGGCCTTATACTGAACCTGTACCCCAAAGCTCACCCTAACGTCGAAAAACATTATGTTTCAAATTCAATTTTTTTCAATCGGTATTGCTTCTTGGGAGTCTTGTGAACAATTTCTGCTAGTTTATTATCAGAAATTTGAATTTGACCATTTTAGTCAAAATGTCCAATTTGTAAAATTCTGGCCTTATACTGAACCTGTACCCCCAAGCTCACCTTAACGTCGAAAAAAATAATTTTTTCAAATTCAATTTTTTTCAATCGGTATTGCTTCTTGGGAGTCTTGTGAACAATTTCTGCTAGTTTATAATCAGAAATTTGAATTTGACCATTTTAGTCAAAATGTCCAATTAGTAAAATTCTGGCCTTATACTGAACCTGTACCCCAAAGCTCACCCTAACGTCGAAATTTATTTTTTTTCAAATTCAATTTTTTTCAATCGGTATTGCTTCTTGGGAGTCTTGTGAACAATTTCTGCTAGTTTATAATCAGAAATTTGAATTTGACCATTTTAGTCAAAATGTCCAATTTGTTAAATTCTGGCCTTATACTGAACCTGTACCCCAAAGCTCACCCTAACGTCGAATTTTTTTTTTTTCAAATTCAATTTTTTTCAATCGGTATTGCTTCTTGGGAGTCTTGTGAACAATTTCTGCTAGTTTATAATCAGAAATTTGAATTTGACCATTTTAGTCAAAATGTCCAATTTGTTAAATTCTGGCCTTATACTGAACCTGTACCCCCAAGCTCACCCTAACGTCGAAATTTTTTTTTTTTCAAATTCAATTTTTTTCAATCGGTATTGCTTCTTGGGAGTCTTGTGAACAATTTCTGCTAGTTTATAATCAGAAATTTGAATTTGACCATTTTAGTCAAAATGTCCAATTTGTAAAATTCTGGCCTTATACTGAACCTGTACCCCCAAGCTCACCTTAACGTCGAAAACATTATTTTTTCAAATTCAATTTTTTTCAATCGGTATTGCTTCTTGGTAGTCTTGTGAACAATTTCTGCTAGTTTATAATCAGAAATTTGAATTTGACCATTTTAGTCAAAATGTCCAATTTGTTAAATTCTGGCCTTATACTGAACCTGTACCCCAAAGCTCACCCTAATGTCGAAAAAAATTATGTTTCAAATTCAATTTTTTTCAATCGGTATTGCTTCTTGGGAGTCTTGTGAACAATTTCTGCTAGTTTATAATCAGAAATTTGAATTTGACCATTTTTGTCAAAATGTCCAATTTGTAAAATTCTGGCCTTATACTGAACCTGTACCCTAGCTCACCGTAACGTCGAAAAAATTATTTTTTCAAATTCATTTTTTTTCAATCGGTATTGCTTCTTGGGAGTCTTGTGAACAATTTCTGCTAGTTTATGATCAGAAATTTGAATTTGACCATTTTAGTCAAAATGTCCAATTTGTTAAATTCTGGCCTTATACTGAACCTGTACCCCAAAGCTCTTCCTAACGTCGAAAAAAATTATGTTTCAAATTCAATTTTTTTCAATCGGTATTGCTTCTTGGGAGTCTTGTGAACAATTTCTGCTAGTTTATTATCAGAAATTTGAATTTGACCATATCAGTCAAAATGTCCAATTTTTAAAATTCTGGCCTTATACTGAACCTGTACCCCCAAGCTCACCCTAACGTCGAAAAAAATAATTTTTTCAAATTCAATTTTTTTCAATCGGTATTGCTTCTTGGGAGTCTTGTGAACAATTTCTGCTAGTTTATAATCAGAAATTTGAATTTGACCATTTTAGTCAAAATGTCCAATTAGTAAAATTCTGGCCTTATACTGAACCTGTACCCCCAAGCTCACCCTAACGTCGAAATTTATTTTTTTTCAAATTCAATTTTTTTCCAATCGGTATTGCTTCTTGGGAGTCTTGTGAACAATTTCTGCTAGTTTATAATCAGAAATTTGAATTTGACCATTTTAGTCAAAATGTCCAATTTGTTAAATTCTGGCCTTATACTGAACCTGTACCCCCAAGCTCACCCTAACGTCGAAAAAATTATTTTTTCAAATTCAATTTTTTTCAATCGGTATTGCTTCTTGGGAGTCTTGTGAACAATTTCTGCTAGTTTATAATCAGAAATTTGAATTTGACCATTTTAGTCAAAATGTCCAATTTGTAAAATTCTGGCCTTATACTGAACCTGTACCCCAAAGCTCACCTTAACGTCGAAAATTTTGTTTTTTCAAATTCAATTTTTTTCCAATCGGTATTGCTTCTTGGGAGTCTTGTGAACAATTTCTGCTAGTTTATAATCAGAAATTTGAATTTGACCATTTTAGTCAAAATGTCCAATTTGTTAAATTCTGGCCTTATACTGAACCTGTACCCCAAAGCTCACCCTAACGTCGAAAAAATTATTTTTTCAAATTCAATTTTTTTCAATCGGTATTGCTTCTTGGGAGTCTTGTGAACAATTTCTGCTAGTTTATAATCAGAAATTTGAATTTGACCATTTTAGTCAAAATGTCCAATTTGTTAAATTCTGGCCTTATACTGAACCTGTACCCCAAAGCTCACCCTAACGTCGAATTTTTTTTTTTTCAAATTCAATTTTTTTCAATCGGTATTGCTTCTTGGGAGTCTTGTGAACAATTTCTGCTAGTTTATAATCAGAAATTTGAATTTGACCATTTTAGTCAAAATGTCCAATTTGTTAAATTCTGGCCTTATACTGAACCTGTACCCCCAAGCTCACCCTAACGTCGAAATTTTTTTTTTTTCAAATTCAATTTTTTTCAATCGGTATTGCTTCTTGGGAGTCTTGTGAACAATTTCTGCTAGTTTATAATCAGAAATTTGAATTTGACCATTTTAGTCAAAATGTCCAATTTGTAAAATTCTGGCCTTATACTGAACCTGTACCCCCAAGCTCACCTTAACGTCGAAAAAATTATTTTTTCAAATTCAATTTTTTTCAATCGGTATTGCTTCTTGGTAGTCTTGTGAACAATTTCTGCTAGTTTATAATCAGAAATTTGAATTTGACCATTTTAGTCAAAATGTCCAATTTGTTAAATTCTGGCCTTATACTGAACCTGTACCCCAAAGCTCACCCTAACGTCGAAAAAAATTATGTTTCAAATTCAATTTTTTTCAATCGGTATTGCTTCTTGGGAGTCTTGTGAACAATTTCTGCTAGTTTATAATCAGAAATTTGAATTTGACCATTTTTGTCAAAATGTCCAATTTGTAAAATTCTGGCCTTATACTGAACCTGTACCCCCAAGCTCACCCTAACGTCGAAAAAAATAATTTTTTCAAATTCAATTTTTTTCAATCGGTATTGCTTCTTGGGAGTCTTGTGAACAATTTCTGCTAGTTTATAATCAGAAATTTGAATTTGACCATTTTAGTCAAAATGTCCAATTAGTAAAATTCTGGCCTTATACTGAACCTGTACCCCAAAGCTCACCCTAACGTCGAAATTTATTTTTTTTCAAATTCAATTTTTTTCCAATCGGTATTGCTTCTTGGGAGTCTTGTGAACAATTTCTGCTAGTTTATAATCAGAAATTTGAATTTGACCATTTTAGTCAAAATGTCCAATTTGTAAAATTCTGGCCTTATACTGAACCTGTACCCCCAAGCTCACCCTAACGTCGAAAAAATTATTTTTTCAAATTCAATTTTTTTCAATCGGTATTGCTTCTTGGGAGTCTTGTGAACAATTTCTGCTAGTTTATAATCAGAAATTTGAATTTGACCATTTTAGTCAAAATGTCCAATTTGTAAAATTCTGGCCTTATACTGAACCTGTACCCCAAAGCTCACCTTAACGTCGAAAATTTTGTTTTTTCAAATTCAATTTTTTTCCAATCGGTATTGCTTCTTGGGAGTCTTGTGAACAATTTCTGCTAGTTTATAATCAGAAATTTGAATTTGACCATTTTAGTCAAAATGTCCAATTTGTTAATTTCTGGCCTTATACTGAACCTGTACCCCAAAGCTCACCCTAACGTCGAAAAAATTATTTTTTCAAATTCAATTTTTTTCAATCGGTATTGCTTCTTGGTAGTCTTGTGAACAATTTCTGCTAGTTTATAATCAGAAATTTGAATTTGACCATTTTAGTCAAAATGTCCAATTTGTTAAATTCTGGCCTTATACTGAACCTGTACCCCAAAGCTCACCCTAACGTCGAAAAAAATTATGTTTCAAATTCAATTTTTTTCAATCGGTATTGCTTCTTGGGAGTCTTGTGAACAATTTCTGCTAGTTTATAATCAGAAATTTGAATTTGACCATTTTTGTCAAAATGTCCAATTTGTAAAATTCTGGCCTTATACTGAACCTGTACCCTAGCTCACCCTAACGTCGAAAAAATTATTTTTTCAAATTCATTTTTTTTCAATCGGTATTGCTTCTTGGGAGTCTTGTGAACAATTTCTGCTAGTTTATGATCAGAAATTTGAATTTGACCATTTTAGTCAAAATGTCCAATTTGTTAAATTCTGGCCTTATACTGAACCTGTACCCTAGCTCACCCTAACGTCGAAAAAATTATTTTTTCAAATTCATTTTTTTTCAATCGGTATTGCTTCTTGGGAGTCTTGTGAACAATTTCTGCTAGTTTATTATCAGAAATTTGAATTTGACCATTTTAGTCAAAATGTCCAATTTGTAAAATTCTGGCCTTATACTGAACCTGTACCCCCAAGCTCACCCTAACGTCGAAAAAAATAATTTTTTCAAATTCAATTTTTTTCAATCGGTATTGCTTCTTCGGAGTCTTGTGAACAATTTCTGCTAGTTTATTATCAGAAATTTGAATTTGACCATTTTAGTCAAAATGTCCAATTTGTAAAATTCTGGCCTTATACTGAACCTGTACCCCCAAGCTCACCCTAACGTCGAAAAAAATAATTTTTTCAAATTCAATTTTTTTCAATCGGTATTGCTTCTTGGGAGTCTTGTGAACAATTTCTGCTAGTTTATAATCAGAAATTTGAATTTGACCATTTTAGTCAAAATGTCCAATTAGTAAAATTCTGGCCTTATACTGAACCTGTACCCCAAAGCTCACCCTAACGTCGAAATTTATTTTTTTTCAAATTCAATTTTTTTCAATCGGTATTGCTTCTTGGGAGTCTTGTGAACAATTTCTGCTAGTTTATAATCAGAAATTTGAATTTGACCATTTTAGTCAAAATGTCCAATTTGTTAAATTCTGGCCTTATACTGAACCTGTACCCCAAAGCTCACCCTAACGTCGAATTTTTTTTTTTTCAAATTCAATTTTTTTCAATCGGTATTGCTTCTTGGGAGTCTTGTGAACAATTTCTGCTAGTTTATAATCAGAAATTTGAATTTGACCATTTTAGTCAAAATGTCCAATTTGTTAAATTCTGGCCTTATACTGAACCTGTACCCCCAAGCTCACCCTAATGTCGAAATTTTTTTTTTTTCAAATTCAATTTTTTTCAATCGGTATTGCTTCTTGGGAGTCTTGTGAACAATTTCTGCTAGTTTATAATCAGAAATTTGAATTTGACCATTTTAGTCAAAATGTCCAATTTGTAAAATTCTGGCCTTATACTGAACCTGTACCCCCAAGCTCACCTTAACGTCGAAAACATTATTTTTTCAAATTCAATTTTTTTCAATCGGTATTGCTTCTTGGTAGTCTTGTGAACAATTTCTGCTAGTTTATAATCAGAAATTTGAATTTGACCATTTTAGTCAAAATGTCCAATTTGTTAAATTCTGGCCTTATACTGAACCTGTACCCCAAAGCTCACCCTAACGTCGAAAAAAATTATGTTTCAAATTCAATTTTTTTCAATCGGTATTGCTTCTTGGGAGTCTTGTGAACAATTTCTGCTAGTTTATAATCAGAAATTTGAATTTGACCATTTTTGTCAAAATGTCCAATTTGTAAAATTCTGGCCTTATACTGAACCTGTACCCTAGCTCACCGTAACGTCGAAAAAATTATTTTTTCAAATTCATTTTTTTTCAATCGGTATTGCTTCTTGGGAGTCTTGTGAACAATTTCTGCTAGTTTATGATCAGAAATTTGAATTTGACCATTTTAGTCAAAATGTCCAATTTGTTAAATTCTGGCCTTATACTGAACCTGTACCCCAAAGCTCTTCCTAACGTCGAAAAAAATTATGTTTCAAATTCAATTTTTTTCAATCGGTATTGCTTCTTGGGAGTCTTGTGAACAATTTCTGCTAGTTTATTATCAGAAATTTGAATTTGACCATATCAGTCAAAATGTCCAATTTGTAAAATTCTGGCCTTATACTGAACCTGTACCCCCAAGCTCACCCTAACGTCGAAAAAAATAATTTTTTCAAATTCAATTTTTTTCAATCGGTATTGCTTCTTGGGAGTCTTGTGAACAATTTCTGCTAGTTTATAATCAGAAATTTGAATTTGACCATTTTAGTCAAAATGTCCAATTAGTAAAATTCTGGCCTTATACTGAACCTGTACCCCCAAGCTCACCCTAACGTCGAAATTTATTTTTTTTCAAATTCAATTTTTTTCCAATCGGTATTGCTTCTTGGGAGTCTTGTGAACAATTTCTGCTAGTTTATAATCAGAAATTTGAATTTGACCATTTTAGTCAAAATGTCCAATTTGTTAAATTCTGGCCTTATACTGAACCTGTACCCCCAAGCTCACCCTAACGTCGAAAAAATTATTTTTTCAAATTCAATTTTTTTCAATCGGTATTGCTTCTTGGGAGTCTTGTGAACAATTTCTGCTAGTTTATAATCAGAAATTTGAATTTGACCATTTTAGTCAAAATGTCCAATTTGTAAAATTCTGGCCTTATACTGAACCTGTACCCCAAAGCTCACCTTAACGTCGAAAATTTTGTTTTTTCAAATTCAATTTTTTTCCAATCGGTATTGCTTCTTGGGAGTCTTGTGAACAATTTCTGCTAGTTTATAATCAGAAATTTGAATTTGACCATTTTAGTCAAAATGTCCAATTTGTTAAATTCTGGCCTTATACTGAACCTGTACCCCAAAGCTCACCCTAACGTCGAAAAAATTATTTTTTCAAATTCAATTTTTTTCAATCGGTATTGCTTCTTGGGAGTCTTGTGAACAATTTCTGCTAGTTTATAATCAGAAATTTGAATTTGACCATTTTAGTCAAAATGTCCAATTTGTTAAATTCTGGCCTTATACTGAACCTGTACCCCAAAGCTCACCCTGACGTCGAAATTTTTTTTTTTTCAAATTCAATTTTTTTCAATCGGTATTGCTTCTTGGGAGTCTTGTGAACAATTTCTGCTAGTTTATTATCAGAAATTTGAATTTGACCATTTTAGTCAAAATGTCCAATTTGTAAAATTCTGGCCTTATACTGAACCTGTACCCCCAAGCTCACCCTAACGTCGAAAAAAATAATTTTTTCAAATTCAATTTTTTTCAATCGGTATTGCTTCTTGGGAGTCTTGTGAAAAATTTCTGCTAGTTTATAATCAGAAATTTGAATTTGACCATTTTAGTCAAAATGTCCAATTAGTAAAATTCTGGCCTTATACTGAACCTGTACCCCAAAGCTCACCCTAACGTCGAAATTTATTTTTTTTCAAATTCAATTTTTTTCAATCGGTATTGCTTCTTGGGAGTCTTGTGAACAATTTCTGCTAGTTTATAATCAGAAATTTGAATTTGACCATTTTAGTCAAAATGTCCAATTTGTTAAATTCTGGCCTTATACTGAACCTGTACCCCAAAGCTCACCCTAACGTCGAATTTTTTTTTTTTCAAATTCAATTTTTTTCAATCGGTATTGCTTCTTGGGAGTCTTGTGAACAATTTCTGCTAGTTTATAATCAGAAATTTGAATTTGACCATTTTAGTCAAAATGTCCAATTTGTTAAATTCTGGCCTTATACTGAACCTGTACCCCCAAGCTCACCCTAACGTCGAAATTTTTTTTTTTTCAAATTCAATTTTTTTCAATCGGTATTGCTTCTTGGGAGTCTTGTGAACAATTTCTGCTAGTTTATAATCAGAAATTTGAATTTGACCATTTTAGTCAAAATGTCCAATTTGTAAAATTCTGGCCTTATACTGAACCTGTACCCCCAAGCTCACCTTAACGTCGAAAACATTATTTTTTCAAATTCAATTTTTTTCAATCGGTATTGCTTCTTGGTAGTCTTGTGAACAATTTCTGCTAGTTTATAATCAGAAATTTGAATTTGACCATTTTAGTCAAAATGTCCAATTTGTTAAATTCTGGCCTTATACTGAACCTGTACCCCAAAGCTCACCCTAACGTCGAAAAAAATTATGTTTCAAATTCAATTTTTTTCAATCGGTATTGCTTCTTGGGAGTCTTGTGAACAATTTCTGCTAGTTTATAATCAGAAATTTGAATTTGACCATTTTTGTCAAAATGTCCAATTTGTAAAATTCTGGCCTTATACTGAACCTGTACCCTAGCTCACCCTAACGTCGAAAAAATTATTTTTTCAAATTCATTTTTTTTCAATCGGTATTGCTTCTTGGGAGTCTTGTGAACAATTTCTGCTAGTTTATGATCAGAAATTTGAATTTGACCATTTTAGTCAAAATGTCCAATTTGTTAAATTCTGGCCTTATACTGAACCTGTACCCTAGCTCACCCTAACGTCGAAAAAATTATTTTTTCAAATTCATTTTTTTTCAATCGGTATTGCTTCTTGGGAGTCTTGTGAACAATTTCTGCTAGTTTATTATCAGAAATTTGAATTTGACCATATCAGTCAAAATGTCCAATTTGTTAAATTCTGGCCTTATACTGAACCTGTACCCCCAAGCTCACCCTAACGTCGAAAAAAATAATTTTTTCAAATTCAATTTTTTTCAATCGGTATTGCTTCTTGGGAGTCTTGTGAACAATTTCTGCTAGTTTATAATAAGAAATTTGAATTTGACCATTTTAGTCAAAATGTCCAATTAGTAAAATTCTGGCCTTATACTGAACCTGTACCCCCAAGCTCACCCTAACGTCGAAATTTATTTTTTTTCAAATTCAATTTTTTTCCAATCGGTATTGCTTCTTGGGAGTCTTGTGAACAATTTCTGCTAGTTTATAATCAGAAATTTGAATTTGACCATTTTAGTCAAAATGTCCAATTTGTTAAATTCTGGCCTTATACTGAACCTGTACCCCCAAGCTCACCCTAACGTCGAAAAAATTATTTTTTCAAATTCAATTTTTTTCAATCGGTATTGCTTCTTGGGAGTCTTGTGAACAATTTCTGCTAGTTTATAATCAGAAATTTGAATTTGACCATTTTAGTCAAAATGTCCAATTTGTAAAATTCTGGCCTTATACTGAACCTGTACCCCAAAGCTCACCTTAACGTCGAAAATTTTGTTTTTTCAAATTCAATTTTTTTCCAATCGGTATTGCTTCTTGGGAGTCTTGTGAACAATTTCTGCTAGTTTATAATCAGAAATTTGAATTTGACCATTTTAGTCAAAATGTCCAATTTGTTAAATTCTGGCCTTATACTGAACCTGTACCCCAAAGCTCACCCTAACGTCGAAAAAATTATTTTTTCAAATTCAATTTTTTTCAATCGGTATTGCTTCTTGGGAGTCTTGTGAACAATTTCTGCTAGTTTATAATCAGAAATTTGAATTTGACCATTTTAGTCAAAATGTCCAATTTGTTAAATTCTGGCCTTATACTGAACCTGTACCCCAAAGCTCACCCTGACGTTGAAATTTTTTTTTTTTCAAATTCAATTTTTTTCAATCGGTATTGCTTCTTGGGAGTCTTGTGAACAATTTCTGCTAGTTTATAATCAGAAATTTGAATTTGACCATTTTAGTCAAAATGTCCAATTTGTAAAATTCTGGCCTTATACTGAACCTGTACCCTAAAGCTCACCTTAACGTCGAAATTTTTTTTTTTTCAAATTCAATTTTTTTCAATCGGTATTGCTTCTTGGGAGTCTTGTGAACAATTTCTGCTAGTTTATAATCAGAAATTTGAATTTGACCATTTTAGTCAAAATGTCCAATTTGTTAAATTCTGGCCTTATACTGAACCTGTACCCCAAATCCTCACCCTAACGTCGAAAAAAATTATGTTTCAAATTCAATTTTTTTCAATCGGTATTGCTTCTTGGGAGTCTTGTGAACAATTTCTGCTAGTTTATAATCAGAAATTTGAATTTGACCATTTTTGTCAAAATGTCCAATTTGTAAAATTCTGGCCTTATACTGAACCTGTACCCTAGCTCACCCTAACGTCGAAAAAATTATTTTTTCAAATTCATTTTTTTTCAATCGGTATTGCTTCTTGGGAGTCTTGTGAACAATTTCTGCTAGTTTATGATCAGAAATTTGAATTTGACCATTTTAGTCAAAATGTCCAATTTGTTAAATTCTGGCCTTATACTGAACCTGTACCCCAAAGCTCTTCCTAACGTCGAAAAAAATTATGTTTCAAATTCAATTTTTTTCAATCGGTATTGCTTCTTGGGAGTCTTGTGAACAATTTCTGCTAGTTTATTATCAGAAATTTCAATTTGACCATATCAGTCAAAATGTCCAATTTGTAAAATTCTGGCCTTATACTGAACCTGTACCCCCAAGCTCACCCTAACGTCGAAAAAAATAATTTTTTCAAATTCAATTTTTTTCAATCGGTATTGCTTCTTGGGAGTCTTGTGAACAATTTCTGCTAGTTTATAATCAGAAATTTGAATTTGACCATTTTAGTCAAAATGTCCAATTAGTAAAATTCTGGCCTTATACTGAACCTGTACCCCCAAGCTCACCCTAACGTCGAAATTTATTTTTTTTCAAATTCAATTTTTTTCCAATCGGTATTGCTTCTTGGGAGTCTTGTGAACAATTTCTGCTAGTTTATAATCAGAAATTTGAATTTGACCATTTTAGTCAAAATGTCCAATTTGTTAAATTCTGGCCTTATACTGAACCTGTACCCCCAAGCTCACCCTAACGTCGAAAAAATTATTTTTTCATATTCAATTTTTTTCAATCGGTATTGCTTCTTGGGAGTCTTGTGAACAATTTCTGCTAGTTTATAATCAGAAATTTGATTTTGACCATTTTAGTCAAAATGTCCAATTTGTAAAATTCTGGCCTTATACTGAACCTGTACCCCAAAGCTCACCTTAACGTCGAAAATTTTGTTTTTTCAAATTCAATTTTTTTCCAATCGGTATTGCTTCTTGGGAGTCTTGTGAACAATTTCTGCTAGTTTATAATCAGAAATTTGAATTTGACCATTTTAGTCAAAATGTCCAATTTGTTAAATTCTGGCCTTATACTGAACCTGTACCCCAAAGCTCACCCTAACGTCGAAAAAATTATTTTTTCAAATTCAATTTTTTTCAATCGGTATTGCTTCTTGGGAGTCTTGTGAACAATTTCTGCTAGTTTATAATCAGAAATTTGAATTTGACCATTTTAGTCAAAATGTCCAATTTGTTAAATTCTGGCCTTATACTGAACCTGTACCCCCAAGCTCACCCTAACGTCGAAATTTTTTTTTTTTCAAATTCAATTTTTTTCAATTGGTATTGCTTCTTGGGAGTCTTGTGAACAATTTCTGCTAGTTTATAATCAGAAATTTGAATTTGACCATTTTAATCAAAATGTCCAATTTGTAAAATTCTGGCCTTATACTGAACCTGTACCCCAAAGCTCACCTTAACGTCGAAATTTTTTTTTTTTCAAATTCAATTTTTTTCAATCGGTATTGCTTCTTGGGAGTCTTGTGAACAATTTCTGCTAGTTTATGATCAGAAATTTGAATTTGACCATTTTAGTCAAAATGTCCAATTTGTAAAATTCTGGCCTTATACTGAACCTGTACCCCCAAGCTAACCCTAACGTCGAAAAAAATATTTTTTTCAAATTCAATTTTTTTCAATCGGTATTGCTTCTTGGGAGTCTTGTGAACAATTTCTGCTAGTTTATAATCAGAAATTTGAATTTGACCATTTTAGTCAAAATGTCCAATTAGTAAAATTCTGGCCTTATACTGAACCTGTACCCCCTAGCTCACCCTAACGTCGAAATTTTTTTTTTTTCAAATTCAATTTTTTTCCAATCGGTATTGCTTCTTGGGAGTCTTGTGAACAATTTCTGCTAGTTTATAATCAGAAATTTGAATTTGACCATTTTAGTCAAAATGTCCAATTTGTTAAATTCTGGCCTTATACTGAACCTGTACCCCAAAGCTCACCCTAAAGTCGAAAAAAATAATTTTTTCAAATTCAATTTTTTTCAATCGGTATTGCTTCTTGGGAGTCTTGTGAACAATTTCTGCTAGTTTATAATCAGAAATTTGAATTTGACCATTTTAGTCAAAATGTCCAATTTGTTAAATTCTGGCCTTATACTGAACCTGTACCCCAAAGCTCACCCTAACGTCGAAATTTTTTTTTTTTCAAATTCAATTTTTTTCAATCGGTATTGCTTCTTGGGAGTCTTGTGAACAATTTCTGCTAGTTTATAATCAGAAATTTGAATTTGACCATTTTAGTCAAAATGTCCAATTTGTTAAATTCTGGCCTTATACTGAACCTGTACCCCCAAGCTCACCCTAACGTCGAAATTTTTTTTTTTTCAAATTCAATTTTTTTCATTCGGTATTGCTTCTTGGGAGTCTTGTGAACAATTTCTGCTAGTTTATAATCAGAAATTTGTATTTGACAATTTTAGTCAAAATGTCCAATTTGTAAAATTCTGGCCTTATACTGAACCTGTACCCTAGCTCACCCTAACGTCGAAAAAATTGTTTTTTCAAATTCATTTTTTTTCAATTGGTATTGCTTCTTGGGAGTCTTGTGAACAATTTCTGCTAGTTTATAATCAGAAATTTGAATTTGACCATTTTAGTCAAAATGTCCAATTTGTTAAATTCTGGCCTTATACTGAACCTGTACCCCCAAGCTCACCCTAACGTCGAAAAAAATTATGTTTCAAATTCAATTTTTTTCAATCGGTTTTGCTTCTTGGGAGTCTTGTGAACAATTTCTGCTAGTTTATAATCAGAAATTTGAATTTGACCATTTTAGTCAAAATGTCCAATTTGTAAAATTCTGGCCTTATACTGAACCTGTACCCTAGCTCACCCTAACGTCGAAAAAATTATTTTTTCAAATTCATTTTTTTTCAATTGGTATTGCTTCTTGGGAGTCTTGTGAACAATTTCTGCTAGTTTATGATCAGAAATTTGAATTTGACCATTTTAGTCAAAATGTCCAATTTGTTAAATTCTGGCCTTATACTGAACCTGTACCCCCAAGCTAACCCTAACGTCGAAAAAAATATTTTTTTCAAATTCAATTTTTTTCAATCGGTATTGCTTCTTGGGAGTCTTGTGAACAATTTCTGCTAGTTTATAATCAGAAATTTGAATTTGACCATTTTAGTCAAAATGTCCAATTAGTAAAATTCTGGCCTTATACTGAACCTGTACCCCCTAGCTCACCCTAACGTCGAAATTTTTTTTTTTTCAAATTCAATTTTTTTCCAATCGGTATTGCTTCTTGGGAGTCTTGTGAACAATTTCTGCTAGTTTATAATCAGAAATTTGAATTTGACCATTTTAGTCAAAATGTCCAATTTGTTAAATTCTGGCCTTATACTGAACCTGTAACCCAAAGCTCACCCTAAAGTCGAAAAAAATAATTTTTTCAAATTCAATTTTTTTCAATCGGTATTGCTTCTTGGGAGTCTTGTGAACAATTTCTGCTAGTTTATAATCAGAAATTTGAATTTGACCATTTTAGTCAAAATGTCCAATTTGTTAAATTCTGGCCTTATACTGAACCTGTACCCCAAAGCTCACCCTAACGTCGAAATTTTTTTTTTTTCAAATTAAATTTTTTTCAATCGGTATTGCTTCTTGGGAGTCTTGTGAACAATTTCTGCTAGTTTATAATCAGAAATTTGAATTTGACCATTTTAGTCAAAATGTCCAATTTGTTAAATTCTGGCCTTATACTGAACCTGTACCCCCAAGCTCACCCTAACGTCGAAATTTTTTTTTTTTCAAATTCAATTTTTTTCATTCGGTATTGCTTCTTGGGAGTCTTGTGAACAATTTCTGCTAGTTTATAATCAGAAATTTGTATTTGACCATTTTAGTCAAAATGTCCAATTTGTAAAATTCTGGCCTTATACTGAACCTGTACCCCAAAGCTCACCCTAAAGTCGAAAAAAATAATTTTTTCAAATTCAATTTTTTTCAATCGGTATTGCTTCTTGGGAGTCTTGTGAACAATTTCTGCTAGTTTATAATCAGAAATTTGAATTTGACCATTTTAGTCAAAATGTCCAATTTGTTAAATTCTGGCCTTATACTGAACCTGTACCCCAAAGCTCACCCTAACGTCGAAATTTTTATTTTTTCAAATTCAATTTTTTTCAATCGGTATTGCTTCTTGGGAGTCTTGTGAACAATTTCTGCTAGTTTATAATCAGAAATTTGAATTTGACCATTTTAGTCAAAATGTCCAATTTGTTAAATTCTGGCCTTATACTGAACCTGTACCCCCAAGCTCACCCTAACGTCGAAATTTTTTTTTTTTCAAATTCAATTTTTTTCATTCGGTATTGCTTCTTGGGAGTCTTGTGAACAATTTCTGCTAGTTTATAATCAGAAATTTGTATTTGACAATTTTAGTCAAAATGTCCAATTTGTAAAATTCTGGCCTTATACTGAACCTGTACCCTAGCTCACCCTAACGTCGAAAAAATTATTTTTTCAAATTCATTTTTTTTCAATTGGTATTGCTTCTTGGGAGTCTTGTGAACAATTTCTGCTAGTTTATAATCAGAAATTTGAATTTGACCATTTTAGTCAAAATGTCCAATTTGTTAAATTCTGGCCTTATACTGAACCTGTACCCCCAAGCTCACCCTAACGTCGAAAAAAATTATGTTTCAAATTCAATTTTTTTCAATCGGTATTGCTTCTTGGGAGTCTTGTGAACAATTTCTGCTAGTTTATAATCAGAAATTTGAATTTGACCATTTTAGTCAAAATGTCCAATTTGTAAAATTCTGGCCTTATACTGAACCTGTACCCTAGCTCACCCTAACGTCGAAAAAATTATTTTTTCAAATTCATTTTTTTTCAATTGGTATTGCTTCTTGGGAGTCTTGTGAACAATTTCTGCTAGTTTATGATCAGAAATTTTAATTTGACCATTTTAGTCAAAATGTCCAATTTGTTAAATTCTGGCCTTATACTGAACCTGTACCCCAAAGCTCACCCTAACGTCGAATTTTTTTTTTTTCAAATTCAATTTTTTTCAATCGGTATTGCTTCTTGGGAGTCTTGTGAACAATTTCTGCTAGTTTATAATCAGAAATTTGAATTTGACCATTTTAGTCAAAATGTCCAATTTGTTAAATTCTGGTCTTATACTGAACCTGTACCCCCAAGCTCACCCTAACGTCGAAAAAATTATTTTTTCAAATTCAATTTTTTCAATCGGTATTGCTTCTTGGGAGTCTTGTGAACAATTTCTGCTAGTTTATAATCAGAAATTTGAATTTGACCATTTTAGTCAAAATGTCCAATTTGTTAAATTCTGGCCTTATACTGAACCTGTACCCCCAAGCTCACCCTAACGTCGAAATTTTTTTTTTTTCAAATTCAATTTTTTTCATTCGGTATTGCTTCTTGGGAGTCTTGTGAACAATTTCTGCTAGTTTATAATCAGAAATTTGTATTTGACAATTTTAGTCAAAATGTCCAATTTGTAAAATTCTGGCCTTATACTGAACCTGTACCCTAGCTCACCCTAACGTCGAAAAAATTGTTTTTTCAAATTCATTTTTTTTCAATTGGTATTGCTTCTTGGGAGTCTTGTGAACAATTTCTGCTAGTTTATAATCAGAAATTTGAATTTGACCATTTTAGTCAAAATGTCCAATTTGTTAAATTCTGGCCTTATACTGAACCTGTACCCCCAAGCTCACCCTAACGTCGAAAAAAATTATGTTTCAAATTCAATTTTTTTCAATCGGTTTTGCTTCTTGGGAGTCTTGTGAACAATTTCTGCTAGTTTATAATCAGAAATTTGAATTTGACCATTTTAGTCAAAATGTCCAATTTGTAAAATTCTGGCCTTATACTGAACCTGTACCCTAGCTCACCCTAACGTCGAAAAAATTATTTTTTCAAATTCATTTTTTTTCAATTGGTATTGCTTCTTGGGAGTCTTGTGAACAATTTCTGCTAGTTTATGATCAGAAATTTGAATTTGACCATTTTAGTCAAAATGTCCAATTTGTTAAATTCTGGCCTTATACTGAACCTGTACCCCCAAGCTAACCCTAACGTCGAAAAAAATATTTTTTTCAAATTCAATTTTTTTCAATCGGTATTGCTTCTTGGGAGTCTTGTGAACAATTTCTGCTAGTTTATAATCAGAAATTTGAATTTGACCATTTTAGTCAAAATGTCCAATTAGTAAAATTCTGGCCTTATACTGAACCTGTACCCCCAAGCTCACCCTAACGTCGAAATTTTTTTTTTTTCAAATTCAATTTTTTTCATTCGGTATTGCTTCTTGGGAGTCTTGTGAACAATTTCTGCTAGTTTATAATCAGAAATTTGTATTTGACAATTTTAGTCAAAATGTCCAATTTGTAAAATTCTGGCCTTATACTGAACCTGTACCCTAGCTCACCCTAACGTCGAAAAAATTGTTTTTTCAAATTCATTTTTTTTCAATTGGTATTGCTTCTTGGGAGTCTTGTGAACAATTTCTGCTAGTTTATAATCAGAAATTTGAATTTGACCATTTTAGTCAAAATGTCCAATTTGTTAAATTCTGGCCTTATACTGAACCTGTACCCCCAAGCTCACCCTAACGTCGAAAAAAATTATGTTTCAAATTCAATTTTTTTCAATCGGTTTTGCTTCTTGGGAGTCTTGTGAACAATTTCTGCTAGTTTATAATCAGAAATTTGAATTTGACCATTTTAGTCAAAATGTCCAATTTGTAAAATTCTGGCCTTATACTGAACCTGTACCCTAGCTCACCCTAACGTCGAAAAAATTATTTTTTCAAATTCATTTTTTTTCAATTGGTATTGCTTCTTGGGAGTCTTGTGAACAATTTCTGCTAGTTTATGATCAGAAATTTGAATTTGACCATTTTAGTCAAAATGTCCAATTTGTTAAATTCTGGCCTTATACTGAACCTGTACCCCCAAGCTAACCCTAACGTCGAAAAAAATATTTTTTTCAAATTCAATTTTTTTCAATCGGTATTGCTTCTTGGGAGTCTTGTGAACAATTTCTGCTAGTTTATAATCAGAAATTTGAATTTGACCATTTTAGTCAAAATGTCCAATTAGTAAAATTCTGGCCTTATACTGAACCTGTACCCCCTAGCTCACCCTAACGTCGAAATTTTTTTTTTTTCAAATTCAATTTTTTTCCAATCGGTATTGCTTCTTGGGAGTCTTGTGAACAATTTCTGCTAGTTTATAATCAGAAATTTGAATTTGACCATTTTAGTCAAAATGTCCAATTTGTTAAATTCTGGCCTTATACTGAACCTGTAACCCAAAGCTCACCCTAAAGTCGAAAAAAATAATTTTTTCAAATTCAATTTTTTTCAATCGGTATTGCTTCTTGGGAGTCTTGTGAACAATTTCTGCTAGTTTATAATCAGAAATTTGAATTTGACCATTTTAGTCAAAATGTCCAATTTGTTAAATTCTGGCCTTATACTGAACCTGTACCCCAAAGCTCACCCTAACGTCGAAATTTTTTTTTTTTCAAATTAAATTTTTTTCAATCGGTATTGCTTCTTGGGAGTCTTGTGAACAATTTCTGCTAGTTTATAATCAGAAATTTGAATTTGACCATTTTAGTCAAAATGTCCAATTTGTTAAATTCTGGCCTTATACTGAACCTGTACCCCCAAGCTCACCCTAACGTCGAAATTTTTTTTTTTTCAAATTCAATTTTTTTCATTCGGTATTGCTTCTTGGGAGTCTTGTGAACAATTTCTGCTAGTTTATAATCAGAAATTTGTATTTGACCATTTTAGTCAAAATGTCCAATTTGTAAAATTCTGGCCTTATACTGAACCTGTACCCCAAAGCTCACCCTAAAGTCGAAAAAAATAATTTTTTCAAATTCAATTTTTTTCAATCGGTATTGCTTCTTGGGAGTCTTGTGAACAATTTCTGCTAGTTTATAATCAGAAATTTGAATTTGACCATTTTAGTCAAAATGTCCAATTTGTTAAATTCTGGCCTTATACTGAACCTGTACCCCAAAGCTCACCCTAACGTCGAAATTTTTTTTTTTTCAAATTCAATTTTTTTCAATCGGTATTGCTTCTTGGGAGTCTTGTGAACAATTTCTGCTAGTTTATAATCAGAAATTTGAATTTGACCATTTTAGTCAAAATGTCCAATTTGTTAAATTCTGGCCTTATACTGAACCTGTACCCCCAAGCTCACCCTAACGTCGAAATTTTTTTTTTTTCAAATTCAATTTTTTTCATTCGGTATTGCTTCTTGGGAGTCTTGTGAACAATTTCTGCTAGTTTATAATCAGAAATTTGTATTTGACAATTTTAGTCAAAATGTCCAATTTGTAAAATTCTGGCCTTATACTGAACCTGTACCCTAGCTCACCCTAACGTCGAAAAAATTATTTTTTCAAATTCATTTTTTTTCAATTGGTATTGCTTCTTGGGAGTCTTGTGAACAATTTCTGCTAGTTTATAATCAGAAATTTGAATTTGACCATTTTAGTCAAAATGTCCAATTTGTTAAATTCTGGCCTTATACTGAACCTGTACCCCCAAGCTCACCCTAACGTCGAAAAAAATTATGTTTCAAATTCAATTTTTTTCAATCGGTATTGCTTCTTGGGAGTCTTGTGAACAATTTCTGCTAGTTTATAATCAGAAATTTGAATTTGACCATTTTAGTCAAAATGTCCAATTTGTAAAATTCTGGCCTTATACTGAACCTGTACCCTAGCTCACCCTAACGTCGAAAAAATTATTTTTTCAAATTCATTTTTTTTCAATTGGTATTGCTTCTTGGGAGTCTTGTGAACAATTTCTGCTAGTTTATGATCAGAAATTTTAATTTGACCATTTTAGTCAAAATGTCCAATTTGTTAAATTCTGGCCTTATACTGAACCTGTACCCCAAAGCTCACCCTAACGTCGAATTTTTTTTTTTTCAAATTCAATTTTTTTCAATCGGTATTGCTTCTTGGGAGTCTTGTGAACAATTTCTGCTAGTTTATAATCAGAAATTTGAATTTGACCATTTTAGTCAAAATGTCCAATTTGTTAAATTCTGGTCTTATACTGAACCTGTACCCCCAAGCTCACCCTAACGTCGAAAAAATTATTTTTTCAAATTCAATTTTTTCAATCGGTATTGCTTCTTGGGAGTCTTGTGAACAATTTCTGCTAGTTTATAATCAGAAATTTGAATTTGACCATTTTAGTCAAAATGTCCAATTTGTAAAATTCTGGCCTTATACTGAACCTGTACCCCCAAGCTCACCTTAACGTCGAAAAAATTATTTTTTCAAATTCAATTTTTTTCAATCGGTATTGCTTCTTGGGAGTCTTGTGAACAATTTCTGCTAGTTTATAATCAGAAATTTGAATTTGACCATTTTAGTCAAAATGTCCAATTTGTTAAATTCTGGCCTTATACTGAACCTGTACCCCCAAGCTCACCCTAACGTCGAAAAAAATTATGTTTCAAATTCAATTTTTTTCAATCGGTATTGCTTCTTGGGAGTCATGTGAACAATTTCTGCTAGTTTATAATCAGAAATTTGAATTTGACCATTTTAGT